>CH002012.1:41149-114677 GCA_000149265.1 Ciona savignyi
TCTTAATGTTGTGGAGATTAAAGTTCTTTTGTGGTCGATTTGCGTGCTTTTATAGCTATAGCACTGAACCTGACCTGAATTCTCCAACTAATTAGACTCCGAATTGACTCCGTCTCGGAAGGTAGGTATCCTAATTGTATCTTATAAGCTGATACAGTAAAACACATGCACTTCAACTGGTTGCCTGAAGAACATGCTTGGAGCCGCGCCCGAGCAGGCGATTTATTTTTGGTCCTTGTTCCGATAATAAAATAATATTGCAATAACTTTATACACGAAACATCAGCTTGCAATACATATGGCATGGGGATTATATCCCGTTGGCACGCACAGGAAGTACGCACAAAGGTTTTTAGAACAGGCGCACGCAGATGTGCAGCAATGAATAATGGCTTAATTAAACAATTTAAAAAAACTTAACACATAATGTGCAACAAATATTACACAAGCCGCGAATGTCGCTACATAGCTTCTTTTCCCCCAAAATTTTAAAAACTATTATTAATCCGCTATGGGATGGATCTATATAAATTATTGTAGGAATTCGCGGCTTTCAAATGGTGGCGCGAAAATCATTCTTCAATAAATCGAATAGGTTGGGTCTCTCATTCATGGCGAAATGTGGATGATACCTGTAAAATAAACTGAACAAGAGTTTCCGTATAGGGCCTATAAAATAACTATCAGGTTATTCGCTATGCTCAAACATTGGTGGTCCATGTACACGGCAAAAATCAAACCAAAGCATTATTCAGACGCAAATCACGCTATAGACAATCGACATAAAAAACATACTCGTATAAAAAACTTAGTCGGCGTGGAGCATCCTCGACACGCAATAACATAACCAGTAGACATAAAATAGGCCGCTCTAGACGATACTTAATAGTCCTGTAATAATCAATAATGCTTTAGTCGTGATCGTACCATATCTACATTTCTCACCAATCCTTGAGCAAAATGCTGAACAACGTCAAAGATCCGTCTCATAGACAAAACGGCCACCACGAAAACGACAAACTTCAACAAAGCCTCAAATTAAACGACTAGTTTTCAGGGTAATGGAAAATAAATTATTGGTCGGTCTATTTTTCGTAAATTTGGAGTAGGTGAGGCGTGAGCATGAATCACAAATCTCAAGGGGGGCGCGACTGAAAAAGTTTAAGAACCACTGGAACAAATGAATCCGCAAGTGACTCTACCTGCATCTCAACGCAGGTACACGCGAACCATTCAGCCTCGAATAATATGTGTAACAGTCCTTTAAAACTATTAATGCAAATCTGTATCTTTTGGGGGGGATATGTTGTATTGTGTATTTAGTGCATTATTTATTACCACCGATGATTACTTTACCCACGTCCTCGACATTCCCCGTTCCAGCTAATTGTTTATACCTCATGTTTGTTTGCCTGTTCAAGGCAATTGGTACAAGCTAGACAAAATGCGACAAAGGTGTGAGGGATTTTGTTCCATTCGTAAGTTATCGGCGGCCCATTTAGTGTAATATTCCCACCCTAAAGTAGACATATATATATATAATATGCTTTTTATCTTATCCTACACCTGCATACATTAATTAATGTATTGTTTGTTACCGAAACATTAAGACTGTTGGTAACATTCAACAAACAGCAAGAGCAACAACAACATCCAGTAAGTTGTTTGTAATATGAAAATAACATTTTTAGTAAAAAAGAGTGGTTATATGTCTAGAAAAATGTGACAATAAAGTGAAGAGATTGGACATTTTATTTTGCTTAATTAGTTTTCTATTCGTGAATATAAAAAATAATCGTTCCAATGACCAGTAAAGAAAACCATGTGGGAATGTGTTGACGCAATACGTCATCATGAACGCGTGTGTGCATGGTCTCGCGTCTCAAACGCAACGCTTGACGAGAAGGATTGCGCAAAACGCTATATGTGTGTGGGAGGGAGCCCTTCAGGCTGGCGAACCCGTCAGCAACCGAAGCGTCAGTGCTAGTTAAAAGTGACAGAAGTCCGGAAAAGTAAAAAATTAGACTATTCTGGAATATTTCTACAACAGTATTTTCGAATCCTATTCTGGAGCGGTAAGAATATTTATTAAGTTAGCAAATATATATACTACACATTCTTTTATAGACTATTGATTATTGTTTAAATTCCATCGCAAAAGACAAAATTATACTTGTAATGGAATCAATCATTCATAGTTGGCCGCATACTGACGTGTAAAATGGATGTTGCATCTCGCCATCCATTGACCAAGGTAATGTGTGTAAGAAAGAGTTAATTAAATATAGCACATTGCATTGTACTTTATTAGATACAACAACACATTCCTATTCATCTATTTACTTTAGGTTAATTTTTCGCACCATTCAGCAATATGGGAGCATATAATAAGAATGGCACAATCATATGTGCATTTGCTAATATCTCAAACATTATTACACCATCAATTTTATTTCTGTTCAGTATGTGAATTGCCGATGAATGAAAAGAAAATATATATTAATTGACCCGTATGGCACAAGTGTAGTAAACAGCAAACAAAGCACTGAACAAATTCAGGTACTTGTTTCATTCGTATTTGCTGAAGAAATGAATTCAGGCACATGCCTTCTCAGTATTGTTTACCAATAATCGGAAGGGAATTATACTCGCATCAAATTAAACAAACCGACTACTCGATCGATGGGTATTGGATATCCATTTTCGAGAAGCTCGGAGATTACTTCACGTCGGTTACTGACAGGTAAATCTTGTGAAGTAGAAGACCTGCTGCATTTGCGCACTATCGCTTTCTTGCAGGTTGGAACTGAGATCTCAAACCGTCGTCCATGTAAAAATTGTTTCTTACAAAATTTGCGGCGTTTGTATCCTTCTTCGCTATCATCGACAGCTCACCAAAGTTTTGGCCACACCTGGTGAACTCGCTGCCCAGAATAGGTAGGTGTATGTTGCCCGTTTGCCGAAATCGTATCTAAAAAAACAGATATTTTATGAATTGCTGATAGATAATCAAAGAAGAAACGAACGAGGCTTTCTCTGGAATCTCCTTTTTAACTGCTGTAACCGTTTCATCGCCATCGGACGATTATTTGGCAGTTGCACGATTCTGAACACAGGTAGGTAACTGCATCTCGTAGTGCAGATCTGCTGGTCTTTTAACGATCTTGTTCTTCTTGTAATGTCTGAACAAAATTAAAATCTTCTATTGAAAAAACGTTCTTTATGTTATGTTTAATAAAATCAGATTACAAACAACTTCGTGTATGATGGAAAAGCAAAACTTTGAACTCTAAAATCGGTTCGTGTTACTTGTCGATTCGTCACAACGATGGTTCTTACAAACGATTCCAATAATTTCCCAACCTAGTATTTATTGATTTCTGTCCGTATGGCTCATTCTCGCCACCAGAAATAATTTCTCTTGGTTTAATTGCACTTGGGCAGTCAGTCGCTTCCAATAAGGAATATCTACTTTAATACAGCTTGTCGGATACCTTTTTAAATATTTGTTTCCATTGTCTTGCTGTTTCAGGTAAGTGTATAAGGTAGAAAGAAATGCAAACCAACAACACTTTTCGTTCTATAATAGCTAAAGGATCTTGAACACGACGGTACCGCACGTCACAACTCTCAACTTCCTTGCTTATATATATAGCATCAGACAAAATACCGTATCGGCATAGCAACAAATCGCCACGCAAAAAAATGTTAACAGCCATTGAATTTAAGTTAAGCCGCAAGCCGCCCCTTACAATCGAGTAAATACGGTATCCAGTGAACTAAGAAAAAAAATTTTAGTTACAACGATATAATATAATATGTATACAACTAGACTGGCAGCGGAACCTCCACTAAACAGACAATCTGGACGACAACTCGTATTCTTAATTAAAGTTGTATGTATCTCTATGTCTGTCTCTCTGTGTATCTAATCGCACAACGCTTTATAAAGCAAAGTATGACGTAGATAGAAAACAACTGCTTTAGGTGTCAATGGCGTCATGATGTGATAAGTGTCAAAGATTGGCGTGAAATAAATGGGGCCTCACTTATCTGCGGGACAACACACTACTATTCTGCGGGACGGGGGGTAGGTATTTCACGAGCGAAACGAAGTATTTTCGTCACTATCGTGAGCGGGACGGGGGGTATTTCTTGAGCGGGACGAAGTATTTTTGTCACTAACATGAATGAGTGGGGCGGGGGGGTATTTCTTGAGCGGGACGAAGTATTTTTGTCACTAACATGAGCGGGACGAAGTATTTTTGTCACTAACATGAGTGGGGCGGGGGGGGTATTTCTTGAGCGGGACGAAGTATTTTTGTCACTAACATGAGCGGGACGGGGCATTTTTGTCACTAACATGAACGGGACGGGGTATTTCTTGAGCGGGACGAAGTATTTTTGTCACTTACATGAGCGGGACGGGGTATTTCCTGAGCGGGACGCGAAGTATTTGTCATTTACATGAGAGAGGGACGGGGTATTTCTTGAGCGGGACGAAGTATTTTTGTCACTAACATGAGCGGGACGAAGTATTTTTGTCACTAACATGAGCGGGACGGGGTATTTCTTGAGCGGGACGAAGTATTTGTCATTTACATGAGAGGGACGGACGGGTATTTCTTGAGCGGGATGAATGAAGTATTTTCGTCACTAACATGAGCGGGACGGGGTATTTCTTGAGAGGGACGAAGTATTTTTGTCACTAACATGAGCGGGACGGGGTATTTCTTGAGCGGGACGAAGTATTTTTGTCACTAACATGAGCGGGACGGGGTATTTCATGAGTGGGACGGGGTATTTCATGAGCGGGACAGGGGGTATTTCCTGAGCGGGACGAAGTATTTTTGTCACTAACATGAGCGGGACGGGGTATTTCTTGAGCGGGATGAATGAAGTATTTTCGTCACTAACATGAGCGGGACGGCGGGGTATTTCTTGAGCGGGACGAAGTATTTTTTTGTCACTAACATGAGCGAGCGGGACCGGGGTATTTCCTGAGCGGGACGAAGTATTTTTGTCACTAACATGAGCGGGACGAAGTATTTTTGTCACTAACATGAGCGGGACGGGGGGGTATTTCTTGAGCGGGGACGAACGAAGTATTTTTGTCACTAACATGAGCGGGACGGGGTATTTCTTGAGCGGGACGAAGTATTTTTGTCACTAACATGAGCGGGACGAACGAAGTATTTTTGTCACTAACATGAGAGGGACGGGGTATTTCTTGAGCGGGACGAAGTATTTTTGTCACTAACATGAGAGGGACGGGGTATATTATATCATGAGCGGGACGAAAGTATTTCGTCACTTACATGAGAGGGGCGGGATGAAGTATTTTCGTCACTATACATACATGAGCGGGACGAAGTATTTCGTTACTTACATGAGAGGAACGGGGTATTTCTTGAGCGGGACGAAGTATTTTCGCCACTTACGTGAGAGGGACAGGGGGTATTTCTTGAGCGGGATGAAGTATTTCACGAGCGGGACGAAGTATTTCGTCACTTAGGGGAGAGTGGGAAAAATTAATAATCATTTGGGTATCTGATGGAAGTACTGGATTTTTTTTATTACTCCTGTGTTGTGATAAAAATAGGGTTTATTGGGGGTGTGCCTTTTCTGTCTCACTGGGTACCACCCCGGTATACAGTGAGACACACCCTAGTACACAGTGAGACATTTGTACAGGTGGTACAAATTGCTTTTTAAATAGCCACTATTTAACAATGTATTTATTACTTACTAGCTTGAAATAATTATATGTACGGTCATTCCCGACGTGTGCCGATGTAAATTTGTTTACATACATGTGCAAATCCAATGTTAACTTCAACAAGAAAGTTTATTACACAACACAAACTTACCAATTCTTTAAAACTGACAAGAATATCATAAAAGTTCACTGTCAATCTATTGCGACATTTAATACAAGGTTTAAAACAGTAAAGAGCAATTCACACATAAAAAAACAGTGTATAACAAAAGGTTTAAAATGACAATCCAATGGAACAGTGAGGACACACTCATCGCACAAGGAGTCATCGATTTCATATAAGCTATTTCCACCAACGTTGTACAATGTGCAGGGCTGCCCTGCATTATGCAGCATCCAACTATCCATTGCAGCTCTATAAAATTATTTAAATGGAAAATACACTGTCATTTTGTGTGAACAATGAGGTGGCAGTCAGTGTCAATGTTGTCACACCATTTTCTCTTGCCAGGACCAGGACTTTAAGTGACATGTGGCTTTCATGGTTGTCAAAAATTAACAGATTTGGATTTTCTTTCGAGCTTGAAGAGTGCTTGATGCAGTGTTCCATCACCTGTGAAAAGAGGTCAGAGTTCATCCATTCTGTTTTCTGTGCTAAACAAAGAGTCCCAGATGGAGCACCATTTAACATGTGAGATTTAAAGTTGCATCATGGAAACACTATTGCTGGTGTTAGAATGTACCAGCAGAACACACAATAGCACACACATGTTTAAACCTCTTTCACCACTAGTTCCTTTTTTCAATTTTGCTTGACAGCTTTTCAGGAAGAATAATAGCCTTTGATGCAGAGACGATGATAGGCGTGCCAGTATCAATTCGATCCTTGTAGCAGCACAAAGCACAGATGAACTCCGGCTATAAATCAACCTCAAGTTTTCGTAGAACTGGTTTGTTTACATTATGTTTATTAAATGAGGTCGTTCTCGAAAGACTACAGGTTTCTTGTGGGATTTTCAGCAGCTTTTAGCTTACTGACATACCTTGCTAGTGTTTAAAATTTTACTCCTGTATGATCTGCTGTCTTTCTTAGGCTCCATTTATTGCACAAAAAAGCTTCACTCAGGCAATATTCTAATGATAATTTACTTTCACAATTCTTCCCACAAGTCCACTCCTAGTTATCAAAAATAATAAATATCTAAAACTGGATAGATTTATATACTTGGCTAATTACTGTATAGGCTATTTCTGAACATATAAATGCTCTTTGTGGGCTTAACCCCCCAAAAACATAATAAAACAACATTCCTGTACTCTGTCTCACAGTGTAGTACCTCAACATAGTGTCTCAAAGTCAAAATTAAAGATACTTAAATTTAGGCTGCCATGTTCTTTTTCTATTTGTAAGCAAGGTATGCACCTACTTTATCACTTCCCAGTAACTTTAGCCTTAAAGCTAATATATATGTTCACTCATCAAAATTAAGTTTGCAGCTAGCGTATAAAATTTTACTTAGACCCCTCAAAAATCTAAAACTTCCATAACTTTCCAAAACTGATAGATAGTCCGAGAGCTCAGCACGAATTTTAGAACGTCATCGAGAACAAAAGGAAGGTTTCATACGCAAATTTGGTTAATTATGTTATGAACGTTCAATTTCTGTTTGTCAGCTGGTTCGGACCGGGGGCGTATAAGCGCTACGTTACCCCATTTTACCCCCAAAGGGGACATACATTACTATTGCAATGAAAGCAGTGTAAGTGTTTAACATGTTGATTTTAATTTAAGACGTAAACTCACTTGGGGATGATTCTGGCTTACTATCTTCTGATAAAAACCAAGAGGAAGTAGCGGAGAACCATCAAGGTAACACGCTTTTCTTTACATACGTTTAATTTCATGTATGTACGTATATATGACTATGTGTTACACGATACCTACATGTGCATGTATTAGATACATAAAGTATGTTTGAAGTAATATTTTATTATTTTTTAAAGATTTGTGCTGTGTCCTCCACGTTGGTGCTGGCTGTCGAAGTGGTCACATAACTCTGTTTCATTTTGAAACTTAAAAAAAAAAGTCAATTGATATTAAAAGTTAGAAAGCTGCGTTGAAATACGGAAATTTTGATCTTCCTGAATCTGTCGATAATCACTCTGGTTTTCACCTTGACTGCTACAAAAAATTCCCAGCCTTATCGGCCAAACAAAGAAAATTCCTTAAAGAAATAAATGATTGTCCTACAACTTCCAGCAACGTTATTTCCAATGAAATCTCGGAATCCAGTAGAACAGCACCAGCGAATAGGTTAATGCGATCAACACAAACAGCAAGCACTTCGTCATCGCGGACGGGAATATTCAAAAAAGTATGTTTGTTTTGCTCCAAGGAAAGTAAAAAACAAAGTGGAAAGAAACAAAATTCCCTTGACGGCATGCCAAACGATAAACTTTCAGGGGAATGAAGATACGCTGAAAATCAAGGATGTAGATTTCGTCGCAAAAGAAGTTCATTACCATGGCATTTGCAGAATACAATATCAGAAACGAGCTGAAGCTGCAGGAATGCATCATTCGACTGACCAAGTGTGTAAATCATTGATTGTGGCATTGCTCTACGGGATGTGCATGCTCGCGCATTCGACATAATATGTTTATGGATACTTGATACTGTAGTACTTAATGGAGAGGTGCACGCTTATGAAAGATGTCAATGAATATTACAAGTCATTATTAACAGTCGAAATAGGTGGACAACAATTTGATGAAACGACAATAAACACTTTGGACATCAAAAGCATGGCCATCTATTATTTAACAGCACGATGGATATAGAAACGGCAGTAAGGTCTTCACATAACCGTCAAAAAGAATAAGCACTTAAAATGAGGGATGTTGCATTTAGCCTTCGTACAGCCATTCTAAATGCTGAAACAAAAGAACTTCCAAAGGATCTTAAAGTTTCACATGTGGAAAAGGGGGAGATCGCGGTCCCTGATATTATTTCAATCTTTTTTTGGTTTCCTTATCAATGGTCTAGATATACGTGTTGGGAACAGTGAGAGCAAAAAACGAAGAATCGACTCTGTTTCCCAAGATGTTGTTTTCTCTGTTGTAGGTGGACGATATAAACCATCAAAGCATTTGAAATTGGGGCTTGCAATGAAAAGTATCACAGGAAGCAGAAAGGTAATCGAGATCTTAAACAGATTGGGGCACTGTGTTAGTTACCACACCGTTTAAGAAATTGAAACCGAACTTACGTTTGCTTCTTGTGAGACCAATCGTGTTACGCCGTATGGAATTTCACTATCTCCAAATGTGCCTATCGGATTAGCATTCGACAATTACGACCGATTCGTAGAAACATTAACTGGAAAAGACACTCTTCATGATACCGTGGGGATTGCATATCAAGAAAAAAATACAGAAGAAAATGTAGTAGAGCCTGATAGTGATGTACCTTCAGATGATTCAGAACGGCAGGCAAGTAATTCTCGTCGACGTACTTTTGTACCGAGTGGTCTTGATATATAGAACCATACAGAAAAATTCCTAGAATGTCGTCATCGGAATTTTTACCAACAGATGACCCAAGGAGACATTTTGTACCAGAAAGCTATGCACGAGCTAAACATTTGGATATTCTGTGGATGATATCTGCTTGGTTCTCCATTGAACACACGCCAATGTGGGTTGGATGGAACGCCAACCTGGAAGGACCTTCAACGTCAACTCATAAAGTATTTTATTTACCTCAGATTAACCAGTCTCCAACCTCATCATCGGTTGTAGCTGAAACGCTTCGAATTGCACAGCGTGTTGCAAGTGAATGCGGAAAGAATGAGATTTCCGTCACGTACGATGATCTCGCAATAGCAAAGAAAGCTATGCAAATTCAAGCAGAAGAAACTCCTACCTTTGACAACGTTTTTGTTCAGCTTGGAGGATTTCACATCGAAATGGCATATTTTAAAGTGATGGTTAAATTCATAAATGAGTCTGGGGGACCTCACATTTTGGAAGAAAGTGGATGTTTAGCTACTGGCTCAATGAATGCGTTCATTTTGGGTAAGCATTACAATCAATGTAAACGAATTCACCAGTTACTATCTCTTGCCATGGAAATCACACACTTTAATAAAGCCTTTCTCAATGCAACTACAAGTTCCTTGTCTAATACTGTGTTGACAGAACTTAAAGGCATTCAATCGTATGATGCGGTTGATAATCTTGCACTGGAGCTACGAGATCTTGTGGAAAAGTACGAGAATTTCCGGAAGGAAACTGAACAAGGAAATCACGGAGCTACTGCTCAATACTGGTTGTCATACGTAAAAACATGGTTCACCTTTATCACGAATTTTAACGAAGCATACGCACTGGCGACTTTCAGCTTTATGTGTATTGCTTGCCAAAGCTAGCTTCTTTCTTCTTCGCTTTTGGTCATGTTAATTACGCTCGTTGGCTTACACGATTTTCCGACAACCTGCTAAAAATTAAGGAAACCCATCCAGAATTGGGATCAGAGTTTGAAGATGGAAACTTTTCATTGAGACGTACACACAAAGGATTTATTTGCAAGGGTACCTACCTATAGATTTAACTCTGGAGCAAACCATAACTGTAGATGCCTCAAGCCAACGAACTGGTGTGACAGCATTTACGAATTCTATCTCAGCACGACAAAGGTGGGCAAGAAGTCATTACATTCGTACAAACATTTTGTCAATACTGTTCGATGAACTCGGCCTTCATCGTATAGAAGATGTTAGCCAAGATTTGAAGCCACATCAAGTTCGCAAAAACTCCGAACGGTTGCAAAATATCCTCAACAAGATAAATGATTCGCTTAACCCGTTTTCGCAAGTTATTACCAATGAAACTTTATATAACATTGGTTCTGGAAAAGCTGCCTCTGTTGATACAACTAAATTTCTGCTGCGTGCTCGTGAGATAGGCGAAAAAGCACGAGATACCTTCATTGAGAAATGTGTCGAAAATCCTAAATGCTTTGAAGAAAGAATCCCCAAAGTTAAAGTATCTACATTTGCGTCAGAAGGCATTAAAACAAAAAGAAAACGCAGCAACGGTCAAATATATGAAGTGAAATGGAACGTGATTTGTTTGGAAGAATCCTTTGCATAGATAGCCCTTGGACAACAAAGTGGATATGTGTGAAGTGTTAGCGTAGTACCCCCTGACGCCATTGCCTCTTTCGTTGTGCCACATTGATGGGATTATGCACAAAAACACAAAAAAATCCACGCTACTGAAAGAACTGGAGAGACGAATCACAAGCGACGCCCCATCAAAGATTGATTGTTTGGTAGTTGACGGAATGTTTTATCTTCATTTGGTGCATGATCTTTTCCTACAACATTTGGAATTCTGGTCATTTGAAAAATGTATGATGTCATTAAATACACACTCCACCTTGTTTATTGAAGAGCAATTAAACTTTTCCTCCCAAATTGGTTTAACTGTATACTTCGCGGGATCAATTTTTCGTCTTGGTTTTGGTGCGAAGTGTATGGGCTCTTTTTTATTTTGTATTATTTGTCCTATCCACTGCCTGCATGGAATGTTGGGCACTCGGGGTTGTGGCATTTTGTTGGTTAGGCAATATGTACTAACAATTGTAAACTCCGCAGTCGTAGGTGTTTGTTTGAGTTATTGCATCGCTACAAAGTACGTATCGTCCACTCTGAAATTTTAAAAACAGTGTTTGTTAGCTAGAGTAAAACTTCGCTTTAATGATTTTAAGAATGGGTTTCACAGCCAAATCCATTAATTTCGTTTCATCTTGTTTTAGGGAGTCGAGCAGAGTGAGAGATTTTTCTGTGGTTATACAAAATGTGTTTTACAAATAGTGATGGTTGTTAACACGTGGTTGACACTCTCTAGTTAAATATTTGTTTGGTTTCAGGCAAAAGTTCAGAAATTGGTACTTCTGTTAATAGTTTATTTAATGTAGCCTATCCAGAAATGATACCTTATGCATTCCCGCCAAAAACAACTTATTTTTTATTTGCAAAGAACCATTCAGCATATTGCGCGGTTATACCGAAACATATACGATGTCATCCATACACGTATTGGAAAACCTTCCAAAAGTGACCGTTATAAAATATATTTGGGTCTAGTTAAATTCGGTGTTGAGGTGAGTGAACCTTCATATGTAGTGTTGGTTATCACAACAAACATACGAAAAAGAGCTAATTAACTATTTATTCTTAATTTGTCCGTTCCATTGTCGAGGAAAAAACCGCCGTGTAAAATGATAGATGTACATCCAGTGTTACTACTTCACCGCTGCTTAATCAGGATGGCTGGAAACAATTAATCTTCAGTTGCTATGTCAAGGAAAGGAGTTTTTTTGAAAAATTGGAAAGGTAGGTATATTAAAATTTTAACAAACATTTTATAAACTAAGTTGACATTAATTAACATATCATTTATTATTTGGTATGGTTAATGTTTGTTTTTGTATTTAAGTATGTTTACACGTATCGATTAGCGTCCTTTATGTACATAATCGCCACTTGGGTAATGTCTTCACATTGTTGTGTTTTTGACACACTGTCCTGCTGGTAATTACCGGTATGCGCTTTGTGTGCCACATGGCACCCTAATTAATAACCATCCGATTGTTTTGCCGGGTTTTTGCTTTGTGTATTTGGGATGAATTTTTCCATGTATGCTCTATCTAACTAAAACAACAGTGAACTACAATACCACATATAATGAATGGTAAATCACGATACTGTGTGATTTGAACTTTATTGCATTGCAAAGTATTGAGATATTCGATGTAGGCTCTGTCTCCATCCCAAGTTGTTACTGTGTGGCCTGTGCTTAAGAATAAATGTCCCCTTTAGCTTTCCTTGCAAAAGTAAAGCAATAAAATCAAGTAAGATATTAACAATTTTTTAATATTTACTTGCAGTGTATTGAAGAATTTGAAAAAGAGAGTCAGTCGCAAACAGTGAATGTGTTGATGGGGAATGGGAGACAAAAGTTGGATTTGGGAGACTCGAGTGACTGACTTTACTTTATTACTTACTGTTTTCCATGAAGTAGTTTAAAGCAAATTATTATAACATTTGGCGAACTTGGCGATGTTTCGTCCTCGTTACCACGTAAAAAATCAGCCCTAGTTGCTTTCTTTCTACTGGCAACTCCGTTGAACCAGGTTCAAGTGTGTTTGGTTGTAAAACAACGTGTTGTAGTGGCACTAAATGGTGTATGTAGACCATGCTGGAGGAGAGAGAGTGTTATGCAACTCTCATTGGCAGTTTATTTTTATTTATTTAATTGGAATACCCCCCCAGCCTGTGCCAAGTGATGGAGACAGATTTCATTTTTTTAACAGGCCTGTGCCTTCTAAAAAAAACTCTTAGAATTTTTTAACTTAATGGTATTATTTTTTTCAATGAATAATCAAAACCAAAATACAATAATTTTCCATTTTGTGTTACATATTATTTCGTTTCCGTAATTTGAACTGGTTTTCTCTGAAGAAATGATGTCAATTAAAGAAAAAGTGTTTGTTTTTTATATAAATAATACACATCTCTGTATGTATACATTAGTTAGTAGTGGGTTATGTATGGTATAAGAGATCCTGCCGAACAGTGGTAAAATTGTTATAACTGTGTAAATTATGTCGTTTTTTTACTGTTAAAGAGGTAGGTAATGTGGTTCAAGAAAGCTGTACCAAGCGTTGACAACATACAACTCTGATTTATGAAGAAATGGAAATAACAGCCGACCAGCCATCAATCACAAGTATCCTACAGAATTTTATCCTCGATTTGTTGACGTGGATCAAGATGCTTTGGTAAGAAACAGCATAACAATGTTTAAAAAACATTGTAAAATACCAAGCCTGTATGGATGTTGATACAACAGTAAAAATTGGACAAAACTTTGTTAAAATTCAACTTAATAAATTACACACTTACTTACACATGCTCATCGAAAGATTTTGAACATTAGTTTGTTTCCACAGGCAAAAACTATAAAACATGATCTTTTTCTATGCTTGCGGAAAGAATTATAAAACTAGGACACAGAATACAGATATAAAGTAGGTTGTTCTGTAGGTGTACATGGTTGGTGATGTAAATGTAAGAAAAATTATTCTAACAATCCTAAAACTATGTTAATTGCTTTTTTAATTAACCGTTGCAGCTAACTTCTTAACTCTTTCACTCCCGGCTAATGCATTAATTCAAACATGCTGTCCCGCAGTGTTTTTTGCAATTTGTAGTCATTTTCAAATTAGCACAGTTTTTCAAAAGTTTATGCTATGATTTAATATGGTTGAAAAGATAATTCACCCGTTTTAAACAACAGGCCACATACCTAGAATCTACCTCCAATAAAAAATATATTATGTAAAGAAAATTCTGCTCGACTTTGAAAAATTTGAGATGCACTGACAAACGAAATACTCAGCAGTCTAATAGTTTTTGTACTCAAACTATATTATGAAAAAATGAACCAAAACGCATTGAAAAGTTTTGTAGAACTAAAACAGTGAAGGAAGTGATAAAAGGGCACATACAAAAGCAAACAAATACTATTTCCAATATTGTCGAAGTGTATGATATTGTATTCATCAAAGCAGGGCACACGCAACTAGTCTCGCCGCCTTTTTCTTTATCGTGCGCTCAGCACGCCCAGCTGGGTTCATGCTTTGGTGAACACGACGCTTACCGTCTGTAGAGAAAACGTCACCAACGCTCTCCCTCTTATCATTTCAACGGGACAAAATTCACAGAGAATGTAAAGAAAGACTTGCTTTACAAAGAGCTTCTCCGCAAGTTAACACGACTCCTCCTATTGGCTGAGTTAGTCACGTGTAAAATCGATAGAAATAAGAGGCGAAGCCTTGAAAAAGAAAGGCTATCTATCACTCCTCGCATTTTTAATATTTCTCCACGAAAATTACAGAGAATAAATGATAGGGTTTCTTCCTTGATCGAATGAGCCATAGCTGAGGTCTCTACCATTACGCATTGCGGAGAAATCGTTTTTTAGATTTGCACCTCTATTTATGTATGTGTGTTTTCCCACCAACTCCATCGCGAGTTGGGACGGAAAGAGTTAATTAAAAGGCAATAATAAATGGTCCTATAAAAGCTAAGAAAACAGAAGAATTTGCTGTTAGTAGTGTTTTAAACAGTTGTGTAATAATAATTTGCATCTCGGGAGGTGGCGTAATAATACACACTAAAAAAAACCAGTGAATTTCACTTATTAAAGAGCAAACTAATCGGCAAAAATAGTGTATAGTTAAATAATGTACGATTAGAGGTAAATTAGGAATTTACAATATAATTTTACAGCAGTAGCTTTTTTTTAAGCAGTATTTATTATTAATGTACGGTCTCCTACACTAATGTAATTAAGGGGGCATTCCTCCAAATTGGCTTTAGGCACATTGAATTTATTTATAGCTTGGTAAGGTTAAATAAAAAACATTTATGCTCGGTAGTAGAGAATTATTACAGACTATTTTTTGCCCTACTTCTTTTATTTTAACAAATAACCAACCAACCCCATTTGCTTACACAATAAAGAAAGCTATTTAAAAAAATCCTTTTATTAACTGTTTAACAAAATGGTTTGTCCACAAATTATATTGTAGCATATTTATTTATTAGGGTTGTCAACTTTTTCTATTAGTACACATACATATGTTGCAGCGAAGACGGCTGATAATATGCATGTACAATCGTATTGTTGTTTAATTTAATCATAGTATTAATTTTATTTATTGGTAAAACATCGGATCTTGGTAACAACAACAAGTTAAAAGACTTTGTTTGATTTGATACCGCGGACTTTTTAGAACATTTAGCCCAAACTGAATAAATTCTTTAATAGTGATTCAGTGTAAATTTAATTAAGGTTCAGCTTCTTAGGATGTAGGGCATTTTAGAAAAAAGGGGGGGGAAAAGTGTCATTACCCCACACATATCACGACCTGCAAGCCGATAGGAAAAGACACTTAAAAACAGTACCACACAATGCCAACTTTTCCTTGTAAGTCACACACGTCAAGACTATCAATATAATTTTATATATACAGTACTACAGAATACGCAAAAATAAGAAATAATAGTGTTTTTGTATCCAAGAAACACCCTATGCTTTATTATTACTACAGTCGTTGTTAGTTAGGTTTACAGCCAAAAATGTTTTTTTACTCGTTTTAATTGCAATAACAATTATATTATTTTCCCAGCAATTAGAGAGCGATAGATAGGTTTGTTTGTCTTTAGTATAGCTAGCGTTGTTACGCCGTTGCCATAATTTTAAACGTGAAGCAGAGAATATTATTTAGCAAAATGCCAGCAGCATCAGAAGAAAAAGAACTACTGGGAGTGTGTAACGTGTGCTCTGTGCGAACTAGTTTTTAATCCCAGCAAGATGTTTAACAACTACGCTTCGACTCCCAGGAGGATATTAGAAATAAACTGACCACCTCGGAAGTCCACCGTCTCGACGATAAGGTAGCTCACTTTGTTGGGAGGGGAATACGTCCCTTCGCCGGTACTCAAAGGTGGAAGGGATTTAGGTAATGTAGGCTGTTCTTAATTCTTTGTTTGTTACAAAGGGGAAATTCGAAGAGGTAAAAGAATAATATCTTACGTAATCATGCGTACATTCCAGCAAAAGTACTTACTGGGTAAATCCAGTAACCCATACCATACCGCCGTAAATCTGTCTGCGTCTCACTCAGCGCGGAATGAAATTCAAAAATATTGCATGCAGTGACTACCTCGATTAAGCAAGCTACTCTACACAAAGGTGGATTTTGGGATTATTAAGCCCTATGGGCGACGAACAAACTTACCATCGAGAAGGGTGCAAAGCCGCTTGAATTAATTATGCAATTTTGCTCTGTACATAGGTGGAACAGCAGCACCTATGATATGCTGGAGCGCATGAGTGGGTGCTGCGCTGTCTGATAGCAGTATAACAAAACCGCATCTTGCAAATATGCACCGAACGACTACGATGATGTCGACTCCACATATCCTTCCATTTCATGAGTGTACCCAGTGCTGTATTCTTTAGAGCGTGGGCTAGTAGTGTAGATCCGTGTCATTCTGAATTAAAAAACCTAAAACAGGAGCTAAATCAGCAACTTTTCAAAACCAACTGGAACACTTCACTTCCTGTCTTGGCAGCAATCAATCCTCGATCCAAGATACAAACTGCTTAAATTCATACCGACTATGATCAAGCGAAATGTTTGTGGCTTACGAAAAGATTAAGGAATATTATTTGCAAGATAGCGTTGTAGAACCAGAAGTTGGTAGAAAGTACCCGCTCACCGTCGACCACAAAGAATATGAATGGGAGATACAGCTAGCTGGATTCGCATGTAAAAAAAATCGCATTTGATCATCAGCCAAATGCGTTAAAATCTGCAAGTTAAAGGCTATCTGGGCCAATAAGATGATTTCGTTGGTTCTCAATAATACTAACAGACAGAGAATATGACATAACCAACAAACACTCTTTTTATTACCGGTGGTACCAGAACGCATTGGATTGACCGAGCCTAGAACTAACTAACTGTATACTGACTAACTGATTCCGTTGCATATGTGGGAAATGTTGGTTGTTTAACCGGAGATATATAAACAAGAGAGAGATTGGCAATGACGTCATATTCATTGTTTAACTCGAAAAGAAAAATCAAACTCGTCACGCTTGTGATTAAGGTAAGAATCAAAACACTGTATCTGTCATTGTAGCTTTTATCATTTTTAAAAGGCTTTTAGGAAGTGTAACAGTATGGATTTCTTAGTGAACTAATCTGACGGGAAACTTTTTATTATTTTAGAAATACAACTTGACGAAAAGAACATTTCATCATCTGTTTCCAACGTTACGAATGTGACAAAATCTACGAATCTACACCACTTTTACAGCCAATATCAGATACGGAATTAACAGCTATCATTGCAGCAGCCGCCTGCAACATTGGAAAACTATATACACCAGGCAGTTAAGTGTTACATCTTTAAAGGATATTTATTCCAGTTTATCAAATGCTAATCAATTTTATATCATATTGTTACTCAAAGTTAGATATTCAATGTATAACCATTATATTTACCAGCAATAAAAAAGCACAGGTTACCAGAGCTAATTGCAGTGTGTTGAATGTGATCGATATATTGCTAATTGTTTTGTTTAAATCAATTAAACCACAGGGTTCAGGCAATGTCTGATAAGTTCCTCCTTGCCCAAGGCTACAAATTAACTACCGGTAGCTAGCAGCTGATTTCGACCCCACTGCCTTTTTGCTCACAGCCAATATGCTAAGTAAAAAATAACTAACCAAACAAATATATCATGTAGGCTATGGTATGAAAAAATATTTGGGATAAAGATTTTTTTTTTAGAAGGTGGGTTTATTTTAAGACAATTGCAAAAAATGGTGCTTTTAAATGTTGTCCAGCCATAATTGATTTGTATTTTATTAAGCAGTAATGATTCAAGCAAAGGCATAGTTTTCGAACGAAATTATATTGAGGGATCTGATGCTTTGTTTGGGATAACCTATTGTTTATTAGAAGTAATTAAAATTACTGAGGCATCCTTCAGAAACTTATGTATAGAAACTAACATAAATAAATATTAACAATGTGGCACGATCCGCTTTAGGTCATGTGTATACTTTACAATTCATTCTACAATTTCTAGTGATTCAGAGGTTTGAGAAGAAAATGTAAAGATTATTAAGTATTATTTTAAGAGCAGATGCTGTAGTCATTTAAAAAAATTAAATGAAGTCTCAACAACAAAGGTGAACTTCATAAACTTTGTTATTTTTGTTGAATTTATTGTTTTAATTGCCATTTATTTATTACATATACTTGTACTTTGTAACATATGCTGTCAATAAATAAGGCAAACATATGAAGATGGATGCATCTCTTTGTTTTTATTTATAAATAAAAGGGCAATTGAGAATGATAATATTAAGTAAACAATTAAACATACAGTTTTAACGACCGAAAGTGAACGAACAGTTTTTACTTCTTAAATTAAATTTAGAATTATAATATGGTTCATATTGGTACAAACATTTGACACATAGTTACTATACTTCTGGTCAGTATGGTAAGGCTAGTTAATTGGATTATGAAAATTACATTCTCAGTTTTGTGATTTTTTAGCATTTAAACAATAACATGAAAATATATAAAAAACGTTTTGCAGCTGTATCCTCAATTGTGTCTTGAATGTAATGGAATCTTCTAGGGCAGTCTTAGTTTAAAGCCTAGACACCATGTTTCTCATTAAAGGAAACTCAAGGTGCTGCCATGTCGTCTAGGGTCTAGGTTCCGCCGTTTTTTGCAGCTCTACCAAGAACCAGAAAGGCAACCTCAATCACTGCTACTTGTGGCACGCAGCAGTGATTAGGTAAGCAAAACGAATCTCTTCAGTTTTAATGGGCCTATCACCAGTTCGATGAGGAAGATTTAAAAGGGGAATAGCTTCTGGTTTTATACATTTTCTATTACTAGGCGGATTTAAAATAATATCTTCCGTTTTAGTATCTTTTACAAATTCATGCATTTCCTTTGTGAAGAACCATGGCAATATTATCCTCCCAATTTTTTCATCTTGGATCTTGGGATACCTTTTTAAGACATTGTTGTGGCAATTGTTTTCTTGTTTTGCAAAAAGATTCACTGTAAAAATCTTAAAATTTCCCCTAGTATCAAGTCCACTTTAAATCGTTTTACATTTGAACTAGGCTATTCAGTATTCTGAATATAGTGGACTGACTATCCAATTAGCAGTAAGAATTACCAAGCGTATTGCGGACCAAAGCTGCTAATACCAACGTATGGGCAACACTAAAAGGAGGGAAGAAGGGAAACCGCCAACTAAAACTATGAAAACTAAACCCTTACCTAAAACTTACAGAAGTTCGTATTCTATGCTCAAACCTAGAACTAACTTTATCTTATGTCATAATTCTAATTTAAGTGTGCTGTTTTCTTCCTTCCCGCTTTAACCCCCCCCAACCTATACTACCAGCGGTAGCAACAACCTACTACCGCTACAGGTATCTAAATAAATACTACTTTATTCCTAAATAGCGCCGATCTCAGTTGCTTGCGCCGCTTAAATAAAAAGCGTATGCATACCAACTTATAAAAAAACGTTCTACAATTTATTTAAACATACTGAACAAAATAAAACATCGGATAACTGGCAAAAGACAACCATAATCTAAACAAAATACGGTACCGGTACCTTAATTATTCAACCGTGACGATATTTCAACTTCACAACTCGTAACAAACAAATATGACGTCATTGCCAATCTCTCTCTTGTTTATATATCTCTGGTTTAACAACCAACCATTTACAAATTTTATTAACGGTTAAATTTCCCATCTTTTCCGTGTGCTCCCGGGGATGAAACATGAAAACGGTTCAGTATAGACCAGTAAGTATTTATTCTCTAGTGGGGGTTAGACTAAGCAATTTCTCTTAGCGTGCATATATTTTGCCCGGTCACCCAGCACGACATGCTTGCTAATCACCACCCATGTACATAGTGTGTGAGTATGGCGACATTCTCTTCTACGCATTGCAGTAATAATAGGCACCAATCAACATCCCTCGTTCTGTAAAAAAAATGTTTATAACAAATCAACAATATATCGTATACCTTTGATTTTTAAGTGTGTTGCTGCGCCTTCATCACGCTATAGTAGAGATCACACTAGTAGACTCCGGCTTAATGAAGTAGTGTGTCGCCTCTCAGCTTAAGCGTTGTACATTAGGAACTAGTCTCTAGGGCAGTGGTTCTCGATCTTTTTGACCTCTTGGCGCACCAGAGACCAATTAAGAAACCAACGGGCGCACTTTGGACGGGGAGTCAAAACAATATGCTAAATACTCAAACAATTTAGGAAAAATATGAAAAGTTTAATTTCATCACCAAATTTTCCACATACCAAAATTACTTTTTCTTGAGCGATCTTGCTTTTCGGAAGTTAATGTAGAACTAACGTTACGATGGAAAAGAAAACTAGACACTAACCATTAAGTAGATTATGATAAGTGTGGCGCACCTAGCTAACCCCTGTGGCGCACCATTTGAGAAGCACTGCTCTAGGGGTAAGCACTCTTAGTGTACATCAAACTGAGGCTACAGCTGATCGACGTTTGTGACGTCATACAGTAGCTTATGGGAACTCCTGATGATGTATTATGGGTAATTTTTTTTCCTAGAAGAGAATTGTGCATGCGGAACGACCAGTAGCTTGTGTGAACATCTGATGTATTGTGGGTAATTTATTCTCCATAAGTTATATCTATCTATCTAGAGCGCTTCTGTATAAAAATTTAAAAACATTTTTTTAAAATGGAGCCTACTAGTTTCCCACTTTCAGACCTACAACAGGAATAATACCCTTGTCAGGAAATGGTGAGTAATCTCAGCATGCCGGTGTTTTTCAGTAATTCAGTATTTGCGTTTTTTTTTTATTTTACTTATTATCACGATTGTTATACTTTGCTTAAAGAAAGCAAAAATGAAAGTAAACTATTTATCATGATGCATACTGGTTAACGTAAATCTGTAATATTGTCATTACCATATACTGTTTAAATTATTTCTTACAGTGGTTGTCTTCAATGAATGAAGTAAAGGAGGAAATTAAGAAATTCGAAATTCAAACCCTCACCAAATTCATAGGACAGTGCAATGTTGAACATGGTGCATTTTCTGGTTAACTATGCCTTACTTATATTTAAAAAAAATTAATTTTATTGTTTAACATGTAGATCCATTAAAAGCACGTATTCGAATTGATGCTAGTGCTTGCTGCCTATCAGCAGCTTCGAGTCATAAAACTGGAATGTCAGCATGCTAAAAGGCGGGGCATAGAAAAGGGCACAACAAAGGTAAACCTATTTAAGCCTTAAATCTGGGATATATTCTAAAAAAGCTGATGAAGTATACCAGCAAAATTGTTCTCAGTTATTATGTATGCAGGCATGCAATCATTTTTTTTTAAATGTTATACTGGTAGGTGCTTGATCATTTTTATAAGAAGAAAGAAATACTTGTGCATACAAGGATCAAAAAAAGGAAGTTGCAAAGCAATGATTTATGTCAGACACTTGGTATTCTATCCCGAATATAAGGTAAGGTGCCCACTGCCCTTTGCCTATATTGTCAAATAAATGAATTTTAGTACCGGTGCTTTAGTAAACCTACATCAGTGCTCTTCACAGGGTTTCCGCAATACATGCTGGGTTAGTTAATGGGGTTCCTTAGGGGTTGCCTTTTTTTTTAGGGGAAATAATTTCTTACTTCAGCATGTTGATGGATGCGTCATTATAATTCTTAGACCACCATATCATTTCAATAACAAAAAGGTTGAAGAGCACTGCACTGACCTACATGTTTATACCGATTTTTTTCCATGTAAGGTGTAATCAGCCCTAGTCGAACTTTATTAAAGGTTTGCATATAAGCATATTTGTTTAGCAGGTGGCATCACTCAATGGATACCAAATCAAAGTTTTGCGTGCAGATTTTCGCGATAAACTGTTAAATTCCTCAACTCTTGAGAAAAAGTTTGTTTTTAACGTCAAGTTTCCATCTGTTGGAGATCACAGTGGACATCTTTTGGGACAGGTAAGTTGGGGCTTTTAGTCATGTCCGTTATGACAGTCGGCTTAGATTTTCGATTGATGAACGCTACCCCCCGTAGATTGAGGGTCCAATGCATTCACCACTAGGCTATGTAAACAGAAATCAATATTCTTGAGTGGGCTATACTAATTAGTAGTCTTAACTTTTTAAAACTACTTAACTTGCAGGATGCTGGAATCCAACAGAGAATGGACAAGCTGCTTGTTGCCAAAATTTCTCAAATGGTAGAGGATGGAAGCTGTTGTATCAGGGAAATCAAGCGAGCCCTGAAAGCCTATGTCATTCATGAGCTTTATAAAGAGCAGGAGCCTCCACAAATAACCAACCGAAGATTTTTTCCAACGAAGAAAGACATAAGAAATAGTTACTATACAGCTTTTGTGCAACACAGGCTATCAAAGATTGACCAAAGCAACGTTGAGTGAGCTAATGGTCAAAGAATGGAAGGTAACTGCAAAAGAGGACGACAAATTTCACTTTCGCCCCTACGTTGCTGGCCCATATCCCACAGCAGACACTGTTAAGGATAACTCAGATTCCATAGATGCATGTCCAATTATTCGGTCCAGGCAAACACTCCTGTTTGTTCATCAACTTGCCTGGCAGAAGCGGTTACTACTTCGCTATGGACAGGAGATTTGTCTCTTGGATGCGACATACAAAACATCTCAATATGCTCTTCCATTGTTTTTTCTTTGTGTGAAAACAAATGTTGGCTATCAGGTTGTTGGCAGCTTCGTCATTCAAAACGAAGCAAGCTCAGACATCATGGAAGCTTTGGAAGTTCTAAAAAGCTGGTCACCTTTTTGGAATCCTTCGTTTTTCATGACGGATAAGTGTGAAGCGGAGATCAGGGCCATTGAATCTTCCTTTACGAGTAAGTAACCAACCCTATTGTACATTTTGCTGCTTTAACAAAATGCATTGTTATATACTTAAAAAGGTTGCCGTGTGCTGATTTGCGATTTCCACCGAGAACAAGCTTGGGAAAGATGGGTGAAGAAAAGTGAAAATGAAGTCGGTGATGACAGGTCGGCAGTGCTCAGCTACCTTAGGGCAGTTGCTAGTGCTGAGAGTGAGCAACAGTTTGTGGCAGCTTAGAGAGTGTGTTGAGTGGCGAGAAAACCTGAAGCTGCAGAAATATATTGAACAGATAGATAAATACGTAACAGCTGCGTACGTAACTAACTATATATTTATTTAAGTCACAGAAAATTGTAAAACACACAACCAGCACTTGTTACTGTTATCGTATCATTCTTGATAACCTTTTTTTAAATTGCACAGGTGGGTATGGTTTTATCGATCTGAACAGACCCGCGTCCTCATACGCACAAATAATGGAGTTGAGCGTCAAAACCGAGTTTTAAAAGATTGCCACAGGAAATTCCGAACAAATAAATCTTTATCTGGACTTTTCACCGTTTATACACAAGGAATTTCTACCCGAGAACTATAAAAGGTAGGCCACAATACTGTAAAAACAAAATAAAAATCCTATTGTAAACTTTTTGTATCATCATCAGTACAGTTCTATTGATTGGGCAAAGTAATCAAATCATTTTTCAGGTACTCAAATGAAAACAACTTTGCGTCCGACATGTATCGATCGTACAAGAATGAAGTGCCATCCTTTCTTCACAATCGACCACGTGAACTGGTGAAACACTGCATGAAGCGAATCGGCTCTTCGCAAGAGGTCGATGACAACAGCATTTCCAAGATGTCTGGCAAGTTCACAATAAAAAGTTGTGCTTCTAATGACGAATACAACGTCACCATTGGTGATGAAAATGTTTTTCCGAAATGCACATGCCCAGATTTCCAAAAACATTTTCTACCATGCAAGCACATGTTTGCAGTGTTTAGGAAATACTCTGATGTGTCATGGAAGGACTTGCCCAACTCCCCGTACCTTACATTGGATTCCCATGTACTACCAACGTCTTGTAAACCCGTCTTATATACCGATAATAAGAATGGGTTTCCCACAACCCCACTGCAATCACTCCACAAGAAATTTTATCTTAAACTGATGATAAACCCACCCAAAAACAAGTGAGGGAAATTGGTGATGCTTTGACAAAATTTGTCTTTTGATGTAACTTCAGACAGTGTACTGGTGGAAATTAAGCTGGGACTCGAGAAACTGATTGAGCGTCATGTTCTTATAAGAAAAGAACAGGCATCAACATGTATGTCAGGGAAAAGGAAATGGTCAATGAATACTGTTCTCAACGATCCACTTCCTAGAAAATACCCAAAGCTGAATCCTTTTGCAAAGCGGCATGGGCAAGTCGCTGATGAAATGAGCCCATTGCATTCAGTGACATCTCTTTATCCTGTAACCGTAACTACACCATTGTGTCATGTCCAAGTGGCTCCAACAACACCCCCTACCCAACCTGCTAAACCACAAAAGCAACCACTGGAAAACATCAAATCGTGCCATCGCTTGGCTTTGTAAAACAGGGAAAATTGGAAAAACCTCTTTTAAAAAATGGCCCACACAACATATCTTTGATTGAGCTTAAAACACTGGACCCATTCCTGAGCCGTGGAGAATTAACAGTTCTGCGTGCCCTGGACAAACACTTTCAAGCAGGTTGGCTTTGTTTGTCAAAACAACCCAGAAATTTTACATGCATCGTCCACACTTACAAAAGCACTGGAGACTAATTGCTCAATAAAACGGCTTTGGGATTCAGAACATTTAGACAACAAGAAGTACATATTTGTGCCTTACAACCCATCTGGGTCCCACTGGATTCTGCTAGCTGTTGATATATCAAGGAAAATTTTGCTCTACCTTGTTGACCCTAACGAGTTTGTGTGCACGGTGTCCAGCTACCGAGTCAATAGGGCAAAAGATTTACTTAGCAAACTGATGAAAGAGAAGTTTGGCTTTCCGCTAGTAGCAGCAGAATCCCTTCCTAGAAGCCTTCAGCGAGACATCTCTAGTTGTGGAGTGTATGTGTGCATGTATGCACAATGGCTTGGTGCACTATGGTGGCCTATGAGTGCCACCGTAATAAATAAAAAAAATAAGAATATTACGATAAAAAAAACGATAAGTAAAATGAAAGCGAAAAGTAAAATGAAATTAAAAAGTAAAAGTAAAATGAAAACGAAAAACTTCACGTGGACGAGACGTGCCAGTGCCATCATAGACATCACAAAAATCTTACATGTAGTATTTCTATGGCAGGTCTTCTTTCATTTTAAATCCTTGCACGCGCTTTAAAACAAGATATTATCAACAAAAATGGCTGAAATGTGGAATAAATTTAAAGAGGAGATGAAACCTGAACGTAAGGTTACCGGTAAGAATGACTCGCAAATTTTAGATAGGAAATGCATTACCATTCAAAGATGCAGCCCTGAAGTATCAGGCAAGGCTCAAAAATATTTAAAAATAGGAGCTCGCGAGTTTGTTCCATTTCTTTTTGATGAATTGAGCATTAAAAACATAAAAAAGGCATGTAATGCTCATTTTTCCTTTGAAGATGATGATATGACCTGTGACATTTTAGCTGGGGAGCAAGGTCCATCATGCTCTTTACTTGATCAATTACCAAACTTCAATGTCGTACATATTAGAGCAATTGCTAACACAACTGAACTAGCTTGTAAAGAAAATTCTAAGTTTAAACTTGTGGTATCAAGCTCTTTGCCCCAAATTAAAAGAAGAAAAACTGACCATCTCCAGCCGCAACAAATTTCTGTGGAATTTAGTGTGAAAAGGGAACACCCAATCCCCAAAAGTTTATCGGTTGTAGAAATGATGAAATTAGGAAACGTTATGGACGCTACCAGTACCAAAATTAAACTATCTCAGTTTCACATTTCTGACATGATGTGGAGTACTGAAATTGAGGAAATTATTCGGGTCGAAAAGGAAAGTTTTAGCCAAGGAGGCTTTAGAAAGGCATATAAGGTGCAATATTCTTCCAAGCTGTTGCCTGGTACTTGGGTGTTAAAGCAATACTTGCCAGAAACATTGGACACACTTAATGAAATAAACCAAACCCCTGAAGGCCATACCCGCAAGATCGTGCAAATGCACATGCTTGCAGCAAATTTTACTTCCCAACTTGCCAAAGCAGTACAAAATCTGCCTAAAGGCAAATTTGGATATATACCGACATATACTAAAATATACTTCGGAAAAATTACAGACGGCGAAGAGGACACAATTGTTACCTTGGAAGAATATATACATGGAAAATTTACAAACTGTATGTGGAAACAAAGAAACGACAGCATGTAAAAAAGCAGTATGTTTAGCACATTTCAGCTTTCAGCGTTCTTCCTAGCAGCTGCTTTTAACCGACATTCAAGGAGATACTACTATGTACACTGACCCAGAGATTGCTTCCATTAAACATGTAAACGAAGATGGAACTTTATTGTTTTGTGCAGGGAATCTAGCACAGCGAGCAATCTCTACCTTCGTTGCACAACACGAGTGCAATGATTATTGTGAAGCTTTGGATTTAAAGATGTAGTGAACAATAAATTAAGGATCTATTAATAATCTTGAAAGAGAATAAGCTTGCAAATCAATATTATACATAGCAGGCGAATTGTCAAAACGCTTGAGGTACCGGTAATAAAGCATTTCAGTTTTACGTATAAGCCAGCTAATTTCTTTTCACAATCAGGTGCACAAATCTAACTATTCAAGCTAAACTATTTGATAACATACCGGTACATATATTTTTATAAGCTATTATAATATGGTATTTCTTTTATAGATTTCCTACACCTACATTTTGTTATATTGTGTAACGATACATATTTGCCTTTTACAATTTCTCTTGTTCCTTTCATTTTTCAACTAATGTTCTTTTTACCTTATGACAGTGTAGTTTTATTATAAATACACAAATGGTGGCTCACTGTTGCATTTTTAATGAATATTTTCTGTGAGAAAATTTCAGCAAAACCGGAAATAAAATCAGTGGTAATTTAATTTAGTTTTCTGGTATTTAGACTTAAACAAACTAAGCTGAGAAACAAGCTTTCTTCTCAAAAACAAGTAAGCATCTGTACATTCATTTGCCGATAGGAGATGAGGGTTAGGAATATATTCTTGTAAAGTCTTTCGCTGAGATGACAGTAGGAAGTCGGTTCTCACATCCAGAACTCCAGAAACCTCACAAACTTCCTTTAGCTGTGAATCAGTTATATGCTGGCCTGGAGAATCACTATTATTAGTACTGAACACCAGAGCAAGAATAACAATAGAATTTACCACATTTTTCAAGACCATACTTTTCCGGAAAATTGTAAATATGATTGGGAATGCCGTTGGGAAGATATGTACCCCTTTGATATCTTATTCTATGTGTATTATTCTCAGTTATCCACGAATACTTTCATTTCCTTTTCCAGCACTGGTATATACACAAATGCAAGTATATCTCTGTTAACAAACATAAATAATAATGTTTTTGTAAGCTCTACTTTGGGTAAATGCAAGTATACCTCTGTTAACAAACATAAATAATAATGTTTATGTAAGCTCTACTTTGGGTAAATGCAAATAAATGTTATTACTTACATCGTCCAGCTGCATATAGTCTGTTGTGCCAGAATTCAACCGAAAGGTTGTAGGGTCAGAAACCCACTGGTGGCTTAGTCATTTGTATCCTTGGGCAAACAAAGCAACTAGCAAATATAGCCTGAACCTAGTGGATTAATGGGTTAAACTAACACAGTCAGGAACATCTGAATTATACACTGCAATACCTCCTGTAACTCGACAGTGGGCATGCTTGCATTTTCCAATGAATATCCTACATTGGCTATTGTAATGCAAAATTTAATTGCGTCATGTTACCTGTCTAAAGCTATGTCAGGATTGTAATGGCCCAGATCTTTCAAAGACATTAATTGGCGTTTAAAATACTTTTCCAGGCGTTCATGTAACTCTTTCCACCATCTTTCAATCTACAAACAAAGCCATTGTATTAATTACAGAGTGTCAACCACTACTGTTAAAAAAACATATTTAGACTGCACCCCATGTTTTATGCTCACATTGAAACTGATTTCACCAAATCATATTAAGTACCGGACACTGGTATGTTTAAGCATTAATAAAAAATGTTAAGTTAGCAACATACCTGATTTGAAGCTGATTTTCCATAAATAACAGTATCACTCGCATCAGTAACATCAATATGAGATTTTCGAAAAAATGCATGCATTGTGGCCATGATACCAGTTTCTGTACCTTTGTCAAGCCTCATATATGATGCAATACATTTTGTCTCATAAATATAATCAAAGTACCAACGAGCAATTACTTTGGGGTCACAATTGTCGGTCCAAATTTTAAGCCACAGCAGATTTCGGCTAGCAGTGTCCATGCAACCATACACAGCTAGTGGAAAAGTACTTTTTTGAAACCCCATTAGTTTACAGTGGCCGTCAAGTGAATGTACCCAGTCAGGTCCTTTGCTACTAAAATGACCCTTTTTTAACCTTTTCTTCCCTGGTGTTCTTGCTTCCAGCCCATCGGGATCTAACTCCACCATGATTGCATATACTAGGTCCCTAGGTACATTCATATGGTGCTGTTTCCTTACTTTCTGATGCATGGCGCGATATCCTAAACACTTTCTGACTTCACATCATTTATTGCAATTGCTGGATCAATATAAGTGATGTTAAAAAATTTCAATCTTCGACAAAGAGTTCTTAGACTCCATGGGTACTGAGGAAAGTTACGCTTTACAAAATCAAGTATTTCTAATCTTTTAATGGATTGCCTCACATAGTTTTGCAATGCACCAGTCAACACAACGTCATTTTGCCAATCCATCACTGATGTCAGCAATGGCACTTAACAAGTTTACTAGGCCTGTGCTGTGGTAACATATTATTAAATGGTTAAAATTTTTGCATAGGGGTGGGTTAGTGCATAGTAAAAAACTGAGCATTCCGTAGTTTTAAACCTAACGCTGTTAGGGTGGGTTACGGATTAGTATAAATTTTCCTAGTTCCATATTTCTGTCTTTAAGTGGGCCTATACCATTATTATGTCTAACATCTAAGTATAAACCATATCAAAACATAGAAAATACAATATAACCTCAAGTCTGCTATGTCTAGTAGTCTTGTACCATACCAGTACCTACAATGTACATTGCATAGATAAAGCGTAATAGTTTAGTATACTAGTCGGCCATCTGCGAAGCATTGATATCCACTTTAGTACCTGATCCGAACTATTGTTTACATGAGGCTTGAGGCTGGTATATATCTACTCGTTCCCCCAAGACCAAAAATTCACCTAATAAAAATTAACAAAGCGTTGACCTATACTACTACTTGTTTAGGATAGCCTACTATGGTTCTACGCCTAATATTAGGCCTACGCAAAACGAATGTTTGGTTAGATTTAAAAGTTATGACAAATTGCAACAACATTGTTGGGTTGATTTGGCTAATAACAAGGAATAAATAAACAACTACCGGTACGTTAAAGCAATAAGTACGAAGGTTTAAAATGAAAGAAGACATTCCATAGAAATCAGAGTAAATAAAAAGTAATTTTGATAGAAATTTTAAGATTTCTATGTTGGCACTGGCACGTCTCGGCCACGTGAAGTTTTTCATTTTACTTTTCGTTTTCATTTTACTTTTCGCTTTCATTTTACTTTTTGCTTTCATTTTACGTTTCATTTTACTTTTCGTTTTCAATTTACTTTTCAATTTCATTTTACTTTTCAATTTCATTTTACTTTTTAATTTCATTTTACTTTTTAATTTCATTTTACTTTTCGCTTTCATTTTACTTATCGTGTTTTTTATCGTAATATTCTTATTTTATTTATTTATTAGGGTGGCACTCATAGGCCACCATAGTGCACCCAGGTACATACATCCACAGCATACCGCAGAGAAATATATAGCAGTATTGCTGGAAACTGGAAAACAGAAAAGAAACCAATGCAGATTTTGTAACGACAATTGTAAAATCGACTGGATTCAATGCCAACGATGTAAACAATGGTTTCATCAGAACTGCGTTGGAATGACAGATAATGACGCTAAATCTGCAAAATTTGTGTGCCCCTCAAAACCTGGTAAGTAACTTATAACGTTTGATTTAAATAGGTAATATTGTTGTTATTTTTTCATACCACCTTGTTGCTGTAAGTAAGTTGGTCCCTAATTAAATTATTCAATATTTCGTATAATAAAATGAAAATGCAATTAATTATACACTTTACAGATTAAAAGAATGAACCCATTCTTTGAGTGGCCCTGCACTAGTTGTGCTTCCATACAAATGGTGTTCGGCTGACTAAGAAAACAAGCTAAGTTGTCTAAAACATTAGTTTGTCCATAAACAAATTAAAACAGTAATTCCTTTTATTTGTGTATTAAAGGAAAAAAAGGAATAAAATCACATACTAACACACGCTTGTGTTTGCACAGAAGCTATATGGCTGGCATTCCGAGGAGAGAGTGTTTCATGCAGAACGACAAAATCTTTTTTTTATTTTGAGGCCGATTCTTTTTTTTTCAAACTATATATAGATAGCCCAAGATGATTTTGAAACCGCACCTCCTTAATCAATATCCAGAAAATTTACAAATTAAATACCGGTATCATACTGGTGCAATGCACAATGACCCCAAAAAAATATTTGTCGTTTCGCATAAACAACTCTCCTAGATATTGCTCGATGCTATACAGCTTCTACCGTGGTAAATTGTCTCAAAATGACATCACATCATGTCACCAATACATGGTGACGGGCGCATTATTTGTGCCAGGGAAAAACATGCACATTTTTCATAAGTGTTTAAAAGTCCAAAAGTGATGTGTTTGTCATGCTATCCTTGTGGTAGCGGCGCGACTTGTTTTGTGCCAGAGACATAGATTGCACCTAAAGCAACCACTATGTGGTAGCACCTGGCAGAATGGGCTTAAGTAGAATTTGGAAAAAAACAGTTATTATATGGCTACAGGCGAAGAGTTCTGTAATAAAAACTCTAACGACATATTGGGAGAGCCTCCTGGGCATGTTGGAATCTCTCTAACACTTAAGTGAAACCATTCATGTCTATTATTATAATTTTCAGGTAAAAAAGTTCCAAAGAATGGTGATGTACACAAACTTGCTGGTCTGATATCTAGTGCAGTGTTTGTTAACATTTTCCATGTGTTACACCGTTTACAAATGTAGTGAGTGCTGCCCAATTTATTTTACCCGTCGCGAATATAACTTAACTTTTTTCAGCGATTTCCAAAGAATAAAAACACTTTTATTTCATTTTATTTTATTTCTCCTCCACCACTTCCACCACTCTCGCCTCCACCACTTCCACCTCCACCACTCTCGCCTCCACCACTTCCACTCTCGCCTCCACCACTTCCACCACTACCGTCTCTCCACCTATACTGCCCTTCCTTTTTTTCCACGTTACGAATTGTTTTTTATTGAGCCATCTGTAATGTTAATAAATTTGTAAAACACAAAACCCAAATAAGGATACAATTGGGAAATATTGCACTTACATTGCATTTTTTGGGATGGCCCCCTGTCTGAAATAAAGAAATCTTGAATTATATATTCATAATCATTGCAACAAAAGAAAAATTTTGGGCTGGGAAAAATTGCTTGACATTAGCCTAAGGCAATGTGTAAAAGTCTCTTATTAAATGCCTTCAAAAGGTATTATTTATTCAAAAGAAATCCCTTTTGGCAAAAAATAATTACCTTTTTTTTAATCTAAGGCCCTTCTGGATAAGACCTTTTTTTACTTGTTTACTGTAAAGAGCAAAAATGGCAAAATAAATAATAGCCTTTTAACACAACTAATGTTAAACTTACTCTACATTTGCCCCTTAGGGACGGCAGCAGCTCCAATTATTATGGAGCCGCTGCCGCGCACAATAATATTTCCATCTGTAAACGTAATATTGTTAACTAAAGATCATGGTTATGTAAAAGTAATACTGTTAACTAAAGATCATGGTAATTTAAAAAAAAAATTCGCTTAACTTACCAACACGTGCTCGGTGGACTGCAGAGGGCGCTATAAAAATTCGGCCTCCAAGAAAAAAGCTACTTGTCGTTCCGCATGAACAATTCTCTTCTAGGAAAAAAAATACCCACAATACATCAGGAGTTTCCACAAGCGGCTCAGTGACGTCACAAACGTCGATCAGCTGTAGCCTCAGTTTGATGTACCATAGAATACTAACTTACAGATTAGAAGGGTAACGATTTGTTTGTTTTTTTATGACGTCAGAAAGTGGTCACGCATGAGCACTTGTTTACTGAATTGCGATAGCTCCTGCGGAATTGCTGGTTGTTTCAACTTTTTTAAACAAAAAAATACGTTTTTTAAGCAAAAAATGCCATCCCAGTGTCCCGTTCCTGGATGTAAGTGGCCGCGGAAGTTTGGCGAGAAAAAATAAGTTAGGTGCCCAAAAATATTCACAGTATATCGACCAAACTTGGCAAAATCTTTTTCTATTTTTTAATTGGCACAAAGTGTCTAATGGTCTAACATTTCACTGAATCTGATCAAAATTAGATCAGCCGTTCAAGCGCTATGCCCCCAAAAGCTAATTTATTAGAAAAAAACGTTTTGGTTTTTAACGTCTTATGGGAATTCCCCTGGATTCATTACCCAAAATTTTAGTTTCTGCATATCTAGACCATGTTGTTTAACAAATGGCTAAGTTTCGTTACGATTCCATTATTCCTTCTGGTAGATGTCGATGCGCCATGCCATGCCTGTCACAATCATGATTTGAGAACAAAATCTTATTTTTAGGGTATTTCCCTAGGTAATTTTTTTCCAAGTGTTAAATCAGTGTTTAATGCACTTCGTTTTTAAGGAAATTACCCTAAGTAAATGTTTTCTAATTTTTAATTGGCACAAAGTGTCTAATGGTCTAACATTTCACTGAATCTGATCAAAATTAGAGCAGCCGTTCAAGCGCTATGCCCCCAAAAGCTAATTTTTATTATGAAAAATAACGTTTTGGTTTTTAACGTCTTATGGGAATTCCCCTGGATTCATTACCCAAAATTTTAGTTTCTGCATATCTAGACCATGTTGTTTAACAAATGGCTAAGTTTCGTTACGATTCCATTTATTCCTTCTGGTAGAAGTCGGGGCGCCATGCCATGCCTGTCACAATCATGATTTGAGAACAAAATGTTATTTTTAGGGTATTTCCCTAGGTAAATTCTTTATGTTTTTCAATAGTTAAATCAGTGCCTAATGCACTTACATTCCACCAAATCTGATTGAAATTGGAGTAACCGTTCAAGCGCTATGCCACATAAAGCTAAATTTTTCATAAAAAATACCGTTTTGGTTTTTAACCTACCAGGGGAATTCCCCTGGATTTATCACCCAAAATTTTGGTTTTTGCATATCTACACCATGTTGTCTAGCGAAAGGCTAAGTTTCATTACGATTCGATTATTCCTTTTGGTAGATGTCGGGGCGCCATGCCATGCCTGTCAAACCTTTGACGAAAAAAAAAAAAAAAAAAAAAAAAAAGAAAAAAAAAGAAAAAAAAAAACGGACAAAAACAATATGTGTCCCATTTTTCCAAATGGGACCCATAATAACGTTTTTTTAATTAGGAAATAAACATAAGACTGCGGCAGTTTTACCGAATTAGTTGTTTAACTATGTATTTTATATAAAAACAATACCGAGGTATTGACTGTGGTAGCATTTAGTAAACAGGTACTCAAGCGTGACCGTAACAATCGGCCGAGTTCGTTACCCTTCTATCTGTAAGTTAGTATTCTATGGATGTACATTAAGTGCTTACCGTCTCTAGGAGTAGTGTGGTAAAATCATAGAAATCTTGAATAACCGCGTAAATGTTTAAGTTTTCTATGGTACCATTTTTAGAATTGTTTGCATCCATCTTCAATGAAATATGTCTAAAAATTGGTACGATTAAAATTTCTAAAACATGTATGTGAAGAGAAGTAAAATCACGCCAATACCTGAAAAAGTAGTCTGCGATACGACGGATATATCCGTGGCATCATACCAACTTTTTCAGTAGGCCACAATGGATTGATTGCAACCAAACTTACAAAAAAGCAAATATTACTGCTGGATATTATTTCCCAAAATGGTTCCTACATCATTTGCTGCCTGGACTTCTTTTCGCCTCGCGATATTTATGATTTTCTCATTTTGTCCTCTAAAATATTTAATGCAATTTTAGTATGTCTCTGGTAACTGGATACTATACATGCTAGTTAGTAGTGCATTAATTAACCCACGATTTGATTTTTTTCTATTGTTGAGACTGTGTCTCTGGAGCTTTTGCTGACTTTCCAAAGCCATATTTTTCTCACTTCTTCGTTGTTAATAAGTACCTTCTCATATCTCTAAAACTTTGACGAAGGCTTTTTTTAACCCATGTCCCCTGCAAATACTCTTCATACATTCTTATTTAACAACATTTTGGCACATACAATTTATATAGACCTGGAGACAGAGACATGAATGACATCAGCCAATCAATAAAAAAGGATATTGAAATAAAACCCTCAGTAATATATACACAATCCTTGCTTTTTGTCTGCTAGTTGAAGACTTTTATATCTGTATTATTAGTAGGCGTTGTTGGCAAGTTGGGTGACTTGATCGTACATGACAGGCCTTAGGTTCGATCCCAACTACTACTTAACTACACGGTTTTATGAGCGAGTCTGAAAAGGGCAATTAATTATTATGGTGGTAACTGTGTGTGGGCAGTTATTCTTCAATTTTAATTCAGTGGAATTTTAAAATGTCAATAAAACAATAAAATCACAGGCTACTAACAAACATTTTAACAATAATAAAAAGCAGCACAGTGTAAAGCGACTGTGGGTAGGTAGAGTTGGGTCGTTTGTATGGTGTTCTAGTTATATAGCCACACTTATTGTGTAAAGTTTGTAAACAATACTTACTATGCGCTGAAACCGAGTTGAACCTAAACAGCATTTAAAGAATTTTTCTTCTTTAACTGGATTTCCCGTAATGGATATTTCATTCAATTTCGCTTTTACGTTACGTTTATGGCAAATCTAGTAGGATAAAGTTGAGCAGCCAGCCTTTATTAAAAGCCCATTTTCTTTGGCTGCTGCATAGCGAATCGGGAGAGTGGACTTAAAAGAAGACTGGCGCCAATCACATGTTTTTGACCACCACTATTTTGTATGCTATACATCAAACCAAACTTCTTTTTATGTGTAGTTAAAAAAATAATAATTATGTTAGATAGATTTCCTACAAACATTTCGCTATTTTTTTAAATTAAACACTTTGTCAAGAAGCGCTGTAGTGAAATGAAGCTTAATTCCAAACCAGCCCGATTTAGTTTGGTTTCGGGGAAATCCCCTGGGTTAAGCACATAATTTTGTGTTTTTACATATACATATATATATATCTGTGTATTGTTATATAACAATTCCTAAAGTTTTAAACCGATTTAATGACTGACTCCTTGTTGAAGATGTCGGGGCGAAAGATTTTAATCATTAGATTCAGGGATGTCATCACTCATAACAAGGGTGACACACTCCCCCAAAATCCTTGTCGAAAGTTTGGAGTCATAATCGACTATATAAGTTTTTATATAATAAGAGTTTATTAAACTTTTGCTGTAAATCAAACTGTATGTCAACAACTGGGTTCGCACCCGATCCGCCAAGCTTGCAGCGGCATGAAAGTGGGACGAAAGTCGCTTGTATCGGGGGACTATTATATGCGTTTTATCCGCTGGTAAATGGAAAATCCCGATTGAAGCGGCAGATCCTATATAATTGCTGTATTGTTGGGATTGATTGCGTTAAGTGGTTAGGCATTAGAAATGGTGGGTTAGGAGTTGATCAGAAGTTTTGACAACGTTTTATATATAATAAATAACCAACCAACTTTTAACGAGCGTGGACTCACTCCATGGTTTGAGTCGGATCGGATTATCGCTGGAGCCAGTCGAGCCACACGCTACAACACCGAGCGTTAGAGGTTAAATTCTTCCTTAAGAGTCAATCAAACGTTGCAGCCACCTTTTAAATAAAGCTATTACTCCCGGATGCCTAAAACGGTATGGAGGATTGATCTCCACTAGCGACATATTAAATTTCCGTAGTTTTTCTTATTTCCGCTATTTAGTATTAGGCCACAAACTGTTAAAAAGAGTCCTAGAAAAAATACAGACAGGAAGGCTGTAACTACAACCTGTAGACTAGCAAGGGCAACAACCTGGAAAGATGATAGGCGCCCTAGACTAACTGTACTTGTATCACCATATAATTTCTTTGGTCTATTAGCACCATAACATACTGTTTTTTATTGGAAAGCATATGATAGAAACCAGAATTTTTGCAATCCTTTAATACCCCAGTTGCAGTTCAGAAACTTGTTTTTGGTCGGTGGGAGGACATTATCAATTAACACCAGAAGATTCAATTCCTCAAATAACAATGGAGAAAAAAATTAAGGGTTATTTTAAAAGTTTAGGTCTGCCAGTGATAAGTTGTGCATTAATGATATGAAAGCTTTTACGAAGGGAAGATTATTACTGAATGCTTCACAGCTAAAATGCTGTTTATTATTATTGTGTACATGCTGCAATAAAGAGTGTATGTAGCCTACAACATAAAAATGAAATTAGGTTTATTGGGGATTAAGAATGCAGAATGTGAGTGTGCTGCAGGAAACGAACCATTTGCAACATGCAAGCATATCTTATCTGATGCTTGAATATTTTGTGAAGACAAATCAGGTTAAGCAATCATGCACTAAAAGTTCACCATTCAAAGAAAAAGTTTACAGGTATTAATTAGGTTTGAGTATACACAGCTTTACTATTTAATTATCAGTTTTTTTAGGTAAGGAATAATGTTTGTTGTGTTTTATTGTACCGTACTGGTTTTAGGCCAAGTAGTTCATGATCCACAGACAAGATACCGAAACCCATACAAATAGATTGTTATAATCTTTTTGTTTCATAAATATATTTACTTTACAGTACACATTAACAAAAATATTTGTTTGGAAGCAACCAAGGTTGATAAGCTCTAAGGAGGTAGGTAGTGGCTGGTTTGTAGATGATGATCCACGCCCATTGCGATTTCGTAATGTACGTGGTTATAAAGTCAAGAGTTCAAAACTTGGTGACAGAACTACTGCCATTGCAATTCACATTATTGCCATGCAATACATGTATCCTAGAGCAAACAAACAATGTGTACAACTTGATCATGATTACTTTAAGTTACCTGGAAATACTGGATTGAAAATTATTTGAAGGTAACACTGGTCACATTAAATTATATAATTTAATTTTGGGTTTGATTTAAATTGGTTTGTCCTGTTAATATATAGCGGTAGGCAGTAATGTGGGTTTGGTTTTAACAGTTCTATAATTCATCCTTGACACATCCTAGGTGTCAAAAGAAAAAATCGCCTACATTAAGCATAACTAACGTCATACTGCAAAGTTCTTTCAAGAATGGAGAGTGACTGCCTCCAGATTCGAGGATACCATGTGCTACAGAAAGGAGGGGGGGGGGACACATGACAACATTGTGTGATTCTTTTTGTGTTCGAACGTTATTTTGAACAGTGAAGCAATAATATGTCATGGTAAAATGTATATGAATCCCATGCCTTAACAGCATCTGCATGTGGATTTAGCATACTATACGAGTTTCCTTACTTGGGTGCAGCATTAGCGGATGTTTATTTGAGATAAAATGTCCATATGAAGGGGGCGTTGAACATGTTTATCTCATCTCCCCAGGAATTCCCGTATTTCCAACTCGTAAATGTTTAAATATTTTTAGATATAAAAAGTGTGATGTATGTTAAATAGCGTTTAAATCACCGGTAGCCCAGGGCCTACTACATGAATATTTCTAGATTTGATAAATCATATACTTACTTTCTTATACTTGTTGCTGCGTTAAAAACTTCAAATAATACTAAACAGTTCAGAAGACAATCTGCTGAAAATTTTAACTTAAACCATACAGTCACATTGCAATTGTATTCCAATGCCCTCAGATCCATGTACAGTTGGATCTACACACTTTTTTCGGGTCTAATACTTGTTGTCATGTAATTATTGTGGAAAATTTGCTTGACGTCCTAACAATCTACCTTAATTTGGGTATGTCCCGCACAGGCCCGGTGCTAGGAACCGCGGGGCCCAATTAGAAATGTAATGGCGGGGCCCCTACTCTTCATAGCAAAATTCATGGGTGTTTATATATCATAAAATACATACCAGTACTAGTACATACAAACTACAAAAATAGACATTTAATACTTGCTATAAAACAAATTAAAGGTAATGTGGATGCTTATTTACGATATATATTGTTTTACTTCCAAACATATATATATATATTTATGTATTGTTTAGCAACCATATTCATTATGACGTAACAGGCAGACACAGAAATATAAATTTGACTTAGTTACGATGCATAACAAATTGATATTATGAGAAAGAATATTATTTCACTTTGTATTTTACGTTTCAGTAGTATTTTAAACCTCGTAATACAGAAAGACCCCCGCTGGCGCGGGGCCCCTTCAAGGTGCGGGGCCCAATTTGATCTAATCGGTCAAATCGGCCTAAAACCGGCCCTGGTCCCGCAACTAGGTATTTTTGTGTAATTTTGACATTACGCTTTCTTGTCAACTCTAGATATGCATTGAAAACTGTTGAATTGCAATTTTGATACCCGGAACCGTTACTCCAAATAATGTCGTTTACACCTCCCTGGCCTTTCCTGAATTATGTGATCGAAATGAATACCAGGGTTCGAATTAAGGGATCGCTATTCGCGAATTACAAAGTTTAAACAAAATCGCGAAAATATATAACTATTCGCGCACTTTTAATAATAAATCATCAACACATAACATGGTTTGCCATCAACATAACATTTACATTACTATTACATTTATTTACCTTGCCTTATTGAAGTGTAACAAACATTCTATCTCAACGTAAGAATAATAGCCATTGTGCGTCGTTAATATACCTCGAGTCCTTCCGTTATTTGTGATTGGCAGAGATGCGACACATCGTTATGACTGTTGTTACGGACGTTAATACGCAGACGACACCCAAATTATTATTTATATTTACTACTAATAATACACGTACGTACAACCTATATTTTACGGGAATTGTGTATTCTAGTTTTTAATACAAAATAAATTAATATGACAAGCAGTTTAAAAGACCACAAGGCTAGCGAAAGCACCGTGAAGAAATGGGAGTCGAAGTTTAAGTGCAAGTTCAACCAACAACTACGATCTGATTGGAAAGGATGTTCTTCGTTTCCGTTGTAGTATTTGCACGAAATGGTGGGAATCCCGAATAAATAAAATAAAAAACTTTTCCTCCATTTGGATCCAGCCAGAGGAGTGAGAGTCAATTAAAAAGGATAGTGTCAGAAAGCATTGCGAAGGGGGGCGCAACATAAGGGAAGCAAGCTGTCAGAATTGAGGAGAGAAATGTACTAGATGTGTAGCACAGAGATAAGGATGCGTTGATGGTAAAATTTAATACCGCATATTTATTATTACCTTGCAAAGAAAGAGCGACGACCATTTTCAGACTACCCTGACCTTGCACTTCAAATTGGAGGAGGCTCTTCTACATGACTGACAGATCGGTTGCGGATGTTTCAACCACAGGGCACAGAGCTAGCATTAAAAGATGCGTTCGAAAATGATGAGTTTTTTCGTAAAATTGAAGAGATGCTTTTGAAACTGTATAATTACCTTTACCAAAAATCGCCGAAAAGGTTACGTCAGCGGTTCCCAAACTTTTTTTGTTGGCGGCGCCTTTTGTAAACTTATTAAACCTTGCGGCTCCCTAATAAAACCAAAATTTTCAAAGTGCATGTATTGTATATTGTATAAATATCCAGACTATAGCATGCATTTGGATAACCATTCATACTCTTTAAAACTATTCACTAAACTACTAAAGTGACGAACATTCAATTTATGCAAAGCAGTTATTTGACAAACCATTATTCGAAAACAATGCCATGTTATTGAGCAAATAGTGGCAAATAACACCGAACAATGGATTTTACAAGTAAAACGAATGCTGTATGTCAGTGTATTGGGTTGAAAACCAGGCTCAAACATCTCCAATCAACGTTTTACTGGTGTAACACACATGAACTGTTTTTTGTGAAAAAAAACAATAAATGCAGCAACTTCCGCATGCTTTCGCGGCGCCCCTGGCAAAGTCTCGCAGCTCCCCAGGGCGCCGCGGCGCCCAGTTTGGGAACCGCTGGGTTACGTGAACTTCGTTCACTGGCCGAAGCATGGGAGAAATAATCTGTTCCCAAACCTACAAACAGGCTCGGTGCTAGGAACCGCGGGGCCCCTACTCTTAGACATAGCAAAATTTATGAGTGTTTATAAAATACATACAAACTACAAAAATAGACATTTAATACTTGCTATAAAACAAATTAAATGGGGATGCTTATTTACGATATATTTACAGTACTTCCAAACAACCATATTCATTATGACGTAACAGGCAGACACAGAAATATAAATTTGACTTAGTTACGACAATGCATAATATTTTTTACGTTTCAGTAGTATTTTAAACCTCGTAATACAGAAAGACCCCCCCCCGCCCCGCTCAAATCGGCCTAAAACCGGCCCCTGCCTACAAAGACATGTGGCACTATAGGTGGATCAACCACAAACTTACTGCAATGCGCATCGTCCTAGAAAATTATGGTTTATTTTTAACTCATATTGAGTCATTGGCAGAAAACGATTCTCAACCTCAAAAGCGAGCGGAGTTGCGTGGTTTTGCAAGACGATGGAAAGATGCCATGTATCCTGTTAATATTTCAGTATACCTTGATGTTCTTTCTCCTAAGTTCAAGTGCAGAGTTTTTGCGCTACAATGTCTAAACTACAAAACGTAGTTAGTTGGTCGGTCTTTGGATACAGGAAATATTTTTAAGTCTTAATTTATACAAAACTAATTTCGAATGTGTTATATATCATCCTGTCCAATAGATTCAACGAACTGAATGCGACGCCACTGTTTAGAAATATAGTATCCCTTGCTCGATGTTTCCACTTGGCCCTTAGACGACATCCAATCTTTTGGTGATACTGCGCTTTCCGAAGTCGTGGATTATTTTTCTCCATTATTAGAGAACCGGGTGGGACACGTTAAAAAATTACATTAAACCTATTTTACAAAATCGCCGTGATACATAATAAATATTACTTGGATGTTTGGGCCAACATTTTAACAAATTCTTCGGTGTTACGTGACTGCCCCAATCAATATCTATCGTACATATAATCGAAATATTGCTAACCACACCCCTGACTAATGCCATAAGTGGAAGGAAAGAATGTTTTCCCGCATGGCCCGTGTGAAAATGGATCACCTTGCTTGACTGCTTACTTAGAATAAGCGAAGAAGGCCCCTCTATTTCTGAGTTTAACCCAAACCCAGCCATTAAACTAAGACGCCTAAGTTCTGGACATCTCAATTACCCGGAAAAACGAGCAAGCAAAACGACGGCTATGTTGCTATAGTCAGTCACTCAAGCAGATCTAGGTGAATGAAGTTAACAAAGCATTTTTTTTGATGTTTTGTCACCTGTGTTTATGTAATTTGGCCATTAATGTTTAATGAATTTAGTTACATTGTTTGGATTTATTTCTTTAATTATGCTCAGCGATAGATAATGCGGACTGAGTTTAGCGAATGCCGTGACACAAAAAAAGGAATCGTTGTCTCAATTTTTCGATTTTTTTGTTCCGTTGCATAGAAGCACTCCAAAAGACAATAAAGGCAAAGAGAGAGGCTGGCTGTTATTAGCAGAGTAGCAGACACCTACCTATACGCATCGTACACGCAGACGTTCTATTCCGCACGCATTAAACTTAAAAACTTAGGATACGTTTAATGCAGAAATAACGGTACTGCTTTCCTATGAAATAAGTATCTTTCTGGTCATTTTAAGGATTGATTAGTTTGAGAGGTTCCGAAATTCTAGGGCAATTTAACATATAACCCACGATTTTCTCCTAACCCAAATATTTCGCGGATCGTTTCAAAACAGTTAATTCGAACCCTGAATAAACACCTTACTGCTAAGATCACATTTATTCTCTTCCCAGAGACAGACGCATATTTTGTTTGTAAATCATATAGAGTAACGTTGTGAACCTGTAACTTGGTCTTGTAATAAGAAGCTGCGCTAGCTAGCCTGTCTTGGTTCTAGGACCTAAAAGGATAGCTAGCCTGCATGTACACACACCATTTTTTTTATTTATTGGCAGCTTTCTTTAATTTTTTTTCGGGCTTGTTCGTTTGCAAAATGTGTGCTAGATAGATCCCATTATCTAAGTTGCCAAATTTGGCACTTACTTACACAGACATCACATTTATCCCGTTTTGGAATAAATACCTAGTAATATTTTTTTCACCGAGCCAAGTTTCGAACCCATAAAGGGCTCGTCACTAAGACCGCTTTTTTGTATAAGAGTCGGTATATGTATCGGTCGACCGCTTTAACCATTTGGTCACACGACCGTACAAATACCTAGTAATTCTGCTGGTGAAATATTTCAGTAAACTTTGTGCCGCCCCAACTGTCTCTGCAGCTATCTGGTTTGGATTACAACATAAAGTTTCGCAGTTGGGGTGCCTAGATACACAAATTTCTTGTTTTTGCTTGTTGTTAAAGAGCTCCGGTAGTAGTGGGATGGTAGTGAAGGTAACCAACCAACCACCAGTTTGCTGCTTAATAGCAACAACGAAAAATTAGAATATCAAATCATTCCGAACCATTCTTTGTTTGAACAAATAAAACATACGTAAACCGGATGAATATATACTTACTTACATCAGTCAGTACCAGTGCCATCATTAATTTATTCAGTCCATTAGTACAAGTTCGTTCCAAACACCACTATCATTATTTATGCCATTATACTCTAAAATCTTAAATAGATCGGCATAAAATTCATTTTCAATTGAAAATGATAAACCATGAAAGAAAGGAAGGGCATACGATTACTGCGCAATCCCGAACCACGCGGCAGAGATGGAGCCTGCAAACCAATATCCGCAGCCGATCTTTTGCAGATGTCAAAAAATTCGACTGCCCGTTTCCCGTCTGAACTAGTAGTAGAGGTCAATGCGACACAGCAGCGATTCTACCAAAGAACGCACGGGTGGCCATTCCACGCTTTTGTACTATATAATAAAGTGGACAGGGTTATAATATTAACAACAACCATCAACAATAGCTTTTGTAGCACACGAAGCATAAAAAATACATGTCAACATTTTCCACGGACAGTTTTAACAGCTTGCTGCTTTGCTCCGGGTAATGGAATGAATCCATATCAGGGGAATTTGAAATCCTCTTAAGCCAGTCCTGCTATAATAGGTGTGTTAATAGCGGGAAGGAGCATCGCGAGTTAGACACAGCGGTCGCAAATATATCATCACCCGCTTCAGCCTTGAACGTCAGGAAACTCGACGTAACAAAATTGACTACAGCTTTCAAGACAGTAAGAGCGTGTGTGTGTGTGTGTGTGGTGCGCTGTTTAGTAATTTTATGTTGTTGTCTTGCACCATTAAATTGAGTGGATAAACAGCATCGTAGGGTACAACTTTTTGTGAATCTTGCTTGAACTTAGGATTTTTTTTCCGGACATACTTACTTGCGGCTCCATCGTAACCTTGCCCTCTGCATTGTGAAAGATCTTTCTAGACCAAGCGACGTCACTGCAGCTGTTGCGTAAATGTTGTTTCTATGGTGGCCGCCATTTTTAAGGATTTGCACGGCAAGAATTTCCTCCCCGCCACGTGTTTGGTTGCGGATTTACCCACCACGTATGTTAAATAAATAGTTAATAACTGTGCAGTGAAATTGTTTTTTAAATAATATATATATACATGCTTATATCATCAATCAGTTAGTTGTTCATTTAGTTTTAAACCTTGTTTCATATAAAAAGACGTTTTTAATTCGCCTTAATGTAGGATACCGGAGTACCGGTACGCGCTTGACCACTTGTTAATTTCAAATGCATAATGAAACTGGTTAAATGCAATACATTGAATGTTAAACTAAAAAAACATTTGGAAAACATTGTTTACTAGGTTTTTGCTCTGTTTAAATTTTAATGTATTTTACCAATGTAATAAATTAAGCGCTGGTGGAATACTTGTTGCGCAATAGTAAAGCAGTGTAAATCTTTCAGCGATCTTTCTGGTAAGGGTATAGTAGTAAATATACTAAATAAGACATAACCGTAATAAGTAGGAAGGATAATGTTATTTATTATTTCAGTGAAATTGGTATTCCAGTTTAATATTATTGGTGTTTAAATAGAATGGCTTAATGGAATTGTTGTCATTGGTTGGTAGCTTCCTCTGATTTTGGATGTGTATACACCTTTGCTTGGTGATGAAATCTTATTGTAAGGTACAGTTTAATTCAGTCGAACATGTGGGTTTCCTAGGAATGAAATAAAAACCTTCCACTCTGCAGGTGTGTTAGAACAGAGCACAGGAGCAAATTCACCCTCTAAAGCTTAATAAAAAACTTTTTTTAGTCGTTACTGTTACTTTAGTCAAATCTAACTAATGATGGGTACGTTAAAACATTGATTGTTCTTTGATACATATTCTGGAGGTATTGTGTATATGCCTAGCCTACCATAACATCTATATTAGCTCACATACCCGAAATTGTTATTGAAATTTCCTTTACAGGTGACCACCCGTTTGCCGAAGTGCATTTTTATCCAGGATTATGATCACTGATCTGAGATTACGGATCGGCAAATCCATACTTTTGAAATGCAATGACAGCTTGATCTGAGATAGATCGCAGATCTGCGATCCTACTTTGTGAATACCACCCTTAAAGTTTTAATATGTTTATTCGTTTACAGGTTGTACGATGCTTTGTCACGCAGATGATGGAAGGAATATTAAATGTAAGAAGAGTCGTTACACTGTAAGTTTGAAAGTATTATTATGGAGCATACATATGGTTCATTCAAAATATCACCATGTCTGTAGTTTTAATATTATTACTATATAAGTGTATAAGTGTACATTTGCACATAAATATAAAAAATGATATATATACATATTCATTATATAATTTTAGGGTAAAGTAAAGGTTTAAGATTTTTAAATTATGTTTTATCATATGGCGTAAAAATACTTTTAAGATAAATTTAAAGTAAGTAATTAGTTTTCTAATTGATCGTTTAAAATCAACATTATCCCGGCCATTTAAATATATTATGTTTTGTATATCTAATTTTTGTTTTCATCGTAATATCATCGCTTTTGGCATTAGATAATAAAAGATCCCGTTTTTGCGAATTATTCCCTTTATTAATACAGTATATTGTTTAACGGATATATTATTTGCAGTATGATAAAGTTTATCTATTATATTTTTAACAATTAAAAAATATATGGTGGAACGTATCGTTTTCGTGTCTACGGAATTTACATCATATATAATAAAATTACTTATTTTCTCCTTGTTTCATACAAAAAACAATGAGGAATTATTATTTTTGGGCCAACTTATATGCAATAATATCCCTTCTATATTCGTAAAAAATGTTGATTCTTTTATTTTCAAGATTTATCATTTTCCACGGTATGATATTGCTATTTCTTTTAATTTCGGTGTTTTCCGATCGATGTTAATTTGTCTTGTCTTGAAGTTTCCAACTAGAAATGCGATGTGGCTGGATAAATTGTTAGATCGACTGAACTAGAAAACACATATTGACATTGCAGTAGGAGGCCAAACATGTTTGTGCTGTGCTACAGAACTACCTGCAAAAGGGAAAACAAACATAAAGAAAACTTCAGGTGCCCAACAATTCATATCAGCAGATGATGTTGATAGAGTGGGATCAAATGGAACTAACTCTAATTCAAGGAAACTGGCATACTTTTCCAAATTCAGTAAACCTGCATCCTGTCACTGGTGCTTTAGGGTCAAATAACTTTTCCAAGAGTGCTGGTCGTTGGTCAATTACGCAACCAATTGTACCTTTTTTTCAATACCCGGAGCAGTGACGTTTTATTAATTGCCTATTATTATGGCACGAGAAAATTTGATTGATCAGTTTTAAACACAAATTGATGGACCTAGGTAGAAAGTACACTCAATTCTGTTTAATCAGTACATTGCAGAATGAGTAAATGTAGATAAAAATAATAACACCTGGTTAAAAATTGGGACTAAACTGCAGAGAACTGGTGGGTGGGTATTTTGTGTAGTATGTGTGTTTGGTTTCTTTTGAAAAGTGAAAAAAAACTGGAAGGATGTGAGAGACATAAATAACACAACAAACCCGAAATCATGGGAATTCTACAGCCAAATGGGATTTTAGCCATCGCAGGTACATAATTTATGTAACTTTTTTTCGTCTTACAATATTTTGACATATTGGGAATAATTGAATTGTTATAAATAAATATATAGGATAGGATATTCATGTTTATCCCCGTGAATGGGAAAACCTAGGGGGTTATCACACGGGCAATCGTCAGATCACCTCGCGCCCATCGTAGTTATTGCAGTGCGTTGTATAAGATAGACACGTTCCTTCAATTTGGTAGAACCCATTAATCCGCTGGGTTCAGGCAATGTTTGTAAAGTGCCTTGCCCAAGGACACAACCGACTAGCTAGCGACCAGTTTGGCACCTGCAACCTTTCGATTGAAAGGCGACGCACTTAACCGCTAGACCATCGGGCCGGACAATATATGACGATAGATAGAAGAATTTTGTTGTATAGTACATACAATACATACATTAGAACAACTATTTGTTCTGAATTACTTATATAGCCTATACCAGGGGTGGGCAACCTTTCTCGGCCTGGGTGCCAAAATCGGCTAAAATTAATGGAAAACTCCTTCCGCGTGCCAACTAACAATTCATGAGAACATATTTCTGTTTTTGAATGTTTACTCCTACTATAATAGGAGTTGTATTATTTTCTACTATAGTAGGAGTTCTGTAATTTTGAATTGCACTAATGTGACATCAAATAGCTTCTTGTGATGTCATAAATGCCTATAGCCTGTAAGTTTTCATGACAAATTGTTTAAGTTGATTGGAAGAAAAGTTGCGTAAAAACTTAATTTTACACAGTTTTTTTTCAGAAGCGTCGTTTTTTTTTCCTTTTTGGAAGGTGCTTAGCGGTCCCAGAAAATTGTCTCGCGGTCCCCAAAAGACCGCGGACCCCAGTTTGAGCTGTTTTTCAGTAATGACTTTTAATTTTTATCTTTACTGCAAAATAAGCAAGCGCTGTACTATTACTGATAGATCAAACCTTGAAAAAGTGTGTTTGTTCAACGATGAATTTTTACTCTCATTAACGCAATTTGATAAACGTAACGATGAGCTTATGTGAAATAAGTTACCGGTCTTTTTTTACTTCCCGAAATATGCATTTATGACGTTTACCGATACCGAATGACCTTACCGGTACCGTACATCATGTTTAGCCTTATAACACTTTGTATCTCAAATTGCTTACAAAAGTGAATTAGTATGCTAAGGGTAACTGGTATTAACTACATCTGGTTGGCTGCACAAACGTACAAATTTCTTTCACGTCCGATTTGTCTGTGGCAGCAGGTTCCGAAATTTGCAAGCGGATTGTTGTACTCTTTGGTGTTTGTTGAGTAACAATAACACGGTAATAAATAATCAAATCTTTACAACTTACGACAATAAACAGTTTATGCACGTGGCCAAAGCTCAAATAATACAACTTTTAAGTTATTATATTTAAGAGAAAGGAATCTAATTTCCTTGAACTAGCGTGCCAGAAATACGAGCTCGCGTGCCAAGTTGGGCACGCGTGCCAGGGGTTGCCCATGCCTGGCCTATACCAACCACCTCATTTGTTTTTATTTTTTTTGTATTGCAGCACAAAGGACAATCTACTTTCAAATGCGAATTTGGATAGCATGTCACATTTGGAAAATCATTTTTTTAGTAGTGTTTATAACAACCACACCACCAACCCTCCTACACGATATGCCAACTTAGAAAGATGTAAAATTAGGAAAATACTGACTGCAAAATCTCAATTTCAGGTACGTTGTAATTTACAGGACCCATGTTTATTTATCGTAGCTGTCCTATAGGATGATGATAATCTCTCTTGTTTAATGGATAATCGTGTCTGATTACTTTGACTTTTAACCAATTTTCTGGATTTAATGGCTCCACACACATATAGCGTTTCGCGTCAAAACCTCGCGTCTGCCGTAAAACTCCTTGCGTTGGGTCATACGCACACTCGCGCCAGACAAACGCAAGTCGAGAGAAGTGGCTCAATAGCGTCAAACGTCAGAGTTAAAAATATTTTAACTTTTGCGCAAGACGCAATAGGCAGAAAAATGAAAGAGACACTGTTTTAACTTGATTATTTCAATAAAAATCAAGGTAGACCAGAGAATAAGTAAATAATGATTATTTAAGTACAGCATTATAACATTTATTTGTTTAGTTGGTTTTAAATATCATTTAAACTAAGTTTTAGCACAATTTTGGTATGACATAGATCCAAAAATGTCCAAAACAGATTTTAATGAGTTACTTAATTTGGTACAAGCAAGTTCACATCTGTATGATTTAAAGAATCAGTATTATAAGAAAAGGATGAGAAAAGAAAATACCTGGACTAACATAAATGGACAAATAGGAGAACCAGGTAGGGTATACCGGTAGTTTATTGTTTAATGTGGTTTTATGTTATGTGTGAATTAAAACACAATGTTTGTTGAATTTGGTGTTGAACATTTATTAGCAGAGGCATGTATGAAACGATGGAGAAGTTTAAGGGATAGATTTTTAAGAGAGAAAAAAAACATAAAGTATGAAAGTGAGCGAATTCGTTGTGGCAACATGTTCAACATGGGAACATGTAAAAATATGCAATTTTTGCAAGATCACCTCCATCACGGTAGAAGCTGCATGGCATCGAGGAATTCCTAGGAGAGAGTGTTTCATGCGGAACGACAAAAAGAAAAAAAGTTTCTTTTTGGAGGCTAAATTTTTACAACGCCATCTGCAACTGCACTTCTGCAGTGCACCGACAACGTGTTGGTAAGTTGAGCGTAGTTTTATTTAAATAACCCTAATCTTTAGTTAACAGTATTATTTTTACAGAGATGGAAATAAATGAAAACATATCTGTACGCGGCAGTAGCTCCATAATTATTGGAGCTGCTGCCGTCCTTAAAAAGGGGCCAAATATAAAGTAAGTTTAACATTAAGAGGCTTTTATTTATTTGGCAATTTTTTTCTCTTTACAGTAATCAAGTATAAAAAGCCCTGTTCGCTGTTCCTGTCTAGAAGGGCATTCAATGAAAAAAAGGTAATTATTTTTTTGCCAGGAGGGATTTCTTTAAACTTTCTTTTGAATAAATATTACCTTTTAAAGCAGTGGTTCCCAACCTTTTTGTCTTGGTGACCATCTTAAAATTTTTTGCAGATTCCGTGAGCCACACTAATATTCTATCCTTAATGCAAAATTACAAAGTAGGCAAAAAATGTTTTACTTGCATTTATTAACAAATCAGTGTGATGGTTTATGGACCTTGTAGGTCCGCAGCTAAACGTGTATGATGGTCCCCTTAATTATTTTTACCAATTTCAAGTCTTGACTGATTTCTTTTGTATAATATACTACTTTTCTAATAAAGTTCTAAATTGCTGCCATTGCAAGTTTACAGTCATAGTTTATGACATCACAGTGGATGTATACTGATTTGTTTTAAAGGCATTCAATATGAGTTTTACACATTGCCTTATGCTATTGGTCCCAGAAATTTCAAGCAATTTTTCCTAGCCCAAAATTTTCTTTTGCTTTTGTTTGCGAAGTTCAATGGGACTACCATAATAATTCGTCCGGTCCGTTAGTCTAACGGTTAAGTGTGTCGCCTTTCAATCGAAAGGTTGCAGGTGCGAAACTGGTCGCTAGCTAGTTGGTTGTGCCCTTGGGCAAGGCATTTTATGGACATTGCATGAACCCAGCGGATTAATGAGTTCTACCAAATTGAAGGAACATGTCTATCATATACAACACACTGCAATAGCTCCGGTAACCCGACGATGGGTGCGAGGTGATCTGACGATTGCCCGTGTGTTAACCCCCTTGGTTTTCCCATTCACGGGGATAAAGATGAATATCCTATCCTAATAAATAATTCAAGATTTCATTTTTTCAGACAGGGGACAATACCCAAAGGTGCTATGTAAGTGCAATATTTCCAAATTGTATCCTTATTTCGGATTTGTCTTTCAATTATACATTAACATTACAGATGGCTTAACAAAAAAATGTTTGACTGGAGAAGGTGGAAGGAAGACAGGGGAGAAAATGAGAGGGAGGCAGGCAGACAAACCAAAAAATTCATATTGTGAACGGTGTAACACATGGAAAATGCTATCACTATTCTTCGGAACTTTGTTACCTTAAAATTATAATAATGAACATGAATGGTTTAAAAAGAGTGTTAAAGAGATTCCAACATGCCCAGGAGGCTCTCTCAATATGTCGTTAGAGTTTTTATTACAGAACTCTTCGCCTGTAGCCATATTCATAACTGTTTGTTACTAAATTCTACTTAAGCCCAGTCTGCCAGGTGCTACCACATAGTGGTTGCTTTAGGTGCAATCTTTGTCTCAGGCACAATACAAGTCGCGCCGCTACCACAAGGATAGCATGACAAACACATCACTTTTGGACTTTTGAAGTGCTAACACTTATGAAGAGTGTGCATGTTACCCTGGCACAAATAATGCGCCCGTCACCATGTATTGGTGACATGATGTGATGTCATTTTGAGACAATTTACCACCTATTATAGAGGTGCGAACACGAAAACGTGTGTTTTGATTGCTCTGGCATGCTGTGCAGAAGTATTGTATTAATAAATAAATGGCCAAACCAAAGTATCAAGTAATTTGCCTTTTGTAAATGTGTACATGCAAAATGAACTTACACATTAATATAAGAGAATGGAAATACATCCAAAACATTTTGCCCAGTTAAACTTACCAAGAGGTGATTCCTCATAAGCTTAATGTAAGCAAAAAAACAGCATTTGCAATTAAAAGCGGAATTACAATAGAGCTGTGGCATTTTTTCCCATGACCACATTTCATTGTTTAAAATGGAGCACATATGCTTGCATGGTAAAAGCGATCTTTCCCAACTGCGGCATTGACAGTATATATTCCCTCCAGAAGTACATTTTCGATTCACTGAAAAATGTGAACATTCCATCTTCAGATAACATTGATGCATGTCGTGTGGGAATGTGTTTACAAGACTCGAGAGTTGACATCATATGAGTAATAAACCAATTTGGTCTTTCTTTAAGATACGATGGGATAGTGTCAGAAAATTTCTTCACTAATGAGGACATTCCTCTATTTTCTTTAATATACCTAAAAAAACATCTTAATTAGAACATCTTAGTACAAAATATTACAAGACTGGAATTTTACAAAAGAAAGAACAAACAATTATTCAATATTACCGAGATTGGCGAGCAGGAATATAATCCTCCATTAACGAAGATAAGAGCCCAGAGAATGATTTGTTGTTTTTTGACAAAAAACGTTCTTTAAGATCTCGGTTTTGCCTGAAACAAAACTAGGTAATTTGCTATTAAAACCATCATTCAAACTTGATTTTTTTGCAATTTGATTAAAATTGATACTAAAATATTGCATGTAATAAAAACACAAGTACTGTCAAATTGATATAAGTTTACAGTAAGGTGTTGTACTTGGGCAATGCACTTAGCTCTAGCAGATGCAGCAGCAAAACATTATTTACTCAAAGTTTGCAGAAGAAAAACAGGATTAGGGTACCTTTCAACAGCGTTGGTTGTCGTGGACACGGTATATTTAAAGTGGTACTTTTTAAACCCCCAAATCCAACGCTAAAAAAATAGTTACGTTACGAGAGCTCACATCAAATTAGTTTAGTTTGTATACATTATAAAACAAACAAATGTTAGTTAAAACTTGAAATGGTTAAAAAATAATTACCAATATATGTATTTATATTTTATTTTAATGGCTATAATAAATAGGTTTTTATACCTCTTTCACCGGCAACCATATTTTTGAAATATAGTTTTTAAATTTTCTGGTTTTGCCACAGCTCTGACAATTTTAATGACTCCAGCGCAGATTCAAATTTCCTTGGTGTCTCTTGCATCAGCAACCATGTTAAGAGCTTCCATACATTCAGCGCTGTGTTCGGACATGCAGTTTTCTCCCTTAGCAATCCACCGTTTCCATGCTTGTTTACGATGAAAATCGCACAAGAGTACCGAACAATCTAAATGATAGACATATTATATTAGTACTTTTATACGATAACACAAAATTGTTACATTATTATGAAATTTGTTTCCGTAAAAATCCAAACCATGGCATTAAAGTTTTACTGTTTAGCTGTAAAATTACTATAAACCGGAGTTACTAGTGTAATATCATCGGTCGCTTTATATTGTAGAATTGTGCAAAGTAAATAAATATCTTTCTAATTTACCACTCACTAGTAAACACCTCCTCAAATGCATTGATTTCTTCATTATCGAAATCAGTTAAACAAACATGTGGATTAAATTTTGGATTCCAGGAGCGAATCATCTTAAGTGCTTCTTTGATGCTCTTTTTTCAATATTTACAGATTTTCCTTCTGGGAACAGTGTGCTATCAGTTTGTACTTATAATTTTAATATACGTCGCATTTCGTCGACGTTTTTAATTCCTTCCATAACATAATTGTTAATCAGTTGTGCAATTCGTTTATCCATGGTCTGAGATATACCATCTTGCCCTCCCAATACGTGATTAGTGTGGTTTTTCGCATTGGAATAGTTGAGAAATATAAGCACCTTTGCATCAATTACTTTATTCCCGGTATCAGCTGCAAGTTTTAAATCCAAAATTGCTTTGGTCCTGCTGTTTTTAGTCGAATCAGCTGCAAGCTAAAAATCAAACCAAAATAAATTTTCCTTCGTGTTCATGAGTTATCTGCCTGATTACTGATTTGAGTGGGGATGCCTTGCTAAGGATTCACAAGTAAACGGTTAGAGTCTGTTGAACATATTCTTTAATCTCACCTTGAAATTAGGATAGTACATCCTTTGATGCATTGTTATTCGGGCGTGACAGTCCAACTTTTTAGTAGGATGATACATGGCACGCATGACAGAAATAGCTTCTGTATGATCATCCTTTTCTTTCTAGTGTAAAAAGTTAATATTAGTCTAGCATAGTTGAAACCCTCTGGCGGATCTAGAACAAAATAGTAGGAGTTTCGTGAACAAAGCAAGCACAACTTTTTGTCCAGAGAGCATTTTTTTTTGTAAAAAGGGAAGTTCTGAACCCTGTAAAGACTACTGGGATCTGGCGTTGGTTAAAACATAAGTACAGTACCATATTACAATGCAATAATTTATTTAATATAGAAGATTAATTAGGTTATATTACCAACTCTCTTTCGGCTTTTTGTTTCAGTTTAAAAGCTTTATGTCTATCTGGTCCATGATGACAATGCAGAACTTTTGATCCGCTAAGAGGAGTGTATGGAACATATTCCTTGCAACTTCCATTTGAAAAATGGCTTGTCAACTCCCAACGTCTAAACTTTTTTGGGAAATCTATAATGTTAAAGATGTGTAAACTTCTAATTAACGCCTAGAACGAAAAAAAAAAATATATATACCAGTTATGGGCATCATCATATTCAGAGGGGCACAAAATTTAAAAATATTTAAAACCAGTAGTAAATTGGTGGCAGTTTACATGGGAGATTAGTTAAAGCATCATCAAAGCGGCAGTCGTCCTTTAAATCCTTAATGAATATAAACTTTTTGTCGTAGGGTACTTACTTCACCTTTATTTTGTTGCATCAATAAAACTAGAACAGCTATTTTAAGAAATTAATTCTATTATAATGTCACCAAATAGAGATTTGGTCGCAATACCTTTATACAAGTTACCTTCTTTTTGAAATTTGGTTGTCTGAACTGTTACAAATCTGTAGCAGTTTTCAGCTTCAAAAGAAGCAACCCAATGTAGTGCTTCTTCCAAATTATTAAAATGTAAAATTTCTTTAATATTATCCTCAGGACCTTTTTCTTAATAGGAAATAAAAAATAAATTTAAACATTTGACATACAAAAAAAACAACTTATGGGTACTATATAGAAAAATGCTACTACAATATGATCTGACGATTGCCCATGTGTTAATTCCCTTGGTTTTCCAATTCACAGGGATGAACATGAATATATTTTCTATCCTATCCTATACACTATTTGTGTGAAAACTAACTCTAAGCTCTAACGATAATCTCAACCCCAACACTAATCTCAACTCTAACCCCAACCTTAACGCTAATCTCTACCTGAACACTAATCCTAACCCAACTAGTCAACCACGGGCCAGTAAGGAAAGTACGTCAGCTGCACACTCGAGTTTTTTTCCCCTGCGTCTTTGCACACTCGTAAACCTACCTGTGGACCTCGGGTAATTTACTGTAAACCTACCTCTGAACCAGGGGTAATTAACTGTCAGTACATTTTTTGTTATGTAGGCGACCCTATGTTACGTAGATAGATATATTAGCTGACGGACACGATAGATTTAGGATAGAATAATATGTTTGTTTAAGATTTTGGTAAAACAGTAATAAAAAAGAGATTGTGTGCACACTTGAAGTGTGCACTTTTGGACGTTTGCACACTGCACACTTAAATGTTTGACTTGTGCACACTCGAGATCTCGGCGAAAATTGACGTACTTTCCATACGGGACCACGGGGTCGTTGTACATTGCACCAGTATCGATATATTACCGGTACTTAATCTGTGAATAACAGTTTACTAACTGCTGCCTTTATATTCATCATACCGCATATTGTTTTTCTAGATTTTCTGGATCTTGAAACAAGGAGGTGCGGTTTGAAAATCATCTTCACTATCTAAACTGTCTTCCAACTTGACAACAACTGAAGACTAAAATAAAACCACTGTTAACAAAACATTCTGTTTGATTAGGTCTATGCTGTATGCTAACTGAATAGGCTAGTAGGCTATTGCGTAAGCCAAATTTACTAACATATACCACAGGCCTAGCTGTAACTAAAGTAAACATTTTTGGTATTTCTCCCTACGAACTAAAGTAACCGTACACAGGCCTATGCTATGATTTACGGTATATAAATGTACTCACAGACATCCTTTATTCGCAATCTATTGAACGAAATTCAATCAAATATTTTAAATGTTTTCCTGTAAAACAAAAGTAGTGAGAAAGGTTATAAAATGAAACCAACGTCATTGCTCAACTTAGCAGACGACGTGTGTCGGTGGACTGCAAAAAAAAACTTTTTTCTTTTTGTCGTTCCGCATGAAACACTCTCTCCTAGGAATTCCTCGATGCCATGCAGCTTCTACCCTCCATCACTGATTGTAAGTACCGGTATCTGTTTGTATTGTTTATAAAATGTAGCATGTTTCCAATGGACAAGGCAGTTAGCGCACATTGCTTCAACCAAGTACGGGTACCAGTAGTTAAATAGGTTTAACAAGTATACTGGTGAAGTGGTAACTAACAGGCACACAACACAGGGATAGTTCTGGTTAACTGACTGTCGGCCCATTTATTGTAATATTTCCACCCTAAAGTAGATATGGGTATGCTTTTTATTCTACACCTGCATACATTGATGTATTGTTTGTTGCCGAAACATTAAGACTGTCGGTTGTTTGCAGGACTGTTTTTAACATTCAAGAGCAACCAACAACATCCAGGGAAACAGACTCACCGATTGAAAGTTTTTAAATCGCTGGGTCAAGTGGCGGTAAGAGTTTTTTTTTTATACTGTAGGCCGTAGCACATTTGCAACTTATAATTCCACTTTTCTTTTTACAGAGTTTATTTTATTGAAGCACATCAACCTAGTTTTAACTGATGCTACTACATACACCGAACTAAACACCCCAACAGAACTATCCATGACGTCAACAATAGATTGCCCTTCGCCTGCTGAATCGCTTTAGTCTGCACCACAGAACAAAAAAAGAAAGCTGAATTTCTAAGTTAAATTTGCAGGTTTTCATTTTGTACATAACTTTATAATCATGTACCGCAACGGTTAACCGATTTGTTGTCAGTCAACCAATAAAATAATTCAAAAACTAATTTGTGTGTAAACAACTTTTTTACCATTGTACATCAGTTTATATGCTCTTACAATGTCCAATTAAAAATATTTAGATTTATGTGGACCACTACCGGTTCATTTTTTTTATTAATGGTTTTCAGATTTTAGATATCCACAGCTCTAATAACCACTTACTTTATTACTAGAAAGACCTCATTTTTATTCTGAAAAGAAATTATGAAAAGTGCAGCTCAGACAAACATTGTGCAGGATGATATGTACGATAGTTTCGGAAAATTTACTGCTGCTAAAGTACGTAGTCTAAATGGGACAACAGCTGATGAAGCTATATGGCTGCAATTATGCAGATATAGTTAACTCTAAAAAACTTTCACATTAAACATACCAATTACTGTAATTGCAAATTTGTTATTTGGTACCAATGAACTGGAAAGCACGCAGCTAGTTGTATATGGTATTTTTATTTATATGTTACTTTTCAGTGTTATTATATATCTTCAGTCATGAATATATACTGCCTTTCCAAGCTAACTGTAATAGTTAATTTTTCATTTCATAGCACTGTATTGCTCTTTCTTCGTTTGATATTTTGCAATAAAAATAAATGTCAAGTAAGTTGTTTGTTATATGAAAATGGTGTAAAAAATATAAAAAGAACATTAGTAAAAAGAAAGAGTGGTTATATGTCTAGAAACATGTGACAATAAAGTAAAGAGATTGGACATTTTATTTTGCTTACTTCGTTTTCTACTCGTGAATACAATCTTTCTAATGGCCAGTAAACAAAACCACGTGGGAATGTTTTGACGCAATACGTCATCATGAACGCGAGTGTGTGTGCATGGTCTCGCGTCTCTCTTAAACGCAACGCTTGACGAGACGCGAGAAACGCGAATGATTGCGCAAAACGCTATATGTGTCAAATGACTTGCCCGGGGACACAACCGCGAAAGGGAGTGGTCAGGATAGAGTCAAACCTGTAACAGCCGACCTTGGCCGGTAAGGGTGTCATCGTCGTACCCACAGTTTGTAGTTCATTTGAGCAATGACTGACTAGGGATGCACAAACTAGAATATCGAATCTTCCGGATTCGAATCCAAATATTACGTTTATTTCGAATATTTGGATTCGGAATAATATATACACATAAAGAAACGATAATTGCATGGAGTTCCTTTTTTATTTTCATTGTACATATTGCAGCGTTGATTAAAACGGATATTATAAGTATGTAATCACACTGGCCAATGAGATAGTTAGCGGCAGCAAAAAATTGTGACGATCTTGCCACTTTAACTCGAGTTTGCTGTGTACAATTTGAATATCTGAGAGACAGTATTAATTTAGTATATTAATCTTTCCTTGTTTGTTTTTCTGCATATTTTCTCGCCAAATAAATTTTATTGCACAAACCTTTACTTGTAAGTATCGAAGTATGTTTCTTAATTAATAGATGTATATATTAACAAAGACGATGTCGTACACAGCGATCTCGGGTGAAAGTGTTTCCCGCGTCGCTGAAAAGTTGAATTATTTAGAAAGCCTTGTTTGTGTATATTTTGGTACCGACCTACAAAAAAAGATGCCTAGAGGACGTTCACTGATAGCGCGAATAAAGTAATATGTAGACATTGTAAATGTGAACTTACATATTGCAATACGACCGGAAATTTGCAAAAGCATTTGAAACAAATGCACCCCTTCCGGATGTACTCACCAGCTGATGGTCGCGCAACGACAAGTCGGTCAAGGTAACTAAAATTTACGTATCTAGTAAATATAAATGTGTCCTAGCTAGACTTATGGCCTTATATATCTATTTTCTTTAAAAAACGTCTAGTTTTGTATTTGGTCTAGCTGAACTGCACTTCATTAGATACGGTATCTAGTATTAAAGACAAACTGAAACCCGTTTTTAGGCTTTACACACATTTTTACTTTTCTTTGTTCATAGATCGCATGATAACTCTGCCAGACCATCTCAACACATTGCTGGGACACAGCAGAGAACATTGACCAACTTTGTCAGACGCCGTGCTACACCTTCTGAAGCTAAGCGAATTACCAATCTCATTACCAATGTTATTTATTGTAGGCGATTTAAGGCCTATATAAACTTGGTAGAAGGAAAGCATTTTAAAAAACTTATTAACGAGTTGGCAAGTGGATACGATCTACCCAGTAGAACCACATTTACACTGTTTATGGAGTGTAAACAGAAAATCAGAAATGTACTTCGAACTACAAAATCTATCACACTGACTTCAGGCCTATGGTCAAACGTAAAGATGCAATCCTTTTTGGGAATCACAGCCCATTACATTGATAGTAACTTTGAGTTACAAAACTGTCTTAGCCACAAAAGAAGTTACTCTTTGTGGGTTGAAGCAGTTTAATGGACTATAGTGTTTCCACACAGCAGGTAACAGCAATTGTTACCGATATTGTAAGTGCCTGCAATAAATTTGCCGAGCTATACTCCTGGACACATGTACGGTGTGCAATGCGGCGGAGCGGCTCTGGCCGTACGCTGCACAAAACCTAATTAATTAATCAGGTATTCTCAAAAGATGGATTTGCATTGGCGCCAGTCAAAACTTCTATAGGTAAGATAAAAACAGAATAAGTAAAAATATATTAAATAATATACATTGTTTTGTAAAGGTAAACTTGTACAATGCTTGTAATTTGTCGTACATGGTCCTACCAAAGCTCGCATACTTAATTGAACAACATATATGCAGCAGCTGCACGGCATCTGGTGCAACATTTTCGACGTTCCGCCAAATCAGCACAAGCCTTGAAATCATTGCAACAAGGCCAAGTGTACGAGAGCTCATATTAGATGTAGCCACACGATGCAACTCCTCATACCTAATGTTGGATCGTCTGTGTCGCTTACAAGTGTTTGTCAGATAGGTGATCCGTGATCCATCAATAACCTCCCAGTCGTCTGCCAAACATTTAGAACTACGGGACCAACATTGGATTGTAATTCAAAATTTAGTGGAAGTTTAAAACCCATAAAAGGTGAGGTTTTATCTTTGATGCACCACTCTCCATGGCCATTAACTACAAAATATTCTCATTTTAGGTAGCTACAGATTTTATTGAAGGAGACAAGTATGTGTCTATTGCAAGTGTCATTCTAATCATGAAAAGGCTTATGGGCAAACTTTCTGCATATGAGGAAGATTCCCGGACGATAGTCAACTTCGCGAGTCCATCAAAGCAAGATTTAGTTACATTTTTGACAACCAATCATCAGACTCCAGAAGAGAGACTGACACTAAGAAAGTTAAACACGAGTCATTTTATTTGTATAATTTTATAAGTCTGGCATCCTGCCTTTCTAGGTAAAGGCATCGATAGAAAGTGAAATAGTGTTCATGGAAGAAAACCTTCACCCAGTTTAATTGCAAGAGGATAGGTCAGCATCAGGAACCGATAAAATGGCAAATTTAATTGCTTTGGGCAAGGAGACAACAAACTCCAGTAGCGATGAAGACTCCGCTTATGGAGGAGGACTTAAAAAATTTTCAGGCTTTTTAAAAGGAATACCATGCAAGGAGCCCATTGATGTCCTCAAATGGTGGTCAAATAAGACGACAGATTTCCCGCTGTTAAAGGAACTTGCAGCAAAATACTTGGCCATCCCAGCTTTATCCGCATCATCAGAACGGTCATTTTCGAGTGTTGGACTAACTGCAACAAAACTAAGTAAGGTCTAGACTAACTGGGAAACACCTGGAAGCTCTCAATGTCCTGCATTGCAACAAGTGCTTGCTCTAACTGAATTTTTGCTGACTTTGATTCCTTCCTTTTTGTAAAATACTTCCTTTCGTAAAATACAACGTACTAAACTTGTGTCAATTTCTCAATAAATGGAAAAATAGCATTTTAATATAGAATAGGATTCGATATTCTGGATTCGAAATAACTATTCTAGAATACCAAGATATTCTAGTTTGTGCATCCCTACTGACGACTCTAAAGGCACATGCCAACGACTTTTCCGGATTGCGCGATTCCAATAAGCCCTTTTCTCCTCCAAACTACTTTTTGTATTGGTATCGATAGATCAGTGGTTCTTAAATCTTTTTGACCTCGTGCCGCACCAGAGACCAATTAAGAAACGAACGGGCGCACTTTCCTTTCCATAAGAAGTCAAAACAATATGCTAGAAAATTAAAGTTTTAATTTAAATAATTGCATTACCGAATTTTACCTTAAGCGCGCTCTTGTATTTAATTGGTCAACATTTGGCACGGAGTGTAGTAGCCATGATCAAAACAATAAACATAAAAGAACAACGGAATGAAACGAATCGTTTGAAGACATAGACAGAATGTACGTAGAGGGCTGTAAGGAGACAAATAAATTATTTACTCATAATTTTAATTCTGTTTTGCGAATTATCTTATTTTAAAGATGGTCGGTCGGTCCTGCATAAGTAACTTATTTATATATAATGAAATAAGTTCATTCTGCTTGTGTGAAGAAACTAGGGCTTGACATAATAGGACATATGTGCGATAAGCAGACTCTTAGTTCTTTCTCAACACATTACTTTGTTTTCCCCAATTCACACAAATATGATGTAGAAAATTAAATTAAATGGAGCTTTTCTGGCTTTTGAAGGGTATATATATAATTCTTCTTTGATGAAAATCCAAAACTTTCCAAGTGACAGCTATTCGTATTTTATTTTTAATTCTCGGTCACAAGATAGATATATATATATATATATATATATAGAAGCCAATTTCGCTCGGTAAAAAACGCGTTCCAAGTGTTTTTTCCATCTCGAAGCATATTCAGTACGGGGAATCTGATGACGACCTGCTGGAATCTCTAAATAGAGAGAGGTGGGGGAGCAAGATCGACGTGGACCGGTCTGTTTGTCATCATAGTTTAGTTAGAATCTCAAGATGTCGAACTCTCTCTCGCTCGCCGTGATGCAATTTCGTTGTGCCGTTGTTTGTAAACAGAGTGGACGTTGTTTGAGATCTAATAAATACACACCAACACTTCCCGTTTTGGGGATGGTTGATCACGTTTACGAATCCAAACCAGTTGCTTGGTTGTTCGTGCTCTGCACTCCGGCGTTAAAAATATGCATGGAATGTGAGGTCAGTCTTGGGTAACAACTTCTCGCCACTTTGAATTTAAAAATTGTGGAAGTTTGGCGATTGTTTTTTTTTCAACAAATAAAGAGATAGATAAATAAAATAGCCCAATTGGCTTAATTAAATAGATTATTTTGCACTTGGTACAAATCCGTAAAGCGTACTTTCCGTCTGGCAACCCTTGCTGTCCATCTATATACCGATTTATTGAGGTGCCCCATTCGCCTGATGAAAAACCTGAAACGAACCAATATAAATAATATACAGTGAAACAGCATTGCTGTAATCATAGAATACTAACTTACAGATAGAAGGGTAACGCTTTGTTTGTTTTTTTTATGACGTCAGAAAGTGGTCACGCATGAGCGCTTGTTTACTGATTTGTTATTGCTCCTGCCGACTTGCTGGTTGTTTCAAGTTTTTTTTTATACAAAACAACCTTTTTAAGCAAAAAATGCCATCCCACTGTGCCGTTCCTGGTTGTAAGTGGTCGCGGAAGTTTGCCAAGAAAAAAGAAGTCATATGCCCAACAATTTTCACCGTATATCGACCAGACTTGGCAAAATCTAGCCAGGCTAAAGCTGATCGAATTGTTTTAACCAACTTTTTACTTTCAATAAGGGATGCAGCAGCTGGTGATAACATTAAAGACATGTTGAAAAAGGAATCGTAAGTATGTCGGTACATTATATTATCAGTAACTATTTTTTGTCTAGGTATATTTTTAGTCTGCTCTACCTCTCCACATATGTGCCTAAAACCAGTCCAGCTTATAATGTAGTAACCTATAATGTAGTCAAATTTAAGTCATGTGCAGGAAGATGTTAGTGTTATAAAAATTATAATACATGTTTATAAAGGGCTGGAATTTGCGAGAATCATTTTATTTCTGAGGATATCATTGTTACTGGAAAAAAGAAAAAACTTCGAATTGGAGCATGGCCGTCAGAAAATCTTCCAAAAACATGTAGTTTTAGTAAATCTCACAGAAAGCCACCAGCAGAACGTCATTTACCAGTGGCAGTCAGGCACCACAATATAAATCAGCTACTAAGTTCAATTAAAAAATTACCTGATAACATAAAAGGTTGGTATTATAGTATAGATTTTAGAATTAAAAATTGTCAGCTTATTTTATTTATTTATTGTATATTAGGCTATAGTGAAATATGCTGCATGTTATTTTAATTATTTAACATGTTTAAAACAGACATAAAAATATTCAACAAAATACCGGAGGTACAGTTAATGTAATCATAATTCGTTTTTTTTAGACACATGGATATTCTTTGAAAAAAAAGGTATCTTGGTTGCTGAGTTAAGGGAACCAAATTCTTTAGTTCCTAATATAAGGTAGTGTAGTTGTTTTCACATACGGCTAGGGACAGAACCGGTAGTCTAATTTTTCTTTGCTGTAGGGCGCTATTTTTTTGGGAATTATCTGGGAAGTGATGATTTTTAAGTGTTAAGTGACTGAGTGGTCACAAGGTATATAAGCAATTATTCAACCCCCGTAAAACTAATGGTCCTGTGGCCCAATGGATAAGGCGCCTGACTACGAATCAGGAGATTCCAGGTTCGAGTCCTGGCAGGATCGTATTTTGTTTTTGCTATTTATTTATACATATTACGATATTAGTGATACTTTTTAATAAATAATTCGATTTAAACTTTAAATAAATGAATAAAATGATCAAATTATTTAGTACAGCTGATAAATAGCGGCATCCAGCAGAGAAAAATCAGACTACCGTTCTGTCCCTAGCCGTATGTGTTGTTTTCTAAAGTTTTATTTTAAGAAACATAACGGTATAAAGTTTTGACAGTTTATCATTTTTCATACAAATTTGTTATTTTTAAAACATTGTTCACAATTTCAGAATAGTATTTGGTCAAGATGCACATGTGATTGAGGTATCGTTTTGCGGCTGGTCCATTTCCCCTTCTGAAGTTAATATAGGCAATCCACAGATTGACACCATTTATTCTGTTTTGAGTAAGTTTGTGCAGTGTATACAATTTATTGGTTTGTTGCAACTAGAAACTTGTTCTGTTAATAAAGGTTCAGTCACTGCATATCATCTTTGCAAGGGGATACATGGTTGCCAATCAAAAAATTTAAAGAAACATCCGATTTTAACGTGGACCGGAAATTGTATTCAAACAGAATGCATAATGAGATCACCTTATTGCAAGATAATAGGTATCCTAGACATAACTAACTAATTATACAAATCCCAGTTTGTAACCTACATTAAAATATAAATTAAATAATTGTATGGATAAATAGTTTATATTTGTAGTTCAACCTGAAAATGAGGCTCCCAGTTGCCACCAATGTTGCCAATATGCAGCCAAGCCGATGAGGACTCTGCTTTAATCCAGGTGTCAGAAGAAATTCACAGCACAATTGAGGTACTGCTGGTAAAGTATTTTTGTATCAAACTGCTATCGATGTTGAAAAGCCCAGTAACTTAAATGAATGGCAACAAGTTTTTTTTAAAGCTGATATTAAAAACAAAAATTGCCCACCCACATCAAGAAGATATCATCCTGATATAATCCGCTGGGCAATTGAATTATATTCAAGATCTCCAACTGCATATCGCCACATTCGAAATAGTGAGGTTCTGACGCTGCCTTGTGCCAAAACGATTAAAAATTACAGGTAACTAAAATCCAATATACTCATCTGAACAATAATGAACGTGTTTCCATGTTGAAAAGGAATTCAATATCTCTCAAGCCTGGTGTGAGTGAAATTGCATTGCTTGAAATAGAACGAGCTGTGAAGTCTGCTGGCAAACCTTTACATGGATATTTAACTCTTGATGAAATGAAAAGTATGCTATTTGTCATAACTAAATATTTCTTGGTATACCTCAAATTCTAGTGTTTTTTTTCACTTCTAGTTAATGAAAATTTAGTGATAAAAAATGGAAAACTTGTAGGATTTGTCAATTTTGGAGATTTTGAATCTGGAGAAAACACCAATTTAGCAAGTCATATATTAGGTGAGCTTACTATGGGACACATTTTTTTTTCTTTTATACCTGGTGAACTTGTATATGAACCTCTCTAGTATGCTTCTTTCGCAGTAGGTCATTTTAATAAATAATTCATATATTAAATAATACAGTGTTTTATGTTCGAACCGTACAAAGAGAAATTTCAATTGCCTGGTATCCAACAAAAACTACTCCAGCATATATACTGTCCATGATGTTTTGGGACATTTTGTTTCAATGTGAACAGAGGTGTTTGAAATCCATGCTGTGGTTGCAGATGGTTTCTCAACCAACCGAAAGTTTTTTAAGCTGGTGAGCGGATGCACTGTTTTCCCTCTTCACCTACCTTTGAGTGCTCCAAATCCCTGTGACACGAATAGGCCTGTGTATTTATTATCTGACCCGTCACACTTACTCAAGGTAAAATAGTGTTTATTACCCATAAAGTAACTTAAATTCCTAATACTGGTTGTATTTCTAAATTCAGACTGTCAGAAATGGCCTTTATTCTTCCAAACCAAACGGGACTCGTCTAATGACAATGAAAGGAAAGTCTTTAATGTGGACACATATTCATCAACTGTATAACCAAGATGCATCGATGCCTGTTTTGCATAGGACAAACTTAAAAAAGGAACATGTTATCCTTACACCATTTTCCAAAGTTAGTAAAATGTTTTATATATTTATTTTCATAGATGAAAGTAAATTTGGCACGTGATGGATGTGCTTAGTTGGAATGTGGGTCAGTGTCTAACCACCATACCCAATGCTGAGGGCACTGCAGAATTTGTTCTTCTGTTTGCCAAGTGAGTTTAGACATATCATGTGAAATTTTTCTTTTTGTTTTAATTAAATATATCTTTATTGTTTTACTTTAAGGTGGTTTGATATTGTTAATTGTGGCCCAAGTTGTCCCATTCATTCCATGAATGATCCGCGAATTAAATGGCTACAAAATACTTTTCTTGCTACTTTACTTGCATGGAAGGTATGTTTGTTTTGTATCCTGCGAATTTTAACTGGAAAATAAATATGCTAATATTTTTTAGTTGGACATAGAGGAAAACTTCGAAAATGTAGAGAAGCGGTTATTACCACGTCCCACCTTTGATGGATTGATATTCACAACAAGGAACCTTCACACAAGATGTATTGGAAGCATTTTTTGGAAATCTTGTAAGTTTCATTTTAGGTTTGGTAGCCAACTGTGATAATGTAGTGTTTCAAATAGATTGTTTGTGTTGTATACCAGAATATATAACTTTTTGTTTTTCTACAAACCCACTGATAAATAGGAGTGTGCCTATCCTGTATGTGATAGTGCAAACATGCTCAGCATATCAGTGTATAAAATATAGATTTGTTATTGTTTTTCAGAGATCACTTGGAAGTCGTTCACAAAATCCAAATATTTCCCAAGCAGCTTACGGGATACAGCATATAACACAAAGGAAAATAATAAAGAAAGTGAAGGGTGGAAACACCACTTTCGGTACGAAAAATTCATGGACCACTGTATGTAATGAGCCACTCGTAAAGAAAAAATGCTTGGAATAGTGTATTTATTTTTTTTTGTAATACACATTAATAAACAATTTACTGTTTCAGTCAGTCTCTTTCTTAGTCCACCAGGCTGTTTTTTACGCACGCAAACAAACTCTGAAATTTCTTAGTTGTGTAACTGTAGCTTATCGCTCTCAAAAATAGTGAAACGGCATAGTACATAATCTTTCTACAATTATCTGGTTTACTCATCTGTTCCTGAGAAATTAAAATACGTTCCAGAAAAGCTTCAAACTGCACGTCTTGGCAACTTCTAGCCTCAAGATTCCTAAAATCAACTTCTCCTAATGGTCTGTTCACTTCTTTCGAAAATTCAATATACACACATGTTCTAATAGAGTGGTTAAGTCCTTGCTTGGTTGTATCATGCAACCACCTTTTCTTTCCAGTAAGGCAATAAGAGAAGTGTCTGTCCGCTGTTCAGAAAGTAGTCCCTTAAAAAAATCTTGCAGGCCTATTTGAGAATATTTTCATTGATTTACGGATGACATACCCTGCCAAGTACTCAATGATATCGTGTTCTTCTTTGGAAATTCCAAACGTCTTTGGTGCTTGTGGTTTTAAAACAATACAATTTATAATTTGCAAAAGGTGTTTAGCCGCAACCACATTACTGACACTTGCATCACAAAACAACGAAGATGCTTCGTTGCAGTATTTTGGGTGGTGAAAAACTATTTTATTTGGATCCTTGTGGCAGCTAAATTCATTGCACCACTGTTTAACTAGTTCCAATCCAGTTTCACTAAGCTTAACATCTTCGGGCAAGGCTTTTCCCAACACTGCTTTGTAAGAAACCTCATTTTGACAAAGGTTTTCAGCATTAAAAACGTAATTGATATCTTCTTCTTCAGTTGTTAACTGTTTAATTAGCTCCTCTGTCAGCTCAACCTCCCAATTAAAATCACTCTCTGCCATTTTTTACCTTTCAAAGACTAAGGAGATGTTATAGCCAGTAAGTTCTAGCCTATTCGCTAGAGTACAGTCAGTGGAAATGTTAGGGTTGGGCGGACAAAACTTCTTATTGCTGCATATTAGTAAATGGTTTGTTAAATATTTTTTTAATTTGAAAAAAATACATAAACAACCAAGTCGGTAAAACGGCTGCAGTCTTAACGTGTATACCTATCAAAACAATACCAAAGTATTGATTGTGTGGTAGCATTCGGTAAACAGGTACTCAAGCGTGACGGTAACAATCGGCCGAGTTCGTTACCCTTCTATCTGTAAGTTAGTATTCTATGCGGTAATCAAGAACACTAGATAACATTTAATTAAAATCCTTACATAAAGTAAACATATATTGCATTTTATTGCCCTTGTCCATGCGCATAAAGTTATGTATAACTTATTTAAGCTACCTGCTGTTGACAGAACTTAAATAAGTGATGATGAGTCAAAACAAAAAAAGGAAGTTCATACTGTAAAAGATTAAACCAAATGTGTATTTATATAAGACAAATATGTTTACCAGTTCAAATTGAATGCTACTGAAATTCTCGATCTAAAACAAATTGTTTAATTAAAATTAATATTTGACTAACCGGAACAATATGGCTCAGAACTTGACATGGAATCTACTCCATTGCCTGTCAATAAATAGTTTACTTAACTATTCGTCTTTAAGTCTGCGCTAGTAGATGGTTCGTTCCTATTTTTAAGTGAAGGAGCTGTTTAAACTACGAACTACCTTTGGGACGTTCTCCGAAGAGTCGATCCATTTGTTGAAAAAATATCTATGCATGACTGGCTCTCGTTGGCTGAACCTGAGCTTTTTTCAACTGGAACTTTGTTTTTCCATGTTTCTCTAATTTGTATCCTGGAAATTTTCTATTAAGCCTTGAGCATTCTGTTCCGGAGGGAGGTACTGTGGTGTGTGTACATTGGGTTTATGCAAATGTTGCAAAGCAACTTTTGTATTAACTTTTTTGCAAGAAAGCCTGTGATCACTATAGTTAGTTTCTATTGTCGGTGACAAACATGTTTGCAGATAGCAGCTAACTGTGAATTTCGTTCGCTACTGTAGTAATCAAGAATCGTGTTCGGATTGTGGAAAAAGACACAACTACCTCTTACACTTCCCTCGTTCTGCTGCAAAAAGACTCCTTCACCAAAGTGACCATGTCGTATCATTAGTATCATCAACTCGTGAACAGAAAACTAAGAAGATGTAACGACACAGAAGAGTCTCAATGTGGTCCCGGTAAAGGTATGGACTTAATGTCCCGACATATATCTAATGTGTTCTCAATCGTTGGTAAAGAAAACTTGGTCTTCATGTTTGCGATCAAAACTTCCAAAATGGTATTTTTTTGGTTTCTGCCTATGGTCTGTCTGGTTAAGGAGCCAAATGTATTAAATATATGAATTGTTGTTGTCTCAGATAGCATTTTGGATGTGCAAATTGCCATTCACACTGAAGAGATAGCAGCACAAGTTATTTACATTTTCCAAAGATAGATAATGCCCCAGTTGTATTGCTGGGCAACGATGTAGTGGATGCGTTCCGGTGGAAGGAACAGCGATGTGAGCCACTATGTCTACATCCGGGTCTGGGCTGGTCGATTTTTTTGACCGACCCCAGTTTGGAACCAATGACGGTCTCGTCACCAGGACCGTTTTTTGTAAGGAGGCCAACATTATTCATTCTACTAGGGCAAGGTCGGTTCACACTTTCAGACAGGACTCTCATGGAAAAGAAGCAAAGATTCCCTTCCCAATAATATAAGTGTGGAAAAGAGAAGGCTTAGTTCATTCATTAAAAAAAAGATTTAAATGTGATCCTGAGATTCTTACTAAGTGCCTAAGTAATGTGTGTGTGTTATCATCTAATTATTGAAATTTGGAGCAGCCGTTTAAGCTCTATGCGCAAAAAAGCTAATTTTTTTTAAAAAAAATCCTTTTTGGTTTTCTACCTCCTAGGGGATTCGCCTGGGTATATTACCCAAAAGTTTGGTTGGCTTTTACATGTCAAGGGTGGCTGGCGTGTCGCCAAAATATGTTTTGTTAATTGTGCCTGTTGCTTGACACTTGATCTTTTTCTCTCTGGACGATTCTCTGGCTGACCGTATTCAGTTATTCTTAAAAGATTCATTGGTTGAATATGATAGACTGCCGTACCGTTAGACGTTGTTTTTTTTGGTCGAATCTTAAGACTGCCATATCATTAGAACGGTATTTTAGGGTGTCGTTTAGTTAAACCACATTTTTAAACTAATTCGTTAACACCACGTTTCTAAACAAGCGGATGGATACGTTACGTGTACACAAATAAAAGGCGGCACAACAAACACGTGGTTCGTGAGAAAAGTATTAGTCAGGAAACTGCTACAAGGACAAATGTCAAAGTTTTATAGTAGATGTCGGGGCCATATAAGCCATGCCTGTCACAATCAGGATTTATTTTTTAGGGTATTTCCCTGGGTAATTTTTTAAGTATTATTTATATCAGTGGTTATAATGCACTTACATTTTACTAAATTTAATCAAAAATAAAAAAGCGATTCAAGCGCTATTACCTAAAAAGCTAAATTTTTATTAAAAAATATTGTTTTGGTTTTTAACGCCCCAGGCAGGGGAATTAATTACCAAAAATTTTGATTGCTGCATATTTAGACTATGTGGTCTAACAAATTACCGAGTTTCCTTGTGATTCCATTTCTGGTAGATTTTGGTTCCGTCCACAAGCCATGCCTGTCGAGCGTTTGACGAAAAAGAAACCCGAAAAAAACAATATGTGTCCACACTATTAAATTCAGATGATTGCAAAAAAACAAATTTATTAAATAGTCAAAATAACACAAGTTTTAACAAATTCCGGAATAGCAGTCAGTCAGTTCCTTCTTCCATGCACTAATTTATTGCATTGCACAAATGAATGCCTAAAACATTGTGCCGTTTTGCTTTTTTAGCCTTTGAACCACACTCTCCTATTTTAGCGAAGTATCTGTGAAAAAATGTAACAATATTTTATAATCAGGATGGTGGCTAAAGGATTGGACATAGTAAACCGCTAAGGACACTGCAAAGGGAGTGGATTAAATGCACTATTACAAGTAAAATGAAATTACCTTTGCACAAATTCCAACATGTTTTCTATTTTCTCTGTGTATACCACATATTAAACACGTAGAATGAGCAGAATGTATACACACACTAATGCTTTAAAGAAATCTTCAAATCTTGCAGTAGTCACTTCTTGTTCAATTGCCACATAAAATTATGTTGCTGACACTGGTGATTGACCTGTTTAAAAACAAAGCATTAAAAAGATCATGACTATTATTTTTATATAGAGGTTTGTTTAAAGAGATAAAAACCACTAAATGTATACTCACAGCAAATGTTTTATAGAGCTGTAAAATATCTAGAAACATAGCTGCTGAACAATAGTTAGAATAAGCTTTAATCAGTCATGACATACCTACCTATAGCAGCAATGAATGTGTTTCTGGTGCTGTTCTCTCTGATTTTTGTGATAAATGACTTTTTCTTTGCTATATTTTTCTAATAGCCATCCTTTATGTTCGGTGAAAACTAGCAAAGGACTCTGAATTCCCACACCACTTGTTTGTTTATGCCGCAGCCAATAGGCCTATAATTATTTTCTTTTCAAATTAGGTTTCGGGGTTGGCTCGGCTATATTTTCTTTAGCTTTCCGCAGTAGTACATCCCTTTCAGACAGCTGAGATAAAAAAGAGGCGAACTACATACATTCTATTACATGGCCGGCTTACAAACAACGGTATTTAGTCATTCATTCATGCCTTGTATTGATATCTTTCCTATACGCGGAATATTAAATTAATTCTTATTCAATACCGGTAGGTAGCCTACACACATTTAAGGGTTTTTAAGCTAGCCTAGCAAACTCAAAAACTATTCGGTGATAACGCGGACAAGAACAATGACATTTTCGCACCTAAAATCTATGTCGTCTGTGATGGGCTAATTCATGAACAGCGGGAGGTACAATAAATTAATTATTTATACCGTTGGACGATTTTGAGGTAATAATTACAAATTTTTATCTTGTTATGTTGTGATTTTAAAGCCTAACAACAACATATATTATACATGCATAACAAACACTAGGCAAAAATCTCGGGTAAGCCTGTTTTGTGTAGCCTAGACAGACAATAACCAGTACCGGTAGTTTGGGTTAACGAGTCCAAAGCAAATTTCAAGTAATTTATGTTGGCCGGAAAAATATTATCTTTACGTGTGTACTAAAGTCTAAATATAATTATAGATCCCTTCATACATGTATGTTAGTTCTAGTAGTGGTGTGTGTACGTACGTACGTACCATTCATTCATTACAGCGGTACGGATAGGCTGAACAAATAGTTTTTTTGGTCGGTGAATCACCGACCTCGCGGTTACAAATTGGATGCTAACGCTTCGCTTGTGAAGGAGTTAGTAACAAGAAAATATCGTGCCTGGGTAATTTTTATTCTGCACTCAGAAGGAGCGTGTCGATCGTATTCAACACTCTTGTGAAAGTCCGATCACAACAAACAGTGGGCATAGATAGGTGTGTATAGCAAATTTATAAAACCAATATTACCACTCTTAAATAACACACGCAGTTAGTAAGGCAGAGGTTTTTTGTACGCTTCTTCAGGGAATCCGTTGTGTAATGTAGACGTTTCGAATGATCAGTGGTTTGTTTGTGTAATCTTGTAGTAGGTATTTTAAGTACATGTTTATGGTTTGAATAGCGCTACACTTACTGCTAAATTATTTTGTGTAATTTTAAGCCGCAGTTGGTGTGGGTGGGAGGGAAAACATGTAGTCCGGGATGCCCGTAGGGGTGTCAACATAGCTGGAAAAGTAACCAATTTTCTTCTATATAGCAATGATTTGATCTATGTATATTATTTCCATGAAAGAAAATGGACGTCTGCCGGGCACATTGTGGTGGATGTGGTCAGGGGGCGTAAAGAGGAGAGAGACCCACAAATTGAGCGCTAGAATCAATTGTTTAAACCTCTAAAATTAATCATGCGTTACTTTTGTTACGTTAAGTTATTTAAGGGAAATAAGAGACTGGCTGCATGCATCACACAGTTGTTTTTACGTAATTTATTGTGTTTACTTTATTACTTAAAACTGCAAACAATAAACAAGCAAATGCGTTGGTGACAGTAGTGTGGTGCTCTCTACAGAGAATAATAATAGTTGATCGACCAAACAATAATTTGGTAACTATGTAACTTATATTAATACATACTTACCACACGCAGTTTATTTGAAGTAACATACTCAATTAATAAAAATCCAAGATAGGAAACAGAGAGAGAAACCAACCGTTGTCGCCCTATGGACGGACCTATTATTGTCGTAATCCGTGCAAATCCACTTTCAAACGAAAATAATGGACCAGCTAAGAGCACCAAACGTTTCTATGGCAAGGAATAATTGTTTTTCTACACAAGTTCAACATTGTTTGATTGGGTCCAAAAACATGTTTGTCATTGTAACAACCTGACCATTTTGCTCATCTATTTAACATTCATTTTAAGACATGTAGAGAGAGAAGTTCTCAATGGGCCAGCATTCCCCGCCCTAATCCGCCGGTACTTCGCGTATGTACCACCATCATTGTAACACGTGCAATCGCTCCAGAATGTCGTACGTGCTGTTTCATCTTAAAGTGAGTGTTTGATGACGACACCGTTGCCATCCACCACAGCAAATGACCATCCATATAAAATTCGATATTTTATTTTTTATTGGACGACTAAGGTTACACTTACACACAGCTACCGGATTTCCGGCCGTACATATTAAATAATACATACACACAGTGGCGGCGTTAGTGGTGGGGTGGGCCGGCCACCTCTGTCATTACTCCCTATCACTGATCAGCTAGGCAATACATTTCAATAACAATGATACGTACGGGAGTATAGAGTGCAATTTGGACGACCGAACTACTTACGTTCAAAACGTGCCACACACCCAGCGTTTACGTATTATGCTAACGTTTTTGCTTATCGTGAAGTCACACACGCGCAAAGGGGAGGAGAAACGGCGTTGTATCTTGTTTATAATA
>CH002012.1:114777-135744 GCA_000149265.1 Ciona savignyi
GTTAAAAAACGTAGAAGCGTGTACGGGCAATCGGCAAATTACCTTCCTGTGAGTTGAATATGATTGAAGACTTAGCTAGTCGTAAGGACCGGGTTTTTTTAACTCCGTTTAGCCGTCCCGACATATTAGCAGCACCATCATATGATTGACTGCGGCAATTTTCAATTTTTAGTCCGACTGAAACAATGCATTTTTAATGATATTTGTTAGCCGTTTTGTCCGTTTTCCAAAACCCTAAAAAACACCTCTTTAATGTTCATCTGAGAATCCACGTAACGTACACATACTTGTTCAGATGTGGAAATTTTCATGTCTGGTAACTGCATTAAGTTGGACTGGTTGTCTGTATGGCCTCTTATAGCTAAAACACAAAAAAGAATCCCGTCAAAAATTGCTTCGAGTGCATTTCGTTTGGTTTCTTTGTTATTAGCTGCTCGGTATTCTCTGGCCTGCTTATTTTTGATAGGTAGCAAAGTGAGTGACATTTTCCATTTTTCCAATTACGAAATTATCCAGGTTGGATAAGAATTGCTAATTTGGTTCAAAATGGGTAATGTAAACAAACACACTTGTTGGTTACGGGCCCATTTATACACACCGCGCAGGTGGCAGAATCGGCCGGCTGCCGCGTCATATTCTAGCCAGGCGAATTCATCTTTCCAAGAGGCCTGAAAACGCCGACCACCCACCTACTGGTATTGCTGGTTGCTTGAACTTCGGCCTCGTCGTTCGTTTGGTCCAACGACATATAATAAGATGAAGAGAAACTATGACGTCACCGTTGAATTTGATTCGCCGGTGTCGCGCTTCACTGCTCGACCGAATTGTTTTGTCCTGGACGACTATACACAAGCTGGCGACATACGGAAAAATAATTTCACAAAACGCTTGCTTGCTATTACCGATATTTAAAAGTTAGGCGAATGGTCATATTTATCCAAATTAAATATACATTTTCAGGTTCTTAGAACCTATTATAGCTTACCAATTTCTCTCTTAACAGACGATTTCCTGATCAGCTTAAAAATGCCAAATATCTGTTACTTACTATCCAGGCTGCGATAACTCGACACCGCATTACACTTGTAAGAAAGAAAAGTTTAAATGGGCAGATGATCTGGAAAGGTGTGTTTTGTCGTACAAACAAGACAAACAAAATCAAAGTGCAGTATTCCAAGGACAACGTGAAAATGTGTTATATCCAGTTTAGTTCCTTCCATCAAATATTGTGCAAAGTATGTAGGCTATAAAAGTCTTTTTCTATACGCTTTATGTCAATAAAGAATGTTAGCAGTGCTGCAGGGATTTCTACTATGACGTCACAAACATGAACTATTTTCGCGTGTGCAATGAATGAACTGAGATCTTTATGGCGCCAATTATTGGTCAGTGTTGTTTGATCGTGTGTGAAGGCTGACCTGAAAAACATTATGACGACGTCAGTTAATGCTCGGAGTTTGCTGGATTGGTCTATTTTGGTCGAACAATCACACGAAATGTTGTTTGTTGAGTGGGAAGCAGAGAATCTTTAAGTGGGTCACGCTTAAGTGGTCTTGGAGAGGAAACATTACATGAACGAAAGACCCGAAAAGAGGGCATCATGAAGTTTTTTTTTCTCTTATTGATTGGAGGAGCACCAGATAAATAAATACGCATGTTTGGGGGTCAGAAAGCGGGGAGACTAGGAAGAGACTTGGAGGAACGATCCTGATCGTCTAGAGCAGGAATGTCCAACGTGCGGCCGGGCTCGTAATGCAATCTGTCATTAGTGTGGAAAGAGTGGACATTTTTTCGCCTGTCTGTCGTTCTACCCAGGCACTTGTAAATATTAGATATCCAAGAATAACTGATCATTCAGCTAGCTGCAGCCTTGACTTCATATTTGTGTTCAACTGCTGACTACAAACGAAAGAAATACAGGAAAACAAACACTTAAATTATTGGCTGGAGATTGAAGCATTAGAAGTAAAGTTGGCTGTGGATCTTTTAAACTTATAAAGTTTTTTAATCTGATTATTCCGTTGTGCTGTATCTATCCATGGCGGTCCACGTGATTGGATTAAATTTAAACCGGTTGAATTCCCCATCGAGTTGATATGGCCCAATACATATATCATTGCTTTTGTAATGTTGTAGTAACTAGCTACTTTTGCAGTAATCGAATCTCTGCATTTTTTCTGTTTCCAGTCTTGCACTTAATAAATGACTTGGGTATATGATTCCACATTATTATTTGTCCGACGATCACCGATTGGTTACTTGTTTCGGAGTTCCCACACTTTTCGTTTTAGAAGCTGCAAATATCGTCAAGTTCAATAAGAGACAATACCTGAACATTTCGAAATCAGATCAAACTCTCCGCATGCGCATAATCCACATCATATTCTGTGTCAAGTAATGATTCGATTTAACTATTGCACTCCATAATTTTTTCTGCTCCAACTGTGTCGTCCCTACTAACATAATCGATTAGGTGTTTAAAGCAGAGTACATGTGTGCTATAATTGATTTGTGAAAAGCTTTATCGTCATCGGTGCCAAATATAATTTTGTCATGGCCAAGACTGAATGAAGCTCGATGAAAAAAATAGGGAAATGTTGGAAAGTCTGATTTGTTATGTAAAAAAACACAGGTCCTAAAAATAAAGGATGTTCCCATATTTGTCACATGTATGTGTTTCCCAAATTGAATGTTTTGTCAACATTCAGAACCAGACTTCCCCAGCCCACAGAAGATGTTCAAAATTTGATTAGAATTGTAAAGGATAATGGCAACCGGATTACTTTTTTCATGAATTTTTGATTGTATGAAATTATTCGTCTGTGTCATGGTGACGTGATGGCATTTAGGATGTCATCTGCGTAATTTGAATTTAAAACTGTTGGGTCGGTCGGTTTTGTTGAGCTTGTGTTTGTAGTTGTAAAGTTGTTGGAGATTTCTTGGTGCTGCACTTGGATCGACCGACAGCTGTCAACTTCAAATAGTCATAAATACATATCTTTTGGCGTTATCGTTTTTTTGTGGCGTTCTCACGTAAACATTACCGTGTTTACACTATAAGGTGGTTTATATGGCCGGGGAAGTGTCCAACATATTCAGTTATTGGCAAATGGGGCCTAATTTTCAGTGTCCCAGAAGAAATTACTCTTTTTTTCGTTTATATTTGGTATCTTTCAATAACTTTGAATATTAATATCCAACTTTGATTATATCGTTTTGTAGTGGTTGTGGTGATGTGTGATATCGGCGTAAAATATTTTTTTCTTGCATTCCTAGTACAATATTTCTCCATCGCAATCGTATTGTTCTGAACATCCCATCTGTTGAAGCTAAATCCTTCAACAGTTTGCTCGATGATGAAAACTTGAAAAATAAGTGACTACTAATATAATTCTCCAAGTTTCATGTACAGTATGTACCACCACAGCGCAATGGGATCGGCAAAGATAAAAAATAAAGAACACAAACAATTTGTATAAAATCGGAGGCAAAATTAATGTTTAACAACGAAGGATTTATTACATATTTTAGGATTTTTTTGGAATCTTGTTTTTAGTTCGGTTCGGTGTTTTCCTTGTTCTCTGTCCGGGCTTTTTTTCCACACGAGGCGGTGGGTGGTACAGTGTGGAGTTGTTGATTAGTTAGTTGACACCGAGTTTGATTTAATTTTGGGAACAAAATTCATAAAACTGTCAAATATTTTTAAAAAATCATATTTACCAAGTCGGGTAATTTTAGTTGTTTCCAGTTAGTTGACTTTTAATTTAACACGTGATTGTAACTTTCGGCATAATTGTTGCTCCACTGCATCGGCACAGTTCCACGTTTATCCCACACTTTATCTTTCAACAGTGGAAAGAAAGCGCGTCGGTACATTTGTTTAAACAAAAGTCTAACAATTCCTCTTGTTTCTGAATTCCATTTCATCTTGAGCTTCGAGTAGTTCAAATGTCCTTTTGACCATATTATTTCGTGTTGACGACGTTACTCCAATTTTGTCAGACAAATATCTTTGTAAATTAACACATGAATTGCTTCAGGAAAAGCTTGGAAGAGCTTTTTCATCATCCGTACCAATATTTATCTTTGTTGACTTTAAAACAAAAACTCAAAGAATGTTTCCATATTTGATTTGGCGTGTATATTATACACTAGTCCGAGAAATATGGGATTTCTTTCTGTTTAGAGCCATATTTTGATCTACTGAAGTTGTTACGTAAGTTTTACCCAATGGTTTTTCGGTTTATTGTTTTAGTCAAATTTTCCTTTTAATGTTGTATTTTAGATTGTGCAACTGTTGATTATCATAAAAGTTTTTTGCTGTTCGGTGGGTGCAGTACTTCATCGCGAAGCTTTTGTAGAGCATCCGGTGGAGTTCTTTTGCCATGTGGCTGGCACACACACGGTTTGGTGAATAACCCAAATATTCCGCTAAAAATGTATGGTGTCTATTTTCTTTGACATAGTGATCTATCCAAGTAATTTTCATGTACTGAAGAATATCTTGTTATTTTAACAGCTTCGTCTTGTGATGGCTGGGGTTGAATAATTGTGTAGGAATTTGGCTTGGTGGTCCTTGTACAAAACTTTCATTGATATTTGCTTTAAGCTTAGTTTTTTCCAAGCTCCACAGTCGTCGTGAAACTTCTGCGAGCGTGTGCGTTCTCTTCTTTCCTTCCATGTTTGCGTGATTTTAAACAATAAATAAAATAAATAACAATTTTCCTTTGTGCCTAGTGGAATATCCGAAATAAAAGTAGTGGCATCGTCAAAGATAATTCTTTAAACTTTAAGACTGCGATTTATTTGGTGATGGTAGGGGTGAATTCCTTGGTGATTGATGGTGGCGGCCAAATATTGGGTAAATGGTCCAATGTCGGTACTTTTTCGTCGCTTGGTTCAAATTGGCTGTCGGAAATGCTGTGATCAATTGTATTTTGTACGGTATAAACGTTTGATATTGTAAGATTTGTGCACTGGGATGGATAGTCTTGGTCTTTTGATTTCGTCGTGGGTGCTGAATCCATCACTGTGTTTGGAGGTATTTTCAAGGTTTGCTGGTTTTACTTGTCGTCATGGCACGTTTGGCTAACGGGATGAAGAAATACAAAATGATTGGGGTGATATTTAGTGGAAGTTGTAGAAGACCACAACACACTTTGGTTCCTATGCATTGTCTCTTTTTTCCGTCGCCGTCAATACGCAACGAATAGAGACTGTGTGTCACTCATCTGTGGGTCGTATTTGCGGCATAAAACTATCAAAACTAATTTTTAGCACACATGCAACAGCGTACATGTGCAGCATTCCCCCGACCATTCTCCCGGTTCTACCAACGATTTTAAAAATTCCCCCAAAACAATTCTTTCGTCGACAATAAATTTTTGGAATTCGTAGAGCCGTATACGTAGGTGGTGTCGTTATGTTCCAAACAGCATCTCTGATATGGCCCTGTAAAACCAATTCCCATCAATGCAAACGGGCAAGTATTTTTGAAGATAATTCGTATAACACATTATAATGTACAAGCTCCCATAATTATACCATAGAGTACTAATATATAGTGGACACTCGCGCAATTGGTTCAGACGCGTCACGCTTCATGTACATTTGATCACGTGGTCATATTTGATTATGTTTACAATGCAAATGATTACAATTCCAGGACAGAATGTTGTTAAATCGCATAATATTAGTGCTCAGAGCGTTGTTGCATCCAACCCAAATATATATTTTTTTCAGATGACGCACCGTTGCGTTCCAGAGTGCTCTAACTCGACATATTCATTGACAAAATGTTCGTTCGGGAAGACTTTGCTTGAAAGACAGCATCGAAATAACCTCACAAAATTTATTCTCGGACTAAGAGATGCATCAAAGTGTGATCGTAAGACATATAGTTGATAAACAAGTTCCGGAGCTTGGACCCAAGGTTTATTCTTACATGAAGTGTGCAACAACCAAAATAAAGGTTATATTTTATTATTTGGTCAGTTTAATTATTTGTTGGTTTTAATTGTATGTATATTAATTAATGATCGTTGAATGTATGTTATTATTTAAAAAATAAATTGAGTTGTATATGTGTCACTTGTCAGCATCATGCATTTACATAGCAGCTATTTGTAAGCATCATTTTGTACAAGCAGACATCATGATACCATACAAAATTGGAAAAAAAATGGTTTTTGGTGCAATAGGCTACCATCCAGAAACCTGCCTCAGAAGTCAAACCAGTATGTAATATACAAAATGTATCAAAACGAGGGTTTACAAATTATAGTATTTTATGAGAGGATGATGAAAAATTTGTATCGGTATATTGCCGGTTAAGAACTTATAAATATTTTCTGACAGACACACCAAGAAAGTTGCCAAAGGAACGGTTGCCACTGCCAGTATATCATTCCAACAGTGAAGAGTTAGACAGATCAGTGAAAAGTCTGCTAGTACTGGTATATGTAAGGAAAAAAAGTAAAATGAAGCAATAGGCCACATCAACAAATTAATTATTACTACTGCTGTAATTTTGTTTTATTTTTATAAAAAAGTGGTCCTTCTCAAAAAATAAATGGGGATTTTGTTGCGGATTGGTACGATGGAGAAGTTCTTTCAAGAATCAGGTCCAGTATATAGCTACAATTAGGTTGTTGTATTGTAGATTGGAAATTATGTTTTAAACTTAATATAATGTACAACTTTAATAGTAATGTATATGTAGAATTTGTGTGTCGCCTAACATTGTTGTTCGATGGGTAGCATATCATGGGTGGAGAGTACAGGTCGCAAACCTTTTCTAGGCAGTGTAAATATATATATATATTAACACTTACATAGATCATTGTGGTACATTAAACGAATGCAATGGGGTTTTTAACCAAAGTACAAGGAACACTCGCCCACACTATATCCAGAAGTGGAATGCTGATCGTCTTGAGGCAAAAATTGTGTTGCGGTCCCCACATTGTGAAGTACATGGTACTAAATTATTAAGGTCTGGATTTATGATTATAAACAACTGTTGTTTTCCAAAAGCACCACGTAATGAAACAACATGTGAAAAATGTTTTTTCGGTATGAAGTTAAAACGACATATAACCGAAAATATTATTCCAAATCTTCAATCCCGGATGCCAGAGAGGAAAACTTAATAGATGTTGAAGAGAGTGTTCATAATGACATTATGGTAGGTGGCCATATATTATTTTGTTAATTTTATATTTTTACATCTGCTTTCCAGAACCTCATACAAATAGAGTCAAATGACATGAATATGAGTGGCAGCAATTGGTTTTTAAAACTTCCTATAAAAATACCAAAGCATCCTACCACAACACCAGCGTATCAACTTTCTTCTATGTTTTGGGAAGCAGTTGGCATTTGCGAAGCTCACAATGTGCATATAAATGCAATTGTGGCAGATGGTGCAGCAGTAAATCGAAAGTTTTTTGATATTATTCATGGCTTATTTAAAAACAGTGGTGCAACCTTCACTGCACCAAACCTGTACCGCATTACTCATCCCATTTACATTTGTTGCGATACCAGTCATTTATTGAAGGTATTTTAAACTTAAAAAAACAATTGTAATTATTATTTTAATTCTACATACAACAAAATAAATATTAAAGATAAAAGACAAATTTTAAACAATGAAAAACAAACATTTTCAGACTGCAAGAAATTCTTTGTACTCGTCAAAACCTGGCGCTACAAAATACATGAACAAGAAGGGCAGCGACTTACTGTGGACACACATTCAGGATCTCTACAAAGAGTCAAAACAACCATTGCATAAAACAAAACTATCAATGGCCCACATGCAACTTAATTCCTATAGCAAGGTTAGACACCAACAAAACAAAACTACATACAGTCTTTTAAATTTTTGGTTTCTGACCGCCATTTTAGATGAGAGTATCTTTAGCCAAAGATACTCTAAGCTGGGCGGTCGGAAAAGCCCTCTTGAATAATATTCCAAATGCCAAGGGTACTTCGGAGTTCGTATTGTTGAAGTACTTTATTTAACAAGTGGGATACTCGTGTTTCATTTACTTTTAATTTAAAGATGGTTTGGAATTGTAACATTGACCGGAAAAAACCCTATTACTCAATGGCTTGAGACTGAATTCACCAATTATCTCCTTGATTGGAGAGTAAGTATAGGCCTATCTGTTGTGACACCACACCATTTAAACTTAACTGAGTCAACACACAGCACCCAGGAGAAGAAAAACGCATTATGGCGCGACAAACCTGGGAAGGATTAATTTTTACATCTAAAAATATGGTTGAATTAACTACACGTTGTTTGGACAGTGGAGTTAATTAAATATGTTTGTTTGGGTACTCTAACACAGGATGTTTTGGAGACGTTTTTCGGAAATTGAGTAAGTGAAGAAGTTATTCTGCTGTTAAATAAATTTAGTTTTTTATTAACTTAAACCCACCAGACATTACTCAAGTTGGGTATGGGGTCAATTCTATCTATATCACAAAGAAAAGTTATTAAAATAATTAAAGGTGGGAATACCACAAAAAAAATGCATGGACAAAAGTGTGTAGTGAGCCCTTTCCGATAAAAGATAAGAAATAATAATTAAACCGACACTAATAAAACAAAATTTATTTGATTGCAGTGGTTTCTTAAATGACTTTATACACGGAATCCCGGCATGTGTGAATATAGTAAAACTTTGGTTATTTCTACCATTGTTGATGGTGGCAAATCAAAAGGGGAAGTCGAGAAAATACAAGTACTACGAAGACATTGGTCGCTTAAGGTCCTCCACGTAAACCATGACTATATTTAGAAGATACATTTTTAAGTTTGGCAAATAAATACTTGGCGTGATTATGACCTAAAACTTTAAACAGCAAACCCATCATATAATCCACAATATTATTTGTACACATAATAGATTTGGAAAGATTTACAATAAAACGGTTATAGAAGGGGTCTGTCTGTCTGCATTCAATGACTTAGCGATATTACAAAAAAAAATTTTGGTGACTTTGAAAAACTAGCAAACCTAAAAACCCTTCCAAAGGAAACATTAGTTGTTTCCCCGAAAGCTGCATGGAAGCAGAAAATTTTCCACGAGGGGCTGCTTGGCTTTTTTAACTGTTTAAGTGGTACGCGGTAATAAGACCTCTACCAGTTTCTGTCATCAACACCAGCAATTGTAGGTTTCTTAATAAGTAAAATATTGAGCAGCTTGAACTTTGATTCATATTTAAATTTTCTGCTGCATTGTGACTTTTTCAAGTTTCCTGTTGTTTTTTTTTCATATTTCTTTTGTCTGTTTCGAATCAGATAACATATTTTGATTAGTCCGAAAACATTTCATATTGACCAAGAAGTTTGTCATTCGCGACTCCTCCTCAGTGTGTAACACTTCAACTAATCTTATATCTTCAATGCTTGCTGTAACTAAAAGTTGTAAAAAGCTTACTGTAACAAAAGTTTTAGTTTCTAAAACAATTATGTTTAAGACTAGTTTGAGGTGAGATTAACGCTAAGCGAACAAGACGGTAGACTGCCGGTATCATGTATTTTTCAAATACAGTTCAAAAGCCCAAGAAAGTGGTCTCGAAAAAAGGAATGAAACAGATTGGTCAAATAACATCAACAGAAAGGGGTGTTCTTGTAACAATGTGTTGCTGCGTAAATGCAGTGGGTCAAGCATTGCCACCTGTCTATATATATATTTCCACGTGTGAATTTCAAAAGTTATATGCTAAATGGAGCGAGCACCCAACGGCAGTCTTGGGCTAGCCACACAATCTGGTTGGATGAATTTCTCTCTCTTTGTGGATACTTTTTCACATTTCTTAAAGCATATGAATACATCCAAAACTAATCATTCTATTTTGGTTATGGACAACCATCAAAGCCATTTATCAATGGACATAATACATCTTGCGCGTGAAAATGGTGTCAGTATCATAACCTTTCCGCCACACTGCAGTCATCGAATGCAGCCGCTTGATGTTTTTTCTGTGTATGGACCGTTTAAAACCCACTACAATGTTGCGTTGGATGCGTGGATGCTCTCGAACCCAGCGACTGCAATAAAATATATGACCTGGCATCACTTAGTGGGAAGGCATACTACAGGGCGTTTACTCCATCCAATATTACTTCTGGCTTTAAAGCTTGAGGTGTTTACCCTCTTGATAGAAATGTATTTAGCGATGATTCTTTCCTGCCTAGCCAAGTGTCTGATCGACCAAACCCAGTTTTACAGGCCAGTGTAAATGATGAGGCTAGCCCTCTAGCGGGTATGTTGCAACAACCTATTCAAAGCCTACAGGACAGAGATTTAGGTAACTCTTCTAGTTATTGTGTGACAGCTGATCAGTCCACAACCAGACCTCTTACTGAATTATAGACAACATGCCATCATCTACCAGTGCAAATGTACCATCTTCTCTTCTTGTTTCACCAGAGCAGATCAGGCCTTTTCCTAAATCAACAAATAGAAAGAAAAAGTGTGCACGCCAAAGAAAGAAAGTTAAATCTAAAATATTAACAGATTCGCCAATTAAGCCAGCATTAAAAAAGAAAGAGGTCTCCAGAAAGGGAATAAAAAAGTTACTAAGCGCAAGCAAGCTGTATTGTGATAGTGGTTCTGAAAGTGAAAATGACAGCTTATGCTTGGATGATATTTCAGATGATTGTGAGTTGGAAAGTGCAGGGGAAGAAGAACCAGATCGGGATGTGATGGTGGGAGATTTTGTTGTGGTCGAGTTCAAAGGGAAACGGTGCATACATTATGTGGGACAAGTCCAGAAAGAGGAAGACGAAGATGGTGACATAGAGGTATCATTTCTGCGTAAACATCCTAAAATCTGTGGGTTTTGTGGCTCCTGTTATAGAAGATCTTCATTCTGTTCCTATTGTGTCTGTTGTGTTAATTCGTCCACCTCCTAGCTGCATTGGGTCAACAACCAGGGCCAAGGGCATTAAACGATTTCCTGTCGACTTGACATCTTACAAATTTGAATGAATTTAGTGTATTAAACACTTTAAATTTAGTGTAGTGTATTGACATATGCGTTGCGTGTGTATTACACAGGACGACTTCAATAATACAATGTAAATAATATGTTCGTTCTGGTTTATTTCTATACAGAATTTACTGTAATTTTTTAATGGTTCAAGGGTACCTACGGTATGGTTCAATGGACCCCACCATACGGGACCCTTGAGCCACTTTGAAACGTGTACAAATTTTTGTTCGCATTTGTGCATTGGTTGTGGTAAAGTGCTGGAATTTTCACAAAATAAACTTGAAGCACTGAGTTACGTTCTGCGGCTAAGTGACTCATAGGTCCCGACTTTCCCCTACGCTAATAAAATAATACAGGGTGACCCAAAAAACGGGCCCCGTGTACACTTTAAGTGATATCTTCTTTATTTATTAATCAATTTCCCTTATTTTACAAGAAGACATGGCAGAATTAATAAATGTTAGTATAGCAAGACCCAAGTGGGAGATGAAACAAAGAATATACTATGTAAAATTTTATTACAAGACAGGTTTTTCATGCGGCGTCAGTTCGAATGTAAAAAGGCTCCATCCAAAAGCAGAATTCAGAACTGGATGGGCCACTTCGAGAACCTCAACGCTGCCAGTGAAAACCATCCAAGCCACTCAGGACGTCCCAAGAAGCGAACAGCCGAGCTGATCGAAAGTGTAAGAGAGTCTCTCCAGCAGAGTCTAAAACGATCTGTGCGTAAGAGAAGTCAATCCCTAGGTACGTCCCGTGAGACTTACAGGAGAGTGCTGGTGAATAATGATATTAGGGCTCCTTACCCATACAGAATATAGACCCTTACAGTCTCAGACAAGAAGCAGAGAAAGGCTATGACAGTTAAGATGCTCGACATGATCGAGGAGACACCATGTTTCCTTAACCTCCTTTGGGCCTCAGATGAAGCCCTCCAAGAAAAATGTCTTCTGGGGATCGTCCAGACCCAACGAAGTAGCCACCAAGCACTCTTATCTTCTAAGTGCACGGTGTGGGCTGCAATCTCGGCCAGAGGCATCATCGGACCAATCTTCATCGAAGAATCTGGCGCAGCAGTGACAGTCACCAAGCAGCGTTATGTGAAGGTCCTCAAAACTTTCAAAAGTGAGCTTCAAACACTTCACCCGTCGCTCATGAGCAAGTTCTCACAGCTCTCACCAGTCCCGAGATTGGCTGAAAGAGAACTTCGTAGGCTGGGTGATCAGTTTCAAGACCAATTTTGAGTGGGCACCCCATAGCCCGGACCTAAGCGCCCCTCAATTTGTTTTTTCTTGGGGCTATCTTAAGGACCGGGTGTACGCAGAGAAACCCAGAACCACCACAGAACTCAAGGAAGCCATCAGGGAGGAGATGAGAGCCATTACAAATTCAGTTTGTAAAAACATCATGGACAACTTTGTGCTGCGCCTCAAGAAATGCACAGAGGAGCTAAATGGAGGAAATCTTATAACACATGCTGTAAAACGGAGAAAAAAGGCCAACGACTCTAGTGTTTTGATGTGATGTTTTAAATATAAGAAACTAGTTAAGACCAAAGTTTCATTTCATTCCCACAAAACACTAGGAAATGTGACCTAATTAGATTTGGGGCCCATTTTTTTGGGTCACCCTGTATTAGCGTACTGTACTTTACAAATACATGATGATACCGGCAGTCTACCTAAACAAAACAAAATTATTTAACCACCACAATCGATCAGCATGAATAATTAACAATGTTTTTGTAGCAAAAACATGACAATTTCTGTAGTAATACATTGTTTTGGTTACTTGTTTTGATCACGTGATCAAATGTACACGAAGCGTGACGCGTCTGAACGTTGAAATTTCCAGAAGTTGACATTTTAAGTTATAAAAATCGGCTATATTTAATTAATTTTAAAAGTTTAAATAATGAATTGATTATATAAAACTATAAGAATACAAAACTTACGTATTTAAAAAAACAGCGCACTCGGTTACACCGGAGATATATATAAACAAGAGAGAGATTGGCAATAACGTCATAGTCATTGTTTAACTTAAAAATAAAAACCTAACTCGTCACGCTTGTGATTAAGGTAAGAATCAAAACACTGTTTCTGTCATTTTCGCTTTTATCAGTTTTACAAGGATTTTAAGAAGTGCAAAAGTATGGATTCATTATTGAACTTCTGACGGGGAACTTTCCATTATTTTAGAAATAGAACTTGACGAAGAGAACAGTTCATCATCTGTTTCCAACGTTATTAATGTATCAAAATCTACCGCACCACTTTTACAGCCAATATCAGATACGGAATTAACAGAAATCATAGCCGCAGCCGCCTGCAACATTGGAAAACTATATACACCAGACAGTAAAAGGTTTTTGAAAGATATTTATTCTAATTTACCAAATGCTGATCAATTGTACTCTCAAATCACACAAAGCCTAGTCAGTGCTAAACAAGTCATCCCGGAGTTGGGTCAGCAGATTAATGCAGCCAGATTGTTACGCCAAGTTGGAGATTCATTGTATAACCATTATATTTATTCCCATACCTTGTTATATGGTTGATGGCCATAAATTACTCCCTTTGAAGTCCGCAATTTTGTATACCGCTACACAGAAACAAAACTGAGTATTTAATTTTCTTTTCTTGCTACGTTTTATTTTAATTACTAATAAACATGTATATTTTTGTTGCAGGAAATAAGCTTTATTTATTTTAGTGTCATATGCTATCAAAAATGGATAGTGATGATGAAACTTTGCCCGTAGAACAACCAACCTGTTCTTGACATTCTGGATGAAAGTGAAATTCCTATGACAGAAGATAAAAGAAAAGCGTTGGTTGACTTCTTGGTAGAGATGGGGGTAATGTGCACAAAAGATATGACATTCGTTACCGATCAAGACCTTGAGCCTTACCTTTTGCCCATTCAACGTCGTAAATTGATAGCTTTTGTGCAAAAACAAGTTCTATGTGATCGTGATTCATTTGATAGCTCCATTTCATCCTCACTGTCCGACTGTAGTGAACCCTTGTTACAACCAACACCATCCTGTCACGAACCTGGGACATTGCATACAACATTGCAATACACATGGGATGACGAAAAATTCCCTGCTTCAATTTCTAAATACCTTAAAGAGAAGAAGAGGCTACCCCCACCTGAAACGACGGGCTCGCTTGTCAGATTTAATAAAAAGATGATGTGATATCACAAGCATAAAAACCCTGGACGAAGGCTATTGAGGATTTGTTGCAACCCAAAGTAGTTATTAAATATTCTAGGTCATTGGCTGATTTTGGTTTCAATGATGATTTCGTTGGTGATGGTTGTGGTTCATTTATGTTGCAGTTAGAAAATAGCATTTGTAACAATCGTAGACCGGGCCAAAAACGAATGATGGATTCTTCGTCTAGCAGCTCTTCTGACTCCGATCAACGATTGCCAAAACAAAAGAAAGTTTATGGTGAAATTGAATCAAATATGGCTCCATTGTCATCGGATGAATTAATGTGTATTAAATCTTCTTTGATGTCAAAGTACCAGACTTGTGCCTCTGCTGGTTTAGATGATGAAGCACGAGCAATTTTAAAAAGGGGTTTCTCGGAATACGCAGTATCATAAACTCACAACAAACAACCATTTCAACACTACATGATGAGTGGCCCATCCTTTTCAGCAAAGATGGCTTTTCACTTCATTTTCAACAACTAGTTGGGAAGAGCCATGCTTCATTTATTGAAAATTTAACAAAAAATTTAACAAAATGTCTTAATTACATGCAGTCATTGCAAATGAAAAACAAAGGAATAAAGAGGGTGGTTCGGGATGTAAGTTGTGCTAAGTGCATCACAAAAGATCTACAGCCAGAATTGGTTGGGATGCTGGCGTTGTTGTGCGAGTATTTCAATGAGGATCTGACCACAATTATTGTTAAGGTTATTGCCTCAAGTATATAATATATGTAGCTTTAGGTATATATATCTTGATACTTTATTTCTTAAATTGTTACAAGGATTTTCTTTAACAGTATATATTTTTAGGAAGGGTCCCCGAGTACAGTTGTTACACCACAGATTATTGCAAAAGGTAAGATGAATTTTTATTTGGCTTGAAGTTTGCATTTCTGGGTCATGTTCTGTTTTCTATCGTGTCTATAATAACTACTATGTGGTTTACATTCCACAGTGGCTCGAAACATACTTCGGAACATAATGCATTGTATTAAAGTACATGCAAATCAACTGTCACTTGATTGTTACTGGAAAAGACTATTTCAGAAATGTGTATGAAAATTATTATTTTGGTTGTATTGCTTCTGATTCACATGTACAGTTGTTCGATGTGGTTTTGTGCTTTATATAAATTTGATCACTTGTTTGTGCTTGATATTTGTGAATAGCTTTTACCTTTTCCAGGGTCTGATATTTACACAGCTGGTCAATTTGATGTCACTATGGACAACCATGTGATGTTTTCGGATATTAAGTCTGTGGCAGATGCAGTTGCTATCTGGTTTGCATCTTTCTACATCTTTAATGTGGAATATCCGGTCAGAGCTGCTATCACACTGGAGTTTTTGCAATGGTAAGCTAGCATTATACTTAAAGCTTGATAGATATCCAATGTTGTCAAGCAACCTCCTTAGTTATAGATGACTGTTAGTTCTATATAAATGTCTCACTTTACAACTTGCTGTATAACTTTTACATGTGGGCACTTGCAATTATCACTTAGGTCAATTGCGGAAAAACAGCCCATTAGGGGAAACAAAACTGCCAATGGTGGAAAAAGAATAAGAGCCGGGTGAACGGAATCCATGCAAAAGTTGTCACACTTCTCAACAACATCAATGACTTTTGTATACTTTGAATTGGGTGCTTCAGGGGGAATTTTCATTTTGTAAACGGCATTCAGGCAAAACTTTTCACGCTTCTTAACATATGTGTTGACTTTTTGTATGTATCCTGTGACCTGGGTTTGATTTTTTACTAAAGCTTTTCGTCATTTGTCCAAAAAGGTTAAATAATTTGGTAATTTGCATTTTTTGACATTCATGAAACTTGTACTGTAGAATGTTGTTGTTAGTTAATAATGACCATTTTCATTTTCAATTTGTTTTCAAATTCATGTGGAATTTGCAATGTGTGAACGGCATTCACAACAAAAGTTTTCATACCTTTCAAAACAGCAGTGACTTTTTGTTTATGTGCTGTGACTCGCCTATTTTCAATTTGTTCTTTTCAAATTCATGTGGAATTTGCATTGCAAAATAAAATACATTGTATTCAAACATGCATACGTATTGTGTAGATATGAAATATCCATAAAAAAACGTTAATTGAAAGAAATATATGTATATTTACGAAAAATGTATGTAAGTGACTAATATGGGCTACCAGTAATCAAGCAATACAAATTATATGTTTTCACAAATAACATATTTTTTATGGCATCACTATTGCCAGAGAAATTATGTAAAATCACTTTATATTTTTTTACAGTGTAGTCTATATTAATTTTTGCAATAAGTTTAACTCAATCAGTAGGTTTGATTGACTGCCTCGTATATAACATTATAATTTGGTATTTGAAGTGATTTAACAAATTTTATTTTGCTGTAAGTAACTTTGTCTAACTTCTCACATGTAAATTGGCGTCAGAATTTCTAATTATAATTTCAAAAAGTAAAAACGAGGGCTACTTATTTTAAGCATTTTTGGCGTTATCGCCGATATTTCCGGAATAAAAAAGGAAGGAACATTTGTATATACATTCAAAAAATCAATGCAAATAACCCATCACTAGAGTTTACTGGTCCCGCAGGCTCTATCGTGTCCGTGGAGGCTAAATATCCAGAGCCTCTGCTCCCTCTACCCGGTTCCCTGCCTCGTCACCGAGTTCAGACTTCATTAATTACTTACCAAGTACAAATGGGGAAAGTTCCATTCATTCTTTTTCGGCACCCATCGCCATTTCCCTGATATTAAGAATGGGTGGCTAACCATCAAATTATACAATATAAATAATATACCTAAGGTCATGAAAGTTGGGAGACGCTGGGTAACGGTCACCCGGCCCAGAGAATCTCATCTTCTTCTGTGCAGATTCTGTAAACAGAGAGGCCACCTTTAACATAAGTGCCCTAAAAAAAGGTTTTTGCAATAACTGTTCGACCTATGGGCACCTCACAAGAAGATGCAGATCAGCCCCATTGAGAACCAATCAACCCCAACAAGGAACAACCCAATCAATATCAAACCCCAGCGACCTTAAATCAATGGATAACCCCGAAACTAGCAAAGAAAAAAACATACAAACCAGCAACCCATTTCCACCCAAAATATGTTTTCAACCTTCCAACAATTTGAAGATACTGACCGAAGTATGGACGAGGACACAACTATTCTAAAATCAGGACCCAACCTTTAACTCCTAAGAACCCCCGAAAAAATAAAAAGCAATACAATTTGGCCAACTCAACCCCAAAACTCATAATCGAAGACTCTCCAACCAACCTCACCAGTCACCACCCTATTTGCTGAACCGGAAACTGGACAAACGTCAAAACCAGAAAAAAATCTGACCAATCTATACCATCACTATCAACAAAGAGCTCACGGAAGAAAAAACACCCCAACAAAAAACGTCACAAAGGAATCACATCAACATAGTGTGACACCAATTTTTAAAATAAAAACAACATATATATTCATTAATCACATTTATATTATTATAAATAATACATGGATACAACAAATAATAATGAAATAACTATTAATAATTACCCCTTAAATATAGCCACAATAAATATTAATGAAAAACAAAATTAATAACCTGTATAATTATATAAATAATAATAACATTGATATAATATGTATTCAAGAAACTCACCGCGTTGATATTGAAACCATATCCAAAGTCCAAAATCATTTCCATCTCTCTGGGACCCTAAAGAAAAATGTCATTATGGGACAGCAATAATATTAAAGCAACATATTTTTAATAATTTTAATGTAGCACATAGTATCCTAATATAAAATATGGTGAATATCGTAACACTAACTAATAATATTTTAAATATAACTAACTATCATTAATACATACTTACCGTGTGGATCCAAAAATATAATTATACGTAAAGATTATATAAATATAATAAAAGATAGCATACAGGTATCCGATACATATTAATATATAATTTTAGGGGATTTTAATATGATAACGAATGATCGTGATCTTAAAAATTACTATGATAAAAGAAGGAAAGTAGATCGTACGGCGTGGGCAAATTTGGAAAGGGAAAATTTGATTTCTGATACGTTTAGAAGACTAAATAAATTTAAAAATGAATTTCTCTAGAATAACTAATTTATCCGCCTCTAAAATTGATACGAGCAAAAACCTTAATTACTTACTAATCAAATATTATCATAAACGCATTTTTTCCGACCGTAATAACTATACTATCCTTAACTATTTAAAATTAAAAACGCTGTGGTCCATCGTATTATAAAATAAATAATTCTATATTAGATGATATTAGTATTATAATCCAAACAATGATATATCAATGGGAAAACTGGACATTACAAAAAAGGAAATACGCAAATATACTTAATTGGTGGGTTGATGGAAAAGTACTTCTAATTAAAGCTAGAAGTTAAAAACGAAAGTACGAAAACGCAGTATTACAATCAGAAAAACAAAAACGCCTACCGGATTCGGGTAATTGAAATTAAGTCATAAATATTATCGAAAACAATATTTCTATATATATAAAGACAATAAACTAAGGGGCCCTAATTCGATCAAAAATAAAAGAAATCTCAAATGATAAAACACCGACAAAAGCTTTCTTTAATTATGAAAAAAACACCCGAAAGGGGATACAATTTATAAAGTTTTAAATAGTAAAGGGGAAATAACGCAAAATGAAATAGAAACTGTTAAAATAATATATGAATTCTACAAAAACTTATAGGGTAAAAAACCTATTACGCTAACACCGTACGCTAACACCGGAAATTATTTGAATTAAAATAAACCTTTACAAATCAAATAAAAATTAAACGTGGAATTCGGGAAGGTTGTCCGCTAAGCATGCTGCTTTTTTAATAAACATGGATGGAAGCATTAACACGTAAAATTAACAATAAAATAATTGGACTTAACAATTTTCACCTAAGACAAATCCTCCATTAAACATATATTTACGGAACTGGAAAAGTATGGAAAAGTATCGGATAAAATAATTAACATCGCTAAATCACAAGTTATTAGTAACGACATATTATCTATTAACGAAATTAAAAACTTTTTCCCCAATATCCAAATCACCCAAACTATCAAAATTCTTGGAATATATTTTTATCTTAACGATAATTGCATCCCAAAAAAATTGGAAAAAAATAGAAAAACATAGTACAAATATTTTAATATAAACAAGAAACACAAGCTGTCACTGAACGGAACGAAAGCAATAATTAATACGCTAATTCTACCAACTATAAATACAATTGGTGATTTATTTCCATATCGATAAATTAACTATAAATGAAATAATAAAATATTTAAATGTATATGATATCCAACTCGCTTTGAATTCCTAAAAAGAAATAAATTGTATGCTCCCTATAAAAATGGTGGATTGCAATTTCCAGATATAAAAAAACAAAACTTAAAGCATTTAAAGCAACAAGATTTTCCAAACTAAAATTATTATAGATAGGGATATTTCATACAAATTGGCCCAACAAATCATTCCACATGTATTTTGGTATAAATCAAGAAAAATTAGTAATATACATGTCGGTAAATTTTTAATACGGCAACGTAAATTCTGTAGACACAAAACATCGATACATTCGACCATATATTTCTTAAATGTAAAATTGTTTAAAATTTAATAGATAAACTTTTTTGATAAGCAAATAATATATTTTAAACAATACAATAGATACGATTATTAAACCCTATATAATAAAGGTAATAACTCTCAAAAACGGGATCATTTGGTAATAAATAAATTAATTATCTATTGCCAAAAGGGAGATATCACGAGAAAAACAAAAATTAGATATACAAAATATATGTTTACGGGACAATGTTGAATTTTTGCAAAAAATCCCTTTTAAATAATCATTTTGGTTTGTTGTCACCGTTACTTGGCCCCACAATTCGGTATGGTTTAATTTTTGATCGAATAAGTGCCCCACGATTTAGTTTTGTTTTTAAATATTTATGTTATTTTTTATCGGAATTAGCTTGATATTATTAGTTAGAATATTCTTATTATCATCCATTTGATAAGTGATGTAAAATAAATATCTTTGCCTTTCATACCAACGAATTTTTTGTGAGTAATATTGGATCTCTTCTTTTATTATAATTTCTCCCTTTCCCACCATTCTTCTATATTTCCGAATTTACGTTTTTGTTGTCGCCAATTATTTTTTTTAAGTACACATTAAACCGGAAAACCGGCCACAAATATTAAGGCGATAACAAACAAAAGGGCGATAAAAAGGCGTTTGTTAAAAAGTACAACAGAAAGGCGATTATTAAAACATACAACAACAAAGCGATTATTAAATCATATAATCTTTTAATGATTTCAGGTGAAGATTGGTTTCTCATCTTCGCGGAAAAAAGGTAGTATCTGAAGATAAAATCATATGCAGTAAGTAGCAAAAAATATTAATTTATAAGGTTTTCATAATTAATTAAACACAGTTATTTATATATTTTTAATTCATATAAAAGGTGATCATAGTATTCTATTCCCCGTGCTTAAGTATAATTTTAATTTAAAGGATATTTCTACAATTTATGCTAAATAATTAACTATTAAATAAATTAATTTCAAGATATATTTGGAATTTTTGCATGACAAGTTGGTATTCTCTTGCCAAACATAATTTACGAAGGTAAATTTGGAATTTATTTTTGAAT
>CH002012.1:137055-176640 GCA_000149265.1 Ciona savignyi
ATTACCCATATCCAATTGGTCAATACAGTTTTGTATTTGAGGGTCATTGGACATAAATTGCGTTTTATTTCTATTGATAATTTGACCGAATGCCGCTTCGTATTGTTCTAGTTCATATTTGATATGGGTAAAGGATTTACTATCGCCAATTAGAAAAGTGACATCATCTGCGTATTGTTCTATTTTATATTGAATTGGTCCTAATTTATAGCCCTTTATTTGGTCATTATTATTGACGTTTTTTTGTTAGCATATCCACTCCGATTAAAAATAAAGTCATACTGGTCGGGCAGCCTTGACGTATTCCCCGTTTGATATGGATTGGTTCTGTAAGTGCTCCATTAATTTCAATTCTACTTATTATGTTATTATGAAGAATATTTATTAGGTTTATTAAAAAAATGGGAATTTCAAGTTTATGCAATATTTTTATTATAAATTTATGATCTATTCTATCAAAGGCCTTTTCATAGTCGATAGACATAAGTGTTAATTTCTTTTTTCAGGTGTTGGGCCGAATCTATTGCACTTGATATGTTATATAGACTTTGATCGATTGATCTATTACGAATTTTTGATTGTCACTTATAATACGCTCTATAATAGTCGCGAGTCTATTATTTATAATTTTACTTAATATTTTATAATTAGTTGTAAGTAATGATATAGGCCTCCAGTTACGTAGGTCTGTTTTGTCGCCTTTTTATGGGTCCCATTTGGAAAAATGGGACACATATTGTTTTTGTCCGTTTTTTTTTCTTTTTTTTTTTTTTTTTCGTCAAAGGTTTGACAGGCATGGCATGGCGCCCCGACATCTACCAGAAGGAATAATCGAATCGTAATGAAACTTAGCCTTTCGCTAGACAACATGGTCTAGATATGCAGAAACCAAAATTTTGGGTGATTAATCCAGGGTAATTCCCCTGGTAGGTTAAAAACCAAAACGGTATTTTTTATGAAAAATTTAGCTTTTTGTGGCATAGCGCTTGAACGGCTACTCCAATTTCAATCAGATTTGGTGGAATGTAAGTGCATTAGGCACTGATTTAACATTTGGAAGAAATAAAAAAAATTATTTAGGAAAACACCCTAAAAAATAAGATTTTGTACTCAAATCATAATTGTGACAGGCATACCATGTCGCCCCGACATCTACCAGAAGGAGTAATGGAATTTCAATGAAACTTTGACATTTTTAAGACAACATGGTCTAGATATGCAGAAACTAATATTTTGGGTGATAAACTCAGGGGACTTACCCTGGGGCGTTAAAAACCAAAACGGTATTTTTTTTCTAAAAAAATAGCCTTTTTTGGTCATAGCGCTTAAACGGATGCTACAATTCGAATCAAATTTGGTGGAATGTAAGTGCATTAGTCACTGATAATACGCTTAAAAAACATAAAAAAATTACTTAGGGAAATACCCTAAAAAATAGGATTTTGTTCTCAAATCATGATTGTGACAGGCACGCCATGTCGCCCCGACATCAACCAACAGAAGTAATGGAATCGCAATGAAAATTTGACATTTGTAAGAGAACATGGTCTAGATATGCAGAAACCAAAATTTTGGGTGATAAATCTAGGGAAATTCCCCTTAGACCTTAAAAACCAAAACGCTATTTTTTTCTAAAAAATATACTTTTTTGGGCATAGCGCGTGAACGGCTGTTACAATTTAAATTAGATTTGGTGGAATGTAAGTGCATTAGTCATTGATTTAACACTTGAAAGAAATAATAAAATTACCAAGGGAAATACCCAAAAAATAGGATATGTTCTTAAATCATGATGACAAGAATGCCATGTCGCCTCGACATCTACCAAGAGGAGTAATGAAATCGCAATGAAAATTGGACATTTGTAAGACAACATGGTCTATATATGCAGAAGCCAAAATTTTGGGTAATGAATCTTGGGGAATTCCCCTCAGACGTTAAACACCAAAACGTTTTTTTTCTAATAAATTAGATTTTGTAGCCATAGCGCTTGAACGGCTGCTCTAATTTTATTGAAATTCGGTAAAATGTTAAAACATTAGACACTCTGTTCCAATTAAAAAAAATGAAAACATTTACTTATAGGTTAATTTCCATGAAAACGAAGATATGTTTCTGAATTGTGATTGTGACAGGCATGCCATAAGCCTATCGCACCGACATCTCCAACAAGAAGTCGACAAATCAGATTAAAACTTTAAGAATTGTTACATAGTATGACTTACTTAGGTAAAAACAAAAACTTATCTACTAAACCCAGGGGAATTCCCTGAAACAATGAAAAACTAAATCGGGCTGTTTTGGGAATTTAGCTTTCTTTCACTATACAGCGCTTGAAAAGAAGCTATAATTTAAAACATTTTTGTTGAAATGTTCGTAAATTTAAGACGTTTGTTCTTTATTTAACTAAACATAGAAAATAAGTTTGGTATGTTAACTATGGGACCCATGCGTTTATGCTTGCAGAAACAAAAACTACATACTCAGTGTATAAAATACAAATTGTGGTTAGGGACCCTGTAGCATGAATATAGGTTATACAACATGTGTTTTACAAATAGTGATGGTTAACACTCTCTAGTTATATATTATTTTAACTATTGCGGTACGCATGGATTCCGGCATAACACCTGTAAATATAAAAGTATTATATAACTCTCAGAAGTCTTGATGAAATATGTTATCCATTTTTTGATATAAGTTTGTTGTCAATCCATCGCATCTGGGAGAGCTATATGTTTATTTAGACTTTCAATTGCTATTTTAATTTCATTTATATTAATTGGTTTACTTAATATTTTCTTTTCTTCTTGGCTAATTATGGGTCCCATTTGAAAAAATGGGACACATATTGTTTTTGTCCGTTTTTTTTTCTTTTTTTTCGTTTTTTTCTTCGTCAAACGCTTGACAGGCATGGCATGGCGCCCCGACATCTACCAGAAGGAATAATGGAATCGCAATGAAACTTGGTGATTTTTTAGACAACATGGTCTAGATATGCAGAAACCAAAATTTGGGGTAATAAATTTAGGGGAATTCCCCTTGGACGTTAAAAACCAAAACGGTCATTTTTTTCTAAAAAATTAGCTTTTTAGGCCATAGCGCTTGAACGGCTGCTCCAATTTGAATTAAATTTGGTGGAATGTTAGTACACTAGTCACTGATTTAACACAAAAGAAATAAAAAAATTACCTAGAAAAATACCTTAAAAATTAAACTTTTGCTGTTAAATGATAATTGTGACAGGCATGCCATGTCGCCCCGACATCTACCAGAAGGGTTAATAGAATCTAAATGAAACTTTGTTATTTGTTGAACAACATGGTCTAGATATGCAGAAACCAAAATTGTGGGTGATAATTTTAGGGGAATTCCCCTGAGACGTTAAAAACCAAAACGGTATTTATTTCTAAAAAATTAGCTTTTTTGGCATAGCGCTTAAACAACTGCTCCAATTTTAATCAGATTTGGTAGAATGTAAGGGCATTAGTCACTGATTTAACAATTAGAAAAATATCAAAAAATATCTAGGGAAATACCCTAAAAAATAAGATTTTGTTCTCAAATCCTGATTGTGACAGGCATGGCATGTCGCCCCGACATCTACCAGAAGGAATAATGGAATAGTAACAAAACTTGGTCATTTGTTAGACAACATGGTCTAAATACGCAGTAGAAAAATTGTGGGTGATAAATCTAGGGGAATTCCCCGGAGACGTTAAAATCCAAAACGGTTATTTTTCTAAAAAAATAGCTTTTCGGAACATAGCGGTTAACCGGCTGCTCTAATTTTAATCAGATTTGGTGAAATGCTAGATCGTTAGCCACCCTGTGTCACTTAAAAGAAAGAAACATTTACTTAGGGTAACACCCTTAAAAACGAAGATATGTTCCTGACTTATGATTGTGACAAGAATGCCACATTGCACTGACATCTACAAAAAGGATTCGTCAAATCGGGTTAAAACTTAAAAATTGATAGTTAACATGACCCACATATGTAAAAACATAAACTTATTTACCAAAGCCCATGGGGAATTCCCCCGAAGCCATGAAAACTAAATCGAACTATTTTAGGAATTTAGCATAATTTCAATACAGCAATTAAAAAAAGCTTTAATTTAAAAATTTGTGATAACATATTTGTAAATCTATCGCGATTGTTCTTTTTTACCTACACACAGAGAAGAAGTTTGGTTTAATAACTATGGGACCCATGAGTTTATGCTTGCAGAAACAATAACTACATACACAATGTATAAAATACAAAATGTGGTTAGGGACCCTGTAGCATGAATATATGGCATGCAACATGTGTTTTACAAATAGTGGTGGTTAAACACGTGGTTGACACTCTCTAGTTTCTATTGGTTTGACTTCTGATAGATACGAGTCTTGATTTATCGTGTTCGGTGTTTCCCCCCATAGAGCATTATAATATTGATATACGGCATTTATTGTTTCATTTGGAGTTTGCGTTAATTGGTTATCATTTATTTTAACTTGGTATATTGCGTCACGTTTTTGTTTTACAGTTTCATATTGAAAAAATCTCCGGTTGGGTTTTCTTCCCTTTCAATTTCTTTTATTTTTGATCGTATTAGAGCTCCGCGGTTTAATTTTAATTCATATATATGCACACTGTTTTGGGTTCGTATCAAGTTGATATTTTGCGTTAAAATATTCTTATTTTTCTCCATTTTCTCTAGTTTTTTTAGGGCATTAGTATATCTGTGTTTTTCCCATTTTCTAATTATTCTGGAATTTTCCTGTATTTCGTTTTTAATCATTATTTTTCCTAATTCCCACCAATGTTGAATTTTTCCATATTTCCGTTTTTCCCGTTCCCATTGACTCCATCTTATAGTCAGAGTTTCCAATATTTTATTATTTTCTAGCACTGAATTATTTACTTTATAAAAAGATGGAGCCCATTTTTTATTAGACGATAATATTATGTTAATTACTAGGCAGTTATTGTGGTCAGTAAAAAAAATTTCGTATATATCTTAAGCTGGTTATATTTTCTAGAGCGAGATTGTTACCATATATTCTATCGATTCTAGAGGATCTATTTGAAACTATTCGGGTAAATATTATTTCCTCTTTTCTATATTTTCTATGTATATCTGTTAGTTCGAATTCTTTTTCCAACTCTTTTCATTTGTTACGGTCAAGGTTTTTATATAAGTCAAAATGTCCTTGTTTGTCCGTTGCCAGTAAAATAAAATTAAAATCCCCCATAATATAGTTTTGAATATTGACTTTATTTTCTAAATAATTATATAAGATATCTATTTGGTCCTTGCGTTCAACAAGGTTAGCCCACGTGCTACCAGACTGAAAATATACATTATATATATTAATTATATTATTATTGTTTCCGTATAGTGTTATTTTATGTATATTATTCTTTATTGTTACTATATGGGGTATTTTATATTTTGAGAAAACATGATTTTTAATTAGTATTCCAGTTCCTTTTCTAAATTGATGGGTTCATTGTGTGTTTCCGAAATAGTGTTGGAAAAAAGACGCGAATTTGTCATGTTTTCTAATTTATGAGTATGACTTTGGGCCAAAACATGTAACTCCTGAATGCACAGAATGTCAATTTCATTTTGTTTCATATAGTTTGAAATCATTTGGGCCTTATTTTTGATTCCGTTTATATTTATTGTTCCAATTATAATTTCCATTTTTTTATTTTTTTGGGGCTCCATTTGAAAAAATAGTATTGACATACCATATTATGTTATTTGTATAATGGGTGTGGTCATTCTTTTGACGTTTTCCTTCTTTTTGCAGGTGTTCTCGATGCCTCGGTGGACCATAGCTTCGATAGCACTGCAACAGATCTTTGGACGTCAGGTGGGTCACTAGAGTCAGATTCGTTAATGTTTTTGAGTACTATATCATCCGATGTCATATAATGAGTTTGTTTATATTCCAGGAGTTTTTGATGAGCTTTTTCAATCACCAGGATGCTTTCATTTACACCCAGAGATGAGTTCAACGACGAAGATGAGGTGAGTTCGTCAATTGTCGGGTTTTCGTCGACCGCTGTAGACCAAATTATTCCATCTTATATTAATTATATCGGTATTATTTAATAAATATTTATTTATTTTATAAAAGTATGGACCCCAGCGTTTATTCGATATTAATTTTACTTTTATTAGAGGACAATAGGGGTTAAACGGCTTGAACTCCGCATGGTGGCGCAACCTGAATTTGGGTCCTTCAGAGCAACAACAATCTACGGTAATAGGCCTATGCTGTCACAGTTCAGTTATTAATTTGCAAGCAAGTTCGCCTTTTAAATATGCCTTAATACTGTTGCGTGACACAATGCAAAAGTCGAAAGGGTGGCCACACATTTCCAAATGCAGACAAAAAAAAAATTAAGAATGAAGTGAAGGGTAGCAATAAAGCGAAATTTTCCCGGAACCAATAAATTATGGAATGCTGGACCATCTGATCGTGTTTGTTAAGATCATTTTAAATCAACAAATTACTCGGAATTTACAGGTACTTTACAAATTACACACTTTGAAATTACAACCATTTTTGCATTGCGTCGGGATGTGAACCTGAATACCTCGTCAAGATCTGCCATACTTTACAGGCTGGTCCATAGTGTATAAACATACACAAATTATATAAACCTAGATAACATAATTTAATGACTATGCGTTTTATTTCCCAGAAAAACAGAAGAGACTTCGACCCTCAGCGGTACCTTCTATATTTCCATTTCAAAAACCAGCATCCAAATCAAGCTGCAGAAGATCTAAGCGTGCAGATTCCATTAGATTTTTACCGGCTCCAGTAATTGTTGAGGAGGTGCCTGAGCCGCAACTTGAAATTATTGTGCAGAATGATGCCCCTGTAGGTGAAAAAGCACAGTCCTGTTCTTGCATTACTACTGTGGTTTCAACAATTATAGCCATTTTAAATTGTTTTTTAATGTTTTAGGTGAAGCTGCTTACAATTTAGAATATCAGTGTGTAAAATTAAATCCGAAAGAACAGCTTTTTTGACATTAATAAAATTAAGACAATGTAAGGAAGATTTTGAATTGGGACCTATGTTTAACATTTCACAAACTACAGTTAGTTCTATTGTTGTAACTTGGATCAATTTTATGTATTTTCAACTTATTCCCAAACTGTACAAGAGTATATGCCAACAGATTTTAAAATGAAACTTCCCAAAACCGGAGTGAATTTGGATGCTACAGAGTTTCCTATCCACAAACCCACAAATGTAAACTCACAGAGTGCTACATTTTCAAGTAACCTTTTCACCTTTTCAAGTAGTGCTACCTTTTCAAATAACACTTTGTCGTTTGTTAGACAACTTTGTCTAGATATGCAAAAACCAAAATGTTGGGTGATTAATCTAGGGAAATTCCCCTGAGACCTTCAACCCCGAAACGGTTTTTTCTAAAATATAGCTTTTTTGGGCATAGCGCATAAACTACTGCTCTAAATTTGATCAAGATTGGTAAAAAGTTAAAGAAAACATTTACTTAGGGTATTTCTCTTAAAACCGAAGATATGTTCCTGAATCATGATTGTGACAGACACGTCACATTGCAAGAATATCTCCAACAACAAGGAGTCGTCAAATCGGATTTAAACTTTAAATAATTGTTAGATAACATGGCCCACATATGTAAAACAAAAAGTTATGTAGTAAACCGTTTTTCGAATTTAGCTTTATTTAGGATAGGAGGATAAGATAGGATATTCATTTTTATCCCCGTGAATGGGAAAACCAAGGGCCGATCGTCGGGTTACCGGAGCTATTGCAGTGTGCTGTATATGCATAGGAGGATATTCATTTTTATCCCCGTGAATGGGAAAACCAAGGGGGTTAACACACGGGCAATCATCAGATCACCTCGCGCCCATCGTCGGGTTACCGGAGCTATTGCAGTGTGTTGTATATGATAGACACGTTCCTTCAATTTGGTAGAACCCATTAATCCGCTGGGTTCAGGCAATGTCCGTAAAGTGCCTTTCCTAAGGACACAACTGACTAGCTAGCGACCAGTTTCGCACCTGCAACGTTTCGATTGAATGGCGACGCACTTAACCGTTAGACCAACGGACCGGACAAATTTCACTACAGCGCTTGAAAAGAAGTTCTAGTTTACAACTTTTGTGGTAAAATTTTTGTTAAAATAACACGATTATTCTTTTTTAATTTAAATATGGAAAATAAGTTTGGTTGATAACTCTGGGACCCATGCGTTTATGCTTGCAGAAACAAACTACCGGTACATACTCGGTGTATAAAATACAATTTGAGGTTAGGGATCCTGTAGTATGAATATATGGCATACAAAAATGTGTTTTACAAATAGTGGTGGTTAAACACGTGGTTGACACTCTCTAGTATTTAGAGAGCATTTTTGCTTGTCCTCTCTTGGACTAGCTACCCTCTCAAACTTTAACCTATACCCACTTAAGCTATGCCCTGTGTACAGCGCTATTCCTGGCTGCACCTTGCGTAAATACCTAATAAAATATTTCACCTATGCTACCCCTTGTTTTACCCTGCTTAAAACCCGTTTAAAAGCGGAGCGCTGCCACATATATATGCGCTACCGAAATGCTGAAGCTGCAAACGTTGTACGGTACTTATGCTAAAGCGCCAGCTACCGAAATGAAAAGTATTGTCTTCAGTCACAAGCATAATCTCACACCAGGCGGGTAAGCTCTCTATATATATTGCTACGGACCATCACTATAAAAATCCCAACTTCAAAGTAAAGAATAATAATGAGAATTAGGATGTGCCAAAAAGGAAGAACGGCAATTACATTCTTTAAACAAATTAAAGACACGCTTGTAAGTCAAGTGACTACACATTTACTCTTCTGACCACACATATATTTATGAAGATCTAATTCCCTTCAATATGGCCTTGTCTGATTAAAAAGAAATGAAATTTAACACAGCATTTATCTTTTAAATTATAATATAGAGTTAATATGCCTATCATAGTCGCAATCTCAACTTGGTTTTCTCATAAGTCCACTGACTTTGCATCAGTGAGATCCTCTCGGACACAGAGTGACATACCATCTTTTGTCTTACACTCTAAGATGTAAACAATTTTACTGGACAGCTTTAAAATGCCGCGTCCGGTGATACCATGGCCCAAGACAATAACTGTCGGAGGGTTAAGGCAGTCGATAATTGTGGTTAAACGATCATCGAAAGATTACGTATATAAATGAAAAACGCAGGTGCGTTACCACTCGGGCAATCAGATTGCTTCGCTGTTTAGTTAGCGGATGTATAGTTACGTGGGTGTCTTTATCAAATTAAGTGGATATTTTAAAATCAAATTAATGTCAATCCTGTGGAAAACCAATCATGGCACAGGGTAATCTAAATAATGGTCGTGATCCAATTGTAACGCTCTTCATTTCACCAAAGGTTACACACACCCATTTAATATTATCAAATGGATCTTTTAAAATTATACAAATACCAGTTAAAGAACATCGTCAAATACTGCTCGGTTAACCCAACATTTAACAATCTAATTTTTTAGTTTAGATTATTTCATTTTTTAAGGCTTTATATCGTTTGATTTTAATTATTTTAATCTCGCTTAGGTTTGGGAGCAATGTCCGTTATATTTAACAATTATTTTTTGGATGGTGTGTTTTAACGGCTGTTCGTTTTGCCGTCTTTTTCTGTTCCTGTGCTGTGATTTATTTTGCTATTATTTAATAGTGGGGCAAAAACTAAATAAGCTAAACTAAATCGTGCGTTTTCAAAATTGGTAAGAAAATATGGGTCTGGTAGGTGAACTTGGAGGAGAGAAAACGAAGAATTGAAACGTCATTCCTCAAATGAGAACAAAAAGAAAAGAAGCTGAAGTTAATTCATGGGGATCATTTTAATCTTTCCTGGTAAAAACAGAACAGTTTTAAAATGTTCTCAGTTACAATATTTTTGAAACACGATATTTCTGTTTATCCCCGCCCCCACCTTCTACTGGTCGCGCTTTACCGCACACTCTTCTTCAGCCCCCATATCCTTTGGTATTTATTACAATTTTGTTTGCTGATTATTGTTCTTTCGCTTAGGTTTGGCTGCCGCGTCCGCCATTTTTATCATATCTTTTTTTAAAGTCGTGTTTTAACTACTGTTCGTTTTGTCGTTTTATCCTGTTTCTGTAACGAAATTTGATTCGTTTGATTCGTTTTTTAATACTGGGGCAAAAAATAAATAAACTAAAAAAAATTAAATCACCAAAAAATTTGAAAGGTATCTTTTTAAGAGACAGTATTTCTGTCTAAAAAAACATGAATGATTTTTTTTCTTTACCGTTTACTGTCTGGTTGCCAAGGGTTTTACTTCTTTGATTATTTTTATCAAACTGGGACACACAAAGAGACAGGACGATTATACATACTTTTTTATTTGTTGTTTATTATTACATCAACAGCAAATTACACCACAATTTTTACAACAATATTATTCCCAAAAAGTATGCAATTCTCATATGCTATTTCCATTACTCTATATCTTACGGTTTTACGGTATATAAATCTGATTGGTTAGAAATTTTATATCGGTCTGAATTTCATCTCAATGAACTTCAATGAATATTGGTGGCCGCGGAATGTAAACCAACTTGCAGCATGGTCAGTTGTAGTTTGGCAGTTCAGGAACGCCCCGTTCAGACTGGATAAGGAACAGTCACCATACCACCAAGGTCCATGATATCGTACAGCGCAATTAGCATTATAGGAATCGTTATCCACGTCTTTAGTTGTAAAGGGACGCCCGTTGTTGTAAGAAAGCGAATCTCCTGCAATACAAAGAAATAGCTCTATGACGAATTAAGCGATCTTAATACATTCTTACCTGCATTTCCAGAGTAACCGGATACTGTCAATGAATATTGTTCTTCAACGGAGCCGATAGAAAAGGAGCTAAACAAAGGTTATATAAATTATTGATTAGTACAAACGTAATTATAATTGCTATTTGACAAAGACGAACCTAAACTTTGCAAACTTTCTAATGTTTGCACAATCTTCCAATTCGATTCTTAGTTCATAACCCCCCGTTCTGGTTAGAGCATGAAGGTTTTCCAGACCTAGTATTTCAGAATATGTGAGTAAATATTTTATTGTAATAAATAATATAACATAAAAAATCCCACCTAACCAAAATTCATTATAAAGATTCCCAAACTTCTCTTGATATTCAGCCCACGTTCGATAGAAGTTTTCAGATCCGTCTGTGCGGCGCTGAATCACCTTTAACATATGTTTATTAGCAGTGAGTATAATCACAAATAGCCAACAAAAAATCAACTGACCATCCAACCGCCATTGTCCGTGGTTTGATCGCAGTAAACTTCCAAAATTTGTTGATTTCTAGGATTATGTATGTAGTAGATGCCACTCACGTTGCGTCCTAACTGTAACGCTTCTTTGCAACTTCTTGGGGGTACTAAATCAAGGATAAATTTATTAAACATAAAGAGATTTTTAAGAATTTGATATTATAAATCAATTATTAACTACGTGCTCTCTCCGGTTCAGCAGTTTGTTTCTGTTTGCGGGGTGTATTACACGATGTTTCAGTCAATGACATTCACATTTGATCTTTTTAATTGGATCGCGTTTCTTGACCGTACACATGCTAAACTAAAACGGTCGGGTAACATCTTAGCGCTGCAAATTTACCTAGTGTTTCAACGATACTTTCCAATCTTTGAAATTTTTGGCTTAGTTGATTATACGCCGATCTACATGACGGGTCACATAAGCCATGTTCGCCCTTTGCGCCCTTGGGTCCTTCCATTCCACGTTCACCTACAGGACCTTTTTTGCCCGCTTGACCTGGCTCTCCCTTCTCGGAAGTGACGTCATTTCCGCATGATAAAGTCACGTGCCGATAACTTTGGCTGCGAACCTCGCTGATGACCATCAAGATAAACAGAAATGCAAGAATAGACACAGATTGACTTTGCATTTTTGCAATTTATTCCACTGCGATGTAAAAATAAACTATATTATTAGTTTAAATAAAGTTTAGAATATGAAGCATCTCGTACAAATGTTTGTTTTAATTTATGTCAAAAATATTTTGTGTTTTTACGTCGTTTTTTGCGTTTGAGATTTATCGACTCACACGTGTTATTAATCGTTACGTAATTATCACCTCGTACGGCCTATGTAATTTCACTTTTTAAATCGTTAACAGAGTTTTTCCACTTTTATTTCCCGCAGTTAAAAATGTACAGGTGTGAAACTCGTCGCACCCTAACTTTTTAAACCTCGTAAAAAGCCATATATATTCTGGAAAATATGAACAGTAAAATATAACGTGCCCCAGGCTAGATAACTGGCATAAGAACGGATAACTTGCATCAAACTATGTAACTTGTTCGCGAACGAAACTGTTATATTTGAAGACGCAGAATACAACTATATTGGATTAAGAATTGGACTTTGAGATTACGGTTTGTTTACAAATCGTGGCTACTATAATAATTAGTAGGCGTTTTGTAGTGAGTGAACGTATAGATTTTTAGCTGCGCAGTTCGCGAGAGACCGTAAGGCAGCCAGATGAATCAAGCTTAGCTAACGCTTCAGCATTTTAGCCTCGAAAAGTGCGAGCCCAAAAATAGTATAGTAAAAATTGCAATGAAGTAAATATCATATCATGTTATTTCTGTTTGGTCCTGTAGGATAAATTTGATTGAGGTTTTAAAATCGCGGCACGTTGTAATATATCTTTTTCTGGCTTAACCTAGATAACTAACAATCATTGTGTATATACTTAACTACTAACTGATGAGTACTTTCGGCTTTAACTCAAGCACAATTTCTTATAACTTATTTAATTTCTATCTGTCACCCTTCTACACATTTTTGTGCCGTATCATTGTAATTTGAACACTTTTATAGCACACGCCAAAGAAGTGGGAAAAAGGCAAATTTAGAAGTTGCACAGCATTTTACGAAGTTGTTTTTGCAAAACCGAGTTACGAAGTTGTTTTTGCAAAACCAGATAGTGATAAAGACACTGTACTATTGAAACAAAGATCAAACGTTCAAAAGAATTGTGGTTTTAACACAACAAAAACATTTCCACGAAGTGAGTGGTTTCCCACAGACTTGCGTGAGAAAAATGTGACGGAATGCCAGTGGTTCATTGTATAAGTTTGAAGAAACAAAGGACTGTCTGTTACGTCGGAACTGTTTATTAAACTTACACGACCTAAAATACGAGTTACTGCCGGATTTGTGGCGGCTTGGTAATGCAGATATTTTTGGCTAACAAATAACCGGTTAAAAGTTATATTTTACAATAAATACCCTACGAGCTTAAATTATAACTTAACAACATATTTTTTCACTAAATTATTTCCATAGTTTCCATGTTTCGTCAAATATTGACAACTAATGTTGTACTAATTTAATACCGTAACACTTGTTAAGTCTGGCCTCTTGTTTGCAATTAACATTCGGGTTTATCTTGAAAGCGATTTTATTACTTAGACAGATAAGCGGTGTAGAATCCTAGTTCGTGTTTGTTTAAAGGGAAATAAGTGGATTAATAACTAAACAATGGCGAAATAAACCCTGCAAGTAAACAACGGCATTACAGAAAAGAACAATGACTTTAACGCATAGGACAATGCTTCACACGCGCGTGCACTCAATGAACCGTAATCGGCGGAGTGACGTCACAATTAAAATGATTGTCTGGGGACTAGCGGCACGTGGATAGCAGCCATATCACCATACAGTAAACATATTGCTTTGTTGCCAAAATACTTTGGTATCCAATCTTTGTTAAATGCTCAAAACTCTATTTCCAATTTACGTTTCATAGAATATTCCATGGTTAATAAACCGTAATAATTCATAAAATCCATTTATATTTGAAATTTAAATATAACTGATAACAACTAAAGAAAAACTAACAATATCAGTTACGTTGTTACAAAGTACCCAGTAGTGTCTGATGTTTACAACCCTTTCTGCTTTGACCTTATATTGTTTGTTTAAAAAGTGTGCTAACACAACCAGCTCGCAATAACAGTGCGGTAAGAGTAGAGCGATAAGCAACTTTTAGGAATGATGCGTCGGACCACATTAGTGTGTGGTTGGATACAGACAGCGGGCCGGACGGACCTGGACCATAAAGATACAGTCTGGGGGCCGGTCGAAATCCCTTCACGGGCTGGGCCGTATGTTGCCTTCCCCTGCCATAGCCTATACTTATTATGGGTCCCATTTGAAAAAATGGGAAACATATTGTTTTTGTCTGTTTTTGTTTTTTTTTCGTCAATCGCTTGACAGACATGGCTTGTGGCCCCGACATCTACCAGAAGGGATAAGGGAATCGCAATGAAACTTTGTCATTTGTTAGATCACATGGTCTAGATGAGCAGAAACCAAAATGTTGGGTAATATAATTAGGGGAATTCCCCTGGGAGGTGAAAAACCAAAACGGTATTTTTTTAAAATTTTTAGCTTTTTTGGGCATAGCGCATGAACGGCTGCTCCAATTTTGATCAGATTTGGTAAAATAGTAGCGTGTTAGCCACTGCGTTACCATTTAGAACAATCAAAATATTAACCTAGGGAAATACCCTAAATATGAAGATATGTTTCTAAATCAAGATTGTGACAGGCATGGATTGTGGCTCCGACATCTACCAGAAAGGATAACGGAATCGCAATGAAACTTAGTCATTTGTTAGACCACATGATCTAGATGAGCAGAAACCAACATTTTGGGTAATATACCTAGGGGGTGAAAAACCAAACCGGTATTTTTTTCAAAATTTTTAGCTTTTTTGGGCATAGCGCTTGAACGGCTGATCCAATTTAATCAGATTTGGTGAAATGTAAGTAATTAGTCACTTATTTAACACCTAAAGAAAATAAAAAAATTATTTAGGAAAATACCCCCAAAAATAGCTTTTTGTTCTCAAATCAGGATTGTGACAAGCATGGCCATTTCACCTCGACATTTACCAAAAGGAGCTAATGGAATCGCAAATAAAATTTTACATTTGTTAAACAACATGGTCTAGATGTGCAGAAATTTAAAATTGTGGGTGATAAATTTAGGGAAATTCCCCTGAAACCTTAAAAACCAAAACGGTATTTTTTCTTAAAAAATAGATATTTACGGGATAGCGCTTAAACAGATTCTTTAATTTTATTTAGATTTGGTGGAATGTTAGTGCATTAGTCACTGATTTAACACTGAAAACAAATAAAAAAGATTACCTAATGAAATACCCTAAAAAATAAGATGTTTTCCTCAAATCATGATAGCAACATATGCATGGCATGGCGCCCCGAAATCTACCAAAAAGAGTAAAGAAATCGCAATAAAAAATTGACATTTGTAAGAAAACATTGGTGTAAATATGCAGAAACTATACTTTGGGTAATGAATCCAGGGGAATTCCCCTGAGACGTTAAAAACCAAAACGTTTTTCTAATAAAATATTATTTTGGGGCATAGCTTGAACGGCTGCTCTAATTTTCATCAGATTTGGTGAAATGTTAGACCATTAAACACTCTGAGTCAATTTATTAAAAGAAAGAAAACTTTTACTTAGGGTAATTCCCTTAAAAACGAAAATACGATCTTGAATTATGACTGTGACAGACATGCCATATCGCACTGACATATCCAACAAGGAGTCAACAAATCGGAATAAAACTTTAAGAATTGTTACATCACATGACCCACATATGTAAAACAGAAAATTATCTACTAAACCCAGGGGAATTCCCAAAAACCATGAAATCGGGGTATTTTGAAATTTAGCTCTATTTTACCACCACGCTTGAAAAGAAGCTTTAATTTAAAACAGTTGTGGTTAAATGTTCGTATATTTAAGACTTTATTCTTTTCTCAACTACACATGGAAAAGAAGTTTGGTCTGATAACTATGGGACCCATGCGTTTATGCTTGCCGAAACAAAGTACATACTCAGTGTATAAAATACAAATTGTGGTTAGGGACACTGTAGCATAAATATATGGCATACGACATGTGTTTTACAAATAGTGGTGGTTAAACACGTAGTTGACACTCTCTAGTTATTTATTATATTTAAATAAAATAGGCTACGATTTTTAATGAGTATGCCGGCTCCTTTTCTAAATGTTCTGCAAATTTGGGTAGTATCCGTAATTGTGTTGGTAAAGAATTTCGAAACCGTCATAATTTTAATTTTCTAGGTATAATTGGGTGTCGTAGCATGAACCTCCTGTGTACATAGTCATAGTATGTCAATTTTGTTTAGGTGCATAAAATTGGTAATGTTTTGGGCTTTTTTTAATTCCATTTATGTTGATTATTCCAATTATATTTGATTAGTTTGTTCTACTGGGAACTCCATTTTATTTGGTAAACAAAATTGAAATTCCATGTTTGCATTGATATAGTTTGTTAATGTTTTTTTCAAAGAGGCTACTGTCCTTCTTTGGAGGGTTGCTGGAGTCAGAAGATTCAGCTTAACGCGGAGCTGTTTCTTAAGATTTGAGATATTGGGTCACTTCTTTCCCAAAAAGATTGTCGTGTGCTTCGTTTATGGCCAACAAGCTCTCCTGAAGGCTGTCGGTATCCGACGATGAGGTGGAGGAAGCTAAGTATGATGTTGCGGGTGAGTTGGGTGGAGTTATATCTGTTTCCGGTTTTTTTATGGATCCCAGTTTCAATGGTGGGGTGGAGTTTGTTTTCGGCTTGTTAATGTTTCGCCGGGTCTTTGGGTTTTGGTGTAGTGGGTGTAATGGGCTTGATTGGTGCCAAATTTTTCAAAGTTTTGATCGGGGCCTAGATTTGCTAGAACTGCAAATTGGTTAGCAGTTGCTATTTCTTCAGCAATAACTGTGCTCCTATTCTTTTTACCAGTGATAGCCGCCTCTGTGTAGTTTTTCGTTGCGTATGGTGTTGGTGTTGGTCGAATGTTTGGGTAGTTTGTTTTGGTTCTACAGAAACGCGTTATATCCCCGTACGTTTGGCAGAACCCACAGAATTCTTTTTGGGAGCATTTGTTTTGTAGATTGTCCCCGCTCCTTACAAAAGCGGCATAGGGGCAAGTTCGTCTCTCCTGGCCGCGTGACTGTTCCTTCAAGTCTTAATACTTTAGGGACGTCATTGGTGTTTAGCTTGGTGAAATAGATGTTGAGCCATCTATTTTTAATGTTTCGGAAGTTTTTTATGAAAACCAAGATCTGTTTTTGCAATTTTCCTCTATCTGTTTCTTTCCAGAATGTTGATTAATTTATCCTGGTCAATGTAGCATGGTACTGGGTTGATCGATACGACTTCCATTGGTGGCGTTGGTAATTTTGTTTGTTTGATCTTACCAAGTGGGACGCCTGGTTGCAATGACTCCATAAAAGTGGAAACAAAAATGTGTTTCACCCCTCCGGTAAGTTGAACAGTTATGGATACTTTGGTGGACTGGTCTATTTCGATCATCTTGGTTGTTAAGCCAAAAAAAAAAATCGATCATCTTTTCCATTTTTGAATTTTGTGTAAGTGTTGTGTTTTTTTTACAGGAGGTTTACTACTCGACAGCAAACGATGTATTATTGAAAAAAGATTAAATAGACCATCAATAGTAGGCGTTAAACTGTTGGGTGGGCTAGGGTGTCCCTGGAGGGCGCTATAACGTTGAAAAATTGGGAAGAGCTTCGCCGCACCAAAAATCCGCCAAGTCAGCACAAAATAAACAGAAAAACACACAAGATTAATCACCACTAGTCGAGGGTAATTAACAGTGTTGCCCAAAAAACTAATAATTACTTAGAAAAAGAGAAAGGTGGCAACACTAGAAAAGAGAGACAAAAAATTTAAAACCCACGCTAATTAGTGGCAAATAATTGTAATCGGTGGACAAAAAAGTGCAAGAAAATCTATTTGTGAAAATTTTAAACGATATAATCACTCGTGGTTGGTTCAAACAAGGCTTTTTAGGATCACCTAGTGTTTTCGGGATCTTGCTTGCTTTAGATAATCCGATAATATATCCAAAGTATTTAAGGTCAATATTACATTTGATTTTTGGAGAAAAAATGCACTTGCCTTATTTAAATAGAATTCTGTATCGTAATGTCAGTTTCGTTTGGATAGGCCATTTTCCCTGGTTTAAAATCGCCTTTGTAAATCTTCGGTTGGATTCATCGATGGCTTATGTGCGTTGAAAGAATTTATGCCGAGCAATTTGTTTGTCTCGAGCACGTGACAGCGGTGCTCGTTCTTTTAACTGGTCGTATGTGCAATTGTACAATGGTGCGTCGGTATCTTCCTTTTCAAACTTAGTTTCTTCCGGAAGGCTGGACAGAAAACCATATCGTCTTTTTGCTACTTTGGTTGCAGCAAATGAAACGGATGTGTGCTCAAACTAAAAATACGTAAATAGGATAGGATATTCATCTTTATCTCCGTGAATGGGAAAACCAAGGGGGTTAACACACGGGCAATCGTCAGATCACCTCGCGCCCATCGTCGGGTTACCGGAGAGCGATTGCAGTGTGTTGTATATGATAGAAACGTTCCTTCAATTTGGTAGAACCCATTTATCCGCTGGGTTCAGGCAATATCCGTAAAGTGCCTTGCCCAAGGACACAACCGACTAGCTAGCGACCAGTTTCGCACCTGCAACCTTTCGATTGAAAGGCGACGCACTTAACCGTTAGACCAACGGGCGGGAAATAAGTTATATAAGTAACTCGTCTTATAAAACAACCGACAAGCCTGCTCATGATGCTATTTATTGGCTGGAAAACTAGTTATAGTAAAAGTTAAAGATGGTTGTTCGAATTAAGTTTTCTAAGAATTTCGTTTTTTATCCTGATTGGCGTATGCTTAGTTTTGTTTTATTCTTTTTTCACTTTATTTTAATAGTGAAATATCCTTTTTCAGTTTACTATTTAAAAAAAACAAAGAAAATCGACCACAAAATGTCTAAAATGCCAATAAACAGCCGCGGTGCTAATATTCTTTTTGGTTTATTTTATTTACCTGCCATTTTCTTTACAGTTTGGAGTGAAAAATACTTATATCGTTATTACAGTGTGTAAATGACTTATTTACCTGCCATTTTCTTTACAGTTTGGAGTGAAAAATACCTTTTTTTTTTTTTTTTTTTTTTTTTTTGGGTTTTTTTTTTTTTTTTTTTTTTTTTCAAAATCTGCAGGGAAAAATGGCCCCCCCAAAAAAAAAACCCGCTTTTAGGGTTTTTATATAACTACTTTATGGATAATTAAATTATTGAGTCGCTGTAATGCACCTTGTAGCATATAATTGGGGGTATAATTATAATTAAAGAAATAATTATAGTACATATGAATTGAAATCAGGAAGTAATTTAAATTTATCGTATATGTATTCGAAATCATATTTGACAATCATTTTTTTGATATATAATTTGAATTTTGTTTTGACGATCCATAAAAGTTTCCTGACGAATTCGTCGTTATTCCACATGTATTTATTTTGAATATCCAGTTTGCGTTTTGCATAATATATTTCGCATTTAGTTATCATTATTAGCTTTAATAGAAGTATCTCGTTTTTTTGTGCGAGATCCGTTTTATTGTATAAAATTAGGGAATCGTTTCGATTATAAGTTTTAAACGATATTTTGTTCGCGTATTTATGTATTGCGTCTATTACTCTGCGTATTATATTACAATTTGTTAAAATATGAGTATAATTATCGTCATTATTTCTGCAGAATTTGCAATTACGGATGTATATATTACCACCGTGTTGAGAGCGGATATTTCTTGTCCGAAACCAATCACCGTGAGGTAGGAGGTTCCGTGCAATTTTATATGCGATATCGCGATCGACGTTGGAGAAAAATGGTTTAATTGCTTTTGATTGTAGGTTTATATATTTCCATGGGATAAGTTTATTATTAAATTCGATATTATGAATCGGCGTAAGTTGAGCGATTAAGGCATTATAAAAATCTTTTATTTTCCCATTTTCCCAGTTATACTCACATCGTTTCAGTTTATAGTATGCGTGCCGAACGTCACGATAAAACGAGTCGGGAAAGGCGGCATTTGGTAAGCTATTACTATATAATAATTTATTTAGTGAGCACATAGTTGATCCTAGATTAAAGCGTGCCCATTCGTGCCATAATTCAGTTGTTTTACTTATATGTTTTAGGCGATATAATCGAGTGGCCTTGAGCGCGTCTAATTTTTGAAAAATACCCGAATATCGTTATTACAGTGTGTAAATGACATTGTGGCAAGTCCTAGTAAACGTGCAAAATCATCTCCTGTTTGCGCGATAGTACTGACGTTCTACCGCCCTCTGGTGTTTAAACATCTGTAGAAACACGCAAAGAGCAGATTATTTTTCTCATTCACTAAGATTTGCCACAATTTGAGACTCACACTGTAATAGCTTCGGCTTTTTGGATCGCTTAACAGTCAGTTTCTGTTGAGCTTAATTATTATAAATCATTCTTTGCATTCCTAAATACTATTTTTAATTTCAAATATAAACAGTATTGTTTTTGCGTAAAAGTGTGTTGGCTTTTTCCAAGTATTAGATGGGCTGTATATACAGTCGACACATTTTTATCAATTTTGATTTTATATGATTCACAATTTATTCTTCTTTACAAAAAAAAACAAGAAAGCAAATATAAAGAAAAAAGGAACCACAAGCAAAAAAAGGGTAATATTTACAGTATGTACAAAGGAATAATAAATCGATATGTAGATTATTTCAATTATACACGGTAGTTTTTGCGTAATTAAGTCGACTTTACCCAAGTATTAGAAGGGTATACGGTCGAAATAGTGTATTCATTTTGGTTTTATAGGATTTCGAATTTATTCTTCTTTTCAATAATTGTAAATTCTTGTTTGTATGTGCTCAATAGGTCAATTTAATTAGAATTACCTAATCCCTACTTAGTTTTATCGCGCAAATCCTTTTTTGTTGTTCGACTCAAATATTTAAATATTTGTTTTATTTTGCGTTGTTTATGTGACTTTTTAGTTACATTTTGAGAAACCTGTGAAGTGATTTCGTAGTTGTAAATCACGAACTTTATTGTTAGCTTAAACGAAATTATAACGAAACATAGTTTAGTTTATTTTTTGTTTCCACGATGAAAACACGAAGTGGGACTATCGGTAAAAATTTGGAAAACGGGAAAAAACGGCAAAACGACAGTCGTTAGAACACGTCTAAAAAAAGAAATAGACTATTAAAATTCTGTATAATTTGACGTGGCCGCTAAACCCAATTTAAAAAATAAAAAATATTAAAAATAATTAAATAGTTGTTTATAAAATAAAAATTGCACTAAGCCTCGAAGAAAAGTGTGCGGTAAAGCGACCCGTGCAATGGGGGAGTCGGCTTTAGGAGAAGGGGTGGCCCGGAAAGTGTGGGCCGCAGTGGAAAAAGAAAAACCCCCTAAAATGAAAACTTTTGGGGAATCTCCGATCGTTGTCGTATCGGCCTTAAGTATAGATAAAACACATATAAGTAGAATTTTATATGTAAATAAATTGCAGATATCCAAATCTCAATTGGTATTAAAAATACTATCGTCTTAGGACACCAATTAACTTGGATAAATCCTGTATTGAATAAACTAAACATGCTCTAATGAAACCTAAAAAAACACAAAATACTTTTGTAGATCAGTATTACAACCTTAGTTTAGTTTATTTTTTGTTTCCACGATGAAAACATAAATCAGGATTTTTGGAAAAAAAAGGAAAACGGGAAAAAACGGCAAAACGACAGTCGTTAGAACACGTCTAAAAAACAAGCAATAAATTATTAAAATCCGGTAAAATTAGACGTGGCCGCTAAACCCAAATAAAAAAAATTAAAAATAAATAAGATAACACAAAGCCTCGAAGAAAAGTGTGCGGTAAAGAGACCCGTGCAATGGGGGAGTCATCTTTAGGAGAAGGGGTGGCCCGGAAAGTAGGGGCCACAGTGGAAAAAGAAAAACCCCAAAAATGAAATTCCACTAAAAAGTTTCAAGTGCAACACTTACCAAGGCATTTAAAAGTATATTAATTAAAAATTAAATACATAAATAAATAATTAAAATTAATTAGAAAAAACATTATTGTGCAAAACAATATTGCACTTTAAGTATGCATAACAATTATGCATAGTACAAACAATAAGTAGGCAAAGACTGCCTAACTGACAAAACTAATATTAAATAAAAACGAAAAATGAATAAACTATGCAGCAAGTTCCGGAAAAATAAATTCTTGAGATGGTGATTTATAGTGACGCCACAACAACAGAAGAGCCTCCTGCCGTCACTAGATCTCCCAATGCTCTGAAAAATAGAAAATCTGGACAGTAGGGTTCTTAAATAAAACAATAGTAAAAGAAAGAGAAAGAAAAAGGGTTTTACTTGTAAGTGATACATGCGGGTGCAGATGGGCTAGTGCGCTACATTAGTGGTGGTTGGATGTGGAGCATTCTAAATACAAGGTAACTGTTAGGGCCGGCTAAATTTAAACATCAACAAAAAATCCACTTCAAAATAATATTGCCATCGGCTTACCATGTAACAGTTACAGCCTGCAGTGTAATATGGTGGAACGAATTGGTGAGTAATCATGTGGACAAAAATAAAGTGGTGTATTAATAAATAAAAAATAACATATATTGCAGGTGTTACATTAAAAGATTGAGGTGATACAACAAAGAATATAACAAATCAAAACATGAAAGAGAAAAGAGTGGTAGAACAAAGGGTAAAATATACTAGTGGTGTGATAGTAAGAGGGAATTTAAGAATGGGTTCGGATAATATAAGAATAAGCTTAGATACAGATAAGATTACGTATGTTAACCAATAATTATTTTTACTGAGATACAAGGAATTGTAAAAGTGGGCCATTATAAGGGAGGGTTTGAAAATCATGATATTAAATAAATTAACAATGAATGGTTAAGGAAGAGGGTGAGGATCATCCAAGAGGTTTTGTTTTACTACTTTAATAAATTTGTTAAATGACTTTATATCACGGATAATAGTGGGAAGTTGGTGCCAGAGTTTGGGGCCAATATATTTTATGGATTGCTGGGTGGTGGTTTTACTGCAGTATGGAATTATAAATCGGGATTTTTGTCTGGTCGACATGCCTGATGTCATTGGTTTTAACTTAATACACTGTAAAATAGAAGGGGATACATTGTGGTGTTTACATTTGTGCATAATAGATAATATTTCAAGCTTGTGCATGTCATGTATAGTTAAAAAACTATGTTGTTGCATAATTCTTACTGTGTTTTCCTGTTTTCCAAGGTTAAATATCATTCGTATATATTTATTACATATACGTTGAAGTTTATTTAGTAATTGATTGTTACCATAACACCAGGTGGAAATGCAGTATGTGATATGACTAACAATCAGTGAGTGATATAATGTAATCAGTGATGGGCGGTCAATTAAGTGTTTAATTTTACGTATCATGAGCATATTGGTGTTTAATTTTTTAATCAGTGTTAGCATGTGGGGTTTCCAAGACAAGTGTTCATTAATAGTCAATCCCAGGAATTTAAAAGAATGAACTTTTTCAATTGGATAATTGTTTATCACTATGGGGGGGAGGTTGTGGCACTGATTTGGTAGAGTTGGAAAAGTACATATACTTGGTTTTATCAATGTTCAAAATTAATTTGTTTGTACAGAGCCAGGAAGATACTCTACCTAAGTCATCATTAACATTTTTATAAATTACAGATTGATTAACACCAGGTGTAAAAATACTGGTGTCATCAGCAAACCATAATATCTGCAATAAAGAAATAAGTGCGAACGTAAATAAGTCACTATGCTAACACAATCGATCTGACTGCAGGTTGGAAAAAGCAAGGCGTGTAATTAACGTGGCGCAGCGGCAATGGTAATAATTACAATTCACGTCATTCTCCCATTCTTTAAATCAGAAATAATTGTAAACAATGACAATCACAAACATACCATCATTTTAAATCAGGAATAATCGTAAACGATAGCAATCACAAGACATAAGTTCAGTATCTCGCCGGTGATACACCATTATTATTAACACGAGACGAACGCCTTAACACAATCTCATTGTCCATCCCAGCAGTAGTTTCAGAGTCGCCCGGTGTAAGGGATTGATCCAAATCATTTGTTTCTGAATTTACAACAGATTCCTTAGAGTGGGGTGCATCACCCGCTTCTCGCTCAGGGTTTGTTTGTATGTGGTTGTATAGGGTCGTCAATGTTAGCGCGTTCAAAACAGTTACTTTCTGGACAGGGAGCAAGATCACGCAAAGAAACGGTGGCCTCACGACTATTTGGAAATCGCACGTTTGCGTAAGTAGGGTTAATTCCAATTAGTTCAACCTCACCGTTAAAGGTTCACTTTTGTGTGTACGTACGAACCGTCGAAGATGAACCGTTCCAGGTACCGTCATCTATGAGGGAATAGATGTACCTGTAGAAGAACGACGCTGGAAATTAAAAAAAAAACGCTGGTGTGGCGTTTAGTTGGTAGTAGTACAAACAAGTGACCTGATCGAATGAAGTGCGTCAGCTAAAACAGATTCCCATTCTGACAGTGGTAATAGATGAGTTCTTACTGCCAACTGGATCGTTTTCCACACGGTACCAACTGTTTTCTCCGCTTGGCCATTTTCCGATGGATGGTATATGCTTGACTTACTGGAAGCAATGCCTCTTTGTATAAGATAGTTCCTAAACCCGGTTGATGCGAATGCTGGGCCGTTATCGGAGTGAATGAAGCCAGGCATCCCACATAGTGCGAAGAGCTTGTCCATACACTGTATAACAGTCGAGTCGAGGTTGTCATGTCTTTGCAAAGAAATGCAAAAGGAAAATGTGAACATTCGTCGACAACAATCAATAAGTATTTATTTTGGGTTGTAGATTGCAATGGGCCTTTGAAATCAATACTTATGCGTTCCATAGGTTGTGTTGCTTTAATAATTGTCCCTTCTGCTTGACGGTAAAATTGTGGCTTCACTTCTGCACAAGTTTTACAAGCTGAAGTCACTCGTTTAACTTCCGTCATGGAAAACGGTAAGTTTTTCATTCGTACGAAATGCATCATTCTTGACACACCTGGATGGCATATTGTTGTGCAGAAGTTCTAGATTAGACGAGGGTGAGACGGATGAGACGAATGTACAGCAGTAATGGTTTTCGAATCATTTAGTGTAAGGTTCCTTCGGCGTACAGCTTTTAAGAACGCTTCTACATTGCGGTCGTGCTCCTCCTTGTTACGTCCAGCAACAGTAACATTGTCCAAGTAAGGAAATGTGTCTTTCAAGTTTTCTTCCTGAACAAACTCTGAAATTTTCCGTTGGAAAACTGAAACGCCGTTTGTTGTGAATTTGCTCTATTGCCCCTTTGCAGTTACGCGCCCTTCTCCACCGAAGTTTATTGAATTGCGGTAACTGGAACAAATTAACACAATATAAATACCAAACAATAAATAATAAACACAGAAGAATATATTAAATTAAATACCTGAGTTTAGGGGATTAGTTGCAACAACCCGTGCACTACAGATCGTGCTTTCTCTCTTTTATTACTACCGTTGTGTCTATACAACGCTTTTCTTTATTCACTACTGACTCTCAGGTACAACTAAAAAGGTCACCGAAAATACTAAAGAAATAAACTAAAGCCACGCCTTACACGTGTACAAAACAAAGAGAACAAAGGATAAAAAGGCAAATGAGAGAAAATAATGACGTCACAGAAAACACGAAATAATAATCTAAATCCACAAAAACTCTCGCATTAACACCGTTTTTGACACCAAATAGGATTCGGGTAAATTCATACAACTTTCCGTTAGCTTCGAATACTGTGTATTTGAACTCAGATTGGATAATCGGAATCTGGTGTGGTATGCACTTTTCAGATTAAAGGTGCTAAAGACGCTATAGCTAGCCAGCTCGTTGACCATATCATCTATCCGGGGAAGCGGATAAGCATCCAATTCCGTATATATAATTAATAGTTTGTTAATAGTCTATGCACAAACGATTCTTGTGGCGGTTTAATGTATCTTTAACAACCACCACCTGTGCCCGCCATGGAGATGAGCTCGGTTGAATAATTCCTTCCTTCTGTAATAGTACGGGAGCCCGTAGGGGTCAACATAGCTGGAAAAGTAACCAATTTTCTTCTATATAGCAATGATCTATGTATATTTCCATTAAAGAAAATGGACGTCTGCCGGGCACATTGTGGTGGATGTGGTCAGGGGGGCGTAAAGAGGAGACCCACAAATTAAGCTAGATTAGCTCCAAAGGTAACCCGACGAAACATATTGGAGAATGCTCAGCATATCCCATGGTATCATGAATGGCTATTGCCAGACATTTCTAGTGGTGGGGAGTGCCCGCCAGACCCACATAACTAGTACCCCAAAATTGAGCTAGATTAGCTCATAAGGGAACCCGATGAAACTAAATGAAAAATGTTCGTCATGATCTACGGTATCGTAAATCGCCAATGCCAGACGATTTAAGTGGTGGACCGTGCCTGCCAGACGCCCTCAAACGCCCCATGTTCCAAAAATTGAGCTAGATTAGCTTTTGAGGTAACCTCACGAAACATATTGGAAAATGTTCGGCATATCCCAGGGTATCATGAATGGCTATTGCCAGACATTTCAAGTGGTGGGAAGTGCCCGCCAGACCCATATAACTAGACCCCAAAATTGAGCTAGATTAGCTCATGAGGTAACCCGATGAAACTAAATGAAAAATGTTCGTCATGGTCTACGGTATCGTAAATCGCCAACGCCAGACGATTTAAGTGGTGGACTCTGCCTGCCAGACGCCCTTAAATGTCCCACGTTTTAAAAATTGAGCTAAATTAGCACAAAAGGTAACCTCACGAAACATATTAGAAAATGTCTGACATAGCCCAGGGTATAATAAATGAACTATTGCAAGACATTTCAGGTGGTTGGGTGTGCCCGACAGACCCACATACCTAGTAGCCTATCCCAAAGTTGTTGTAGAACCCGATGAAACCAAATAAAAAATGTTGAGCAGGATATAAAGCATCATAAATCTCCAGACATTTTTAGTGATGTAATGTGCCCGGCATACATATCCTAACATAACACGAACCAAGAACAGCTTGGGGGTCAACTTGTATAATTACTAAAAACGCTCCCCTATATGTAAACGATTTACTTATCTGCATCGGACAATTTTCCGCCCGTAGTCATCCGCCATTATGACATAATAACTGCACTATTTTTTGTTATCGATTTCTTGTCTCAGCTTTAGCGGTAGTAAGATGTGTTTTTCAACTAGTTAAGTTTGTCGTAATTGTTGTAGCTCACAGTAAGGCTAAGCTTTGTATCAAATGGTCGTAGAAACAGTTGATTGTTATGTCACAGCATCAGACTCTATTTATAGTCCAGAACACTGACGCCGAAGACGTATCAAAGTGCTACATTTGTAAGGAGTCAACAGAAGTGGAAAGTCAGCTTCAAAAGTTAAATGTGAAAACATGGAAAACCATTAGAAATGCTGCTGCTTTGCGTAAAAATTTAAAATCGGACAAGTACTTTGATATCACACGAAACATTTTGGCAAGTGATGATAGTTCTACTCTTAGTTATCATCCTTCTTGTCACAAGTGCTACACAGCAGTAAAACGTCCGAAAGAACCCACTTCACTTAACGATGAACCAGCTGCAAAAATCACTTGCATCACGACACGGTGTAGTAATGTCTTTCCAAAGTGCGATAGGCAGGTCATGTTGAAAGGGTCTTGTATTTTCTGTGGCAAAAGCCGCAAAAAGAAAAATAGGAAAGAAGAACCTCGACTAAAAATAGCGACGGTTGCCGGTTGTGAATCACTTTGTGAACGGGCGAGTGTCTCTAAAAATGAACGAATCAAGAGTATAATTCGAAGTGGAGTAGACCTAATCGCCAAAGAAGCAGAATACCACAAGTCATGTCGCCTTGCGTTCGTAAGAGAATCTGACACTAAATCTAAGCCTACTGAAGAAAAATCATCTCTCTCGTTCCACAAGAAAGCATTTAAATGCCTGTGTTCATTTATCGAAACTGAGATCATAGAAAGGCGACGGTGTATATTAGTGGCTGATTTACTTGCCATGTACAAAGATGAGTATAATAGTTGTGGAGGAGATAGGGCAGATATTCGAACCTACACAACTCAAAATTTTATCAGGAAAGTAAAAGATTTTTTTAAAGAAGAAATCAAAATAATATTAGCGGATCAACGGAAAGGCAACTTTATCCACAGCTCTTCTCTTTCAAAAGAGGATGCCAGGTCTCGTTTACATAAGGATGCAAAACGGTATGAAGAGGATAAAAAGTTAAGATGTGCCGCTCTCTACCTTCGATCGCTAATTATGCAACTTCCAAAGACCAAGAATCCTAATCCTGCAACTGTCCAAAACTTGAAAGAATGCTCTTCAGAAATACCAGAACAAGTTGACTTGTTTTTCAGAAGTCTTCTTGGTGATGTGACACCAAGTTTTAGTGGCACACGTAGGGAAACGATCGACAGAAAAGTCACTTCAATGGCATCGGATGTCATTTTTAACGTCACTAACGGCACGGTAAAGCCATGGAAGCACACAGCTATGGGCCTCGGGCTTGCATCTCTCACAGGTTCAAAGCTGGTGATGCAAATTTTGAACAGATCAGGACACTGCATAAGCTACAGTGAGGTAAAGGGCCTTGAAACTGAATTGGCGTATTCAGTTGAAGGTGACACACATGATGCGCCAGATGGGATTTGCCTTGATCCAAACTTAGCAACAGCCTGTGTTTGGGATAACAATGACGCAAACATAGAAACTTTAGATGGAAAAGGAACATTGCACGCGACTGTTGGCCACACGTACCAGAATGTCATTCAAGGTGACCAACATACCAATACTACCATAGTTGCGTTTCGAGAGGTTAGACACCGACGCAGTTTTGTAGGAAATGAACGCGAGATACCCCCGTTCGGGAAATCTATACACAAAGCCAATTTCCTTAGTCTTACCACAGAAGCTCATGTTGATACCGATGTATCCAGTACACAACTAGAAAGCGATGACGGCTACAACATTCGGTTAAATTTATTGGACTTATATTGGTTCTGGAGTTCGAGGGAAGACAGTACACCTTTACATGCTGGATTCATGAGCAATTACATTCAGGATAAATTACCCCTTCAGCGAATTTGTTATATGGATCCGATATCGAAATCACCAACCAACAATGATGTAGTGAGGGAGACCATGATCCGGACCATGAACGTTGCAAAGGAGACTGGCCAGGATTTTGCAGTTGTTACTTACGAACTTGGCCGTTGCAATAAAAGCCTACTCCATACAAGCCATCCAAACTTCCATATTCGACAAACTGTTGATAATGTTAGGGAGCTTTCACATTGAATTAGCTTTCTACGGAGCAGTTGGTACACTTATAAATGAAAGTGGGATTGAATATGTTCTCACCGAAGCCGTCGTTTTGGCGGAAGGTTCAATGGTAGGATTTATCAAGGGGAGGTTTTACAACAGATGCACGCGTATTCACGAGCTGCTTGCTAATGTCTTAGAACAGAAAATGTACAAACGATTTCTTCTTGAAATATCCCAAGACGACTTTGATTCCTTCCAACAAGTTATGTCTACTGTACCTTTGGACCCAATACTAGCAAAAGAACATCTATCGCATCCAGTTGTTACCCAGCATCTGAGGATTTATGAGAATTACTTTCAAACGATTCTCGACGGAAATCTTGGATCTACAGCACAATACTGGGCCATTTACATCTATCTGATCAATCGCCTTCACAGAGAACTGCAGAGATGTGTAAAGACCAATGACGTCGACGGATATGTAAATGTATTTCCACAGATGTTGGATGTGTTCTTCGCCCTGAACCGTCCAAACTACGCCAGATGGGGCACACTTTTTCTCCGGAAGTTGAAGAGTTTAGACCCAAAGGTGCGCGAGATATTACAAAATGGTGCGTTTTCCATCAGACGCACATCAAAAGATTATAGCAGATCAGCTGTTGATCTCTCTTTGGAGCAGACAGTTAATTGTGATTCTGCATCCACAATGAAAGGAATCGTTTCCTTTCGAAATTCTGTGAACGCAATGCGCCGTTGGTCATTGACTATGACACAGCGGTCTATGGCAGTCACAGAGCTCAAAAGACTAACCGGACTTGAATTTGGGGAAAGTGCAGCAGCTCAATGCCATCCTTCAAGAATAAAAAAGGACAACTGTCATATGGCGGCACTGAGTGCAAAAGTTGACCTATTCGGAAATCCATTTGCAGAAGATGCTCCAATTTCTTTAGTCAATATTGCTACCGGTCATGTCGCATCTAAAGATACCGAATCATATCTAACCAATACGCTGAGAAGGGGACAGGATAAAAAAGAGAAATTTCAGCATGAATGGAACTCCAACAGCAATCGATTTCTTCAACCTGTGAAACGCACGCCTGTACAAAACTTCGCTTCTCAGAACTTGAAGCAAAAGGCCAAAGTACCATCCTCGCAGAAGGCAAAAACAACTGCTGAGGGCCTGAGAGACATGTTTCTGCGTATGATTGTAGTTGTAGCAGAGAAGACAGCATTTGACCTACGGAATGTTATATCCTATCCAATTACCACATATCCATTGTCCCTTGCACACTGTGACGGGGCGCCTGTAAAAACCGACAAATCAGCCGTGCTGAAAAAACTCGAATCACTTCAGACAGAAATATTCACCGAAGCGGATTTACCGACGACCTATTTACAGGTATATGACGGAGGACTTCTTTTGCATTCTGTTCTTTCGCAAACGAACATTGGAGCATCATATGCATCAATTGCGCACAATATTCTCTCAGTGGTGTTTTCCGGGAGGGCCAATGAGGCACATGTTTGTCTCGACAAGTACCTTGAGTGCTCCATTAAAGAAAGTGAGAGAAGGTTGCGAGGTGCAGTTGGTTCAGCATATGTGATTACCGGACCAAATCAGACTATCAGGCAGAGCGGACAAAAGCTTCTCACTAATGGAAAATTCAAAAACGAACTAGCCAAGTTTCTTTTACAAGAGTGGGGGAAAGATTACAACTGGCACCTGTTTAGTGGGAAGACCTTGATTGCTTCCTATGGTGGCGAGTGCTTCCAATACGTTCCCGACAGACAACATCATATCAATGTAACTAATCCAGTACACCTTCAAGCCGATCATGAAGAGGCGGATACGCTGATTGCATTTCATATTGCGAAAACAACAATAGGACATGTTATAGTGCGGGCATCCGACACAGACGTCTTGGTGATATTAATTGGTGCTCTTGGAGCGCAACACCAAGAAGTCCGGTGGAGAACCAACATTGTAATGGATTGTGGAATGGGAAAAAGCAGGAGGTTTATCAACGTGACTAACATTGTTCATGTTCTTGATGAGCGCCAACCTGGACTTTCAAGAGCACTCCCTGGATACCATGCATTTACTGGATGTGATTTCACTAACAGTCAGTTAATAATAGAAATAACTGACGAAGCGTGGAGCGAAGACTCGGACTCAGATGCGGATGAGGAAGAAGAACAGGAATGATTTAGTCAATGACGGAACATTAGCCTACGTTGTTTTGTGAACATCAATAAATACTTCGTTACGCTGTTTGGCTATCAAATTATTAAATTCACATATCACTTTTGCAATTTACGATGCCTTAAAACCTGCCCAACATTTTTTATTTGGTTTCATCGGGTTACCGCATGTGCAAATCTAGCTCAATTTTGGGGTAGTCTACTAGTTATAGGGATCTGGCGGGCACTACCACCACCAGATATATCTGGCTATATCCATTCATGATACCCTCGGCTGTGCCGATCATTTTCTAGTATGTTTCGTGAGGTTACCTTTCAAGCTAATCTAGCTCAATTTTTGGAACGTGGGGCATTTGGGGGCGTCTGGCAGGCACAGTCCACCACTTAAATCGTCTGGCATTGGCAATTTACGATACCGTAGACAATGACGAACATTTTTCATTTAGTTTCATCGGGTTACCTCATGAGCTAATCTAGCTCAATTTTGGGGTACTAGTTATGTGGGTCTGGCGGACACTCCCCACCACTAGAAATGTCTGGCAATAGCCATTCATGATATCTTGTGATATGCCGAACATTTTCCAATATGTTTCGTGAGGTTACCTTACAAGCTAATCTAGCTCAATTTTTTGAACATGGGGCATTTGAGGGCGTCTGGCAGGCACGGTCCACCACTTAAATCGTCTGGCATTGGCGATTTAAGATACCGTAGACCATGACGAACATTTTTCATTTAGTTTCATCGGGTTACCTCATGAGCTAATCTAGATCAATTTTGGGGTCTAGTTATGTGGGTCTGGCGGGCACTTCCCACCACTTGAAATGTCTGGCAATAGCCATTCATGATACCCTCGGCTTTGCCGATCATTTTCTAGTATGTTTCGTGAGGTTACCTTTCAAGCTAATCTAGCTCAATTTTTGGAACGTGGGGCGTCTGGCAGGCACAGTCCACCACTTAAATCATCTGGCATTGGCGATTTACGATACCGTAGACAATGACGAACATTTTTCATTTAGTTTCATCGGGTTACCTCATGAGCTAATCTAGATCAATTTTGGGGTCTAGTTATGTGGGTCTGGCGGGCACTTCCCACCACTTGAAATGTCTGGCAATAGCCATTCATGATACCATGGGATATGCTGAGCATTCTCCAATATGTTTCGTCGGGTTACCTTTGGAGCTAATCTAGCTTAATTTGTGGGTCTCCTCTTTACGCCCCCCTGACCACATCCACCACAATGTGCCCGGCAGACGTCCATTTTCTTTAATGGAAATATACATAGATCATTGCTATATAGAAGAAAATTGGTTACTTTTCCAGCTATGTTGACCCCTACGGGCTCCCGGACTATAACTTGTCGGTGTTTTCCTTAATGAATGCTTTGTCTTCCGCACTGAAACGTCGAGATTTTGGAGCGATTGGCTTGATCTAAGGTGAAAGATTCGAAAATAGAGCTTCTTCGGTTATTGCGGCTGTGAGCGCACACATTTGGGCTTGGCACTACCAAATCGGATAACTGACTACTCAATTCAAAAATCAAGCGTTCATGCTGACTTTGAAAATCGAGTTGATTTGATTTTCATAGAGATGACGCCATTTGTACGCGGTGAGTGTATGGGTAGACAGTCAGCTTTAGTTTTAAATGTATCGACGAATTGATGTAACTTTCGGAACTTCCGGAGTCGATCAATGCGGTAAGGCTATTACCGTTAACCGAAACCTTCAGAGATGCTTTTAGTAAGCTAGCTGGACATGCGGCAGCAGTTGAGCATGAAGTCAAGGCTGCAGCTGAATGATCAGTTTTTCTTGGATATCTATTAGTTACAAGTGCCTGGGTAGAACGACACACAGGCGAAAAAAGTCCACTCTTTCCACACAAATGACAGATTGCATTACGAACCGGGCAGCGTCTGCGACCATGATAAGGCTGCCCGCAAAAGTTACACTTCCTCGGGCTGAATATTGCACCCAAGACCTCCGACCTCAAAATAGTTTTAGAATCAAAGGTATCTATGTCTGGGGGCAGCAGCCGCCACATCCCTACGATCTGACTACAGGTTGGAAATCGCAAGGGCGTGTAATTAACGTGAGCGCGCAGCGGCAATGGTAATAATTACAATTCACGTCAACCTGGTATTTTTCTTTTTTGGGTCTCTCTCGTTTTTAATATTATCGGCGTCTTCTTCACTTGTACCCATTTCTGTACTATTGTTTTTGTGATAACGTCTTAACTTGACTGATGACGTCGTAATACCCAAATCATATTTTTATACTCACAATGAAACACAAACACACAGCAATAGCAAAACAAAACTGTTGCAAAACGGAAAAAAATAATCGTGGCAAATTAGCAAAATGCCCCCCTGCTTTTATTCTTAGGTGTGTCGGAAATTTTCCTTGTAATCTACTCAAAGTTAACCACTGCAGATCCAACCTGTATCATCTAACAAAAGTTTCAACTCAACTCGATTGCAACTTATAGTGAAATTAAATTTATGTGCCAAATATTATTAAAGATTAGTAAATAAAAAACTTTTCTTTAGTAATGATGATAATAGAGCTTAACAGCAACTGTTATAAGCGACCCAAAAAGCCTAAGCTATTACAGTGTGTAAATGAAACTGTGGGAAATCTTAGTAAAAGTGCAAAATCATCTTCCGTTTGCGCGATAGCACTGACGTTCTACCGCCATCTGGTGTTTAAACTTCTGTGAAAACACGCAAAGAGCAGATTATTTTTCTCATTTACTAAGATTTGCCACAATGTGGGACCCACACTGTAATAGCTTCGGCTTTTTGGGTCGCTTAACAGTTTCTGTTGAGCTCTATTATTATCATCATTACTAAAGAAAAGTTTTTTTATTTACCTATCTTTAATAACTTTGGCACATAAATTTAATTTCACTATAAATTGGTGATCAGATGTTTATTAATCACGTGCGTCACCGAGTAGCACATGAGCTAAATGTTCTATAGCAGAAAGCAATTGCGTAATTTGACCTCAAAGTTTTGAAGAACAAATTGTACTTGCCCATGTTTTGACCGATTCAGCTCTTACAAAGATTTAAAACTCTGTTGAGCTAAATTATCATCAATCATTCTTTTGCATTGCTAAATACTATTTTAAATTTCAAGTATACACACTATTTTTCCCGTTAAAGTGTGTCGGCTTTACTGGAGTATTAGAGGGCGGTATACGGTCGACACATTTTATCAATTTTGATTTCATATGATTTACAATTCATTCTTCTTCGCAACAAAAACAAGAAAGCAAATATAAAGAAAGTAACCACAAGCAAAAAACTATGGAACGCCATCGACGCAAAAATCTTACAACGTCTATTATGATGATGCAATTCGATTTTAATGATACAATTTTAACGACGCAAAATGTTTACAACGACTAGTCAAATGATACAACGTCAATTAAGATAATGTAATTCGATTTTAATGATACAATTTTAACGACGAAAAATGTTTACTACGACTAGTCAAATGATACAACGTCGATTATGATGATGCAATTCGATTTTAATGATACAATTTTAACGACGAAAACTGTTTACAACGACTTGTCAAATGATACAACGTCGATTATGATGATGCAATTCGATTTTAATGATAAAATTTTAACGACGAAAAATGTTTACAACGACTAGTCAAACGATACAACGTCGATTATGATAATGTAATTCGATTTTAATGATACAATTTTAACGACGCAAAATGTTTACAACGACTAGTCAAACGATACAACGTCGATTATGATAATGTAATTCGATTTTAATGATACAATTTTAACGACGAAAAATGTTTACAACGACTAGTCAAATGATACAACGTCGATTATGATGATGCAATTCGATTTTAATGATACAATTTTAACGACGAAAACTGTTTACAACGACTAGTCAAATGATACAACGTCGATTATGATGATGCAAGTCAATTTTAATGATACAGTTTTACCGACGCAAAATGTTTACGACTAGTCAAATGATACAACGTCGATTTAGGAAAATATATTTTTGGTGTTTAGATACGATATTTTAAAACTATTGTAATTTGTGCTCTCCGTTATCATCTAGTGACAGAAACACAGGTGTAGAAACAAAAATTCTTTTTCTAATAATTTTTTCTTTTTCTAGAACAAAATTCTTAAATTAGACACAACAATCTTTTCTTAGAAACGAATCGAGAAAACGATTGTCATTTTTCTTTTTCCGTGATCCTGCGATATTATTTCCTAACATATATCATATTAAATCTAATAGGTCCACTTTTAATGATTGCGATTAAAGGAAAGTTGAACCAATGTCCTAAAATACTTAATATTTATGCCTGTATTGAAAATTGCATGTTAATCTGATCAAGGAATTAATATTTTTATATATTGTAGTATTATGAAATTAAATAGGACCGATATACGGAACGTTTTGATAATTTAAGGTAGGGTGGGTGCGTTCATGGCGCGCGTTTGAAAACCAAACAAGATATAAGGTTTATATTTTTGGAAACACATTTAAAAGTGTGTTATCTACCAATTTTCATACTTACTATAACAAATCGTCTATTTAGGTATATCCAAGCTGTTTAATATCAACCCAAAGCGAACGTATTGATAATTTGACGTAGTGTGCGTTCGTGGCGCGCGTTTGAAAACCAAACAAGATATAAGGTTTATTGAAACAAATTTACAAGTGTGTTAACCACCAATCTACCAATTTCCATGTACTTACTATAAAAAATCGTCGATTTAGGTATATCCAAGCTGTTTCATTTAAACCCAAAGCAAACATATTGGTAATTTGACGTAGTGTGAGCGCGTTCGTGGCGCGCGTTTGAAAACCATTCAATCAAGATAAAAGGTTATTTTTTGGGAACAAATTTACAAGTGTGTTATCAACCCATCTATACCGATTTTCATGTACTTAATACATCAATCCGTCATTTAGATATATCCAAGCTGTTTCATTTAAACCCAAAGCGAAAATAGTTATACCTATATTTTTATTTATATAATTATAGAACAAATACATTATCTTGTTATAAAAGGTCCAACTACATTTATTACATGCACACACAATCTCATTCACTCGAAATTGTTGTAATTTTGCGTCAGCTTAACTTATCATATAATCATAGAATTTGGGAAAATGATAACCCTAACTTCAAAACACACTTTACCAACTCTCGTTTTGCCATTTTACCCCAAATGAATAGGTCGTTCCTCGTTTGGCCATTTAGCTGTTTGAGCAAGATGATTTGATTCGGTGTTGATAGGCCTACATTTTAATCGACATTGTGTGTCGCAGGGAGGGGTTCTGTAGGGCCAGACACTTTTCTTTAATTTGGTAGAACACATTAATCCGCTAAGTTCAGGCAATGTCCGTAAAGTGCCATGCCCAACCAAGGACACAACCGACTAGCTAGCGACCAGTTTCGCACCTGCAACCTTTCGATTAAAAGGCGACGTACTTAACCGTTAGACCAACGGGCCGGACCATGTCCATCCCCATGCCACCCCATGTTCTATTTAATTAAAAGCACCACTTTCTGCGCCATGTTCAGCGCCTTTTAGCGCCTCGTCCAGCCTTATTTCAGCGCCAAGTCCAACCCCGTTCCAGTGCCATTACCAACTCCATTCTAGGGTTAATTTTAGCACTATCTCGGCGCTACTTCAGCCCCAATTTAGCGCCACGTTCAGCCCCATTTTAGTGCTACTTCCAACCCTATTCCAGGACCACTTTATTCCTATTTCAGCGACAAGTCTAGCCCCATTCCAGCACCTCGTCCAGCCTAATTCCAGCGCCACAACCGGCCCATTCCAGCCCAATTTTAGGGCCACTTCAAGTCCAATTCCATCGCCACTTTTACCCCATTCCAGCGCTATGTCTAGCCCCATTTCAGCGCCACTTCAAGCCCAATTTTAGCACCATTTTCAGCGCTACTTCCAGCTACCTTTCAACCCCTTTCAGCGCCATGTCCATTCCCAAACACCTTTCAAGTGTCACGTCCAATCCAAATTTACAGGTCAAAATGGTTACAAGAAAACAGACGTTACTCCAATTTAATTTAAAGAAATAATCCGCAGCTTGTTGTGTATTTATTTATTTGAAAGGTGGTTTACCAAATTGTAACAAGATTGTATTATTTGCTGCGATTCTTATTTAAAAAGCCCCAAGCAAATGTTAATTCGACAATTTATTAAGACGGCGTGACGTGCGTGATCCAAACTGCGGTGTAATCGTGTGTTGTTAGATCAGGTCGCGGCGGAGAAGTGTTTAATTACCGAAAGAAGCTCTATTTCCAGACGAAACCAATATATAAAACGGCGAGAAATATTTCCACAGTATTCACAAGGCACAAACGCTCGTTTGACCGTCGCTGTTTGTTTGCTGCCTGTCCTATGACAGGTACCTTCAAATAACTATTTTGCGGTCTGTCATCAATTAAAAATGTCAAGTATAAAATGCACTTATTCATCCCGAGGGAGGAATTTCTCCCCGGTTGAGAACCACTGAAGCACTTCATAAAAGGTTTAATTTTTTACTTCCGTCTTCCGTTTTTCCGCGTTTTATATTTCTAGTTTAAACAACAAAATGTATCGGTGTATACCAGTGGTTCTTAAACTTTTTCAGTCGCGCCCCCCTTTAGATTTGTGATTCATGCTCACGCCTCACCTACTCAAAAATCAAATTTACGAAAAATAGAGCAATAATGTATTTGCCATTACCCTGCTTAGTGTAAAGGACGCAAGGGTTCACGAACCGTTTTTTAAAGTTCGCGAATTACAAAATTTAACAAAATCGCGAAAATATAAATTACCGTTACTGATTTCGCGCACGTTTAATAATAAATCATCAACACAATATAATATAACATATTTTGCCTTCAACATAACATTTAAAAATGGAATTACTATTACATTTATTTACCTTGCTTTTACTTTGCATTATTGACACATAATAAGCATTTCTATCACAACGCATCAATAGCCATTATGCGTTAATATACCACGATTCCTTTATTTATGATTGGCGGAGATGCGACACACCTCTTTATAATAAGCTTATATGGTGTTTTTTTGTTTTAACAAGTAAGATCATCGTTTCAAAGGCTTCGTTTCGTCGATATTCGTTCTATCCTACACGCATTAACTCACGACACGTTTATTGTAGTTTATCATTACTACTTAATAACGGTACTGTTTGCTTAATGAATTATCTTTCTGGCTTTAAAGATTAGTTTGAGAGGTTCTGAAACCGCATTCTAAGGCAATTTAACATAGCTAAAGCGCGAAAACGATTTTCTCGTATCCCACGCATTTCGCGAATCGTTTTAAAATCGTTAATTCGAACCCTATGTCACTGTCATGCTCGCGCCCCCCTTGAGAAGCTTCCACGCCCCCCAAGGGGGGCGCGCCCCCCAGTTTAAGAACCCCTGGAGTATACAGTGATAACAAGAAAAGCTGAATGCATCACTCACATCATATCCTGTTTGTATAAACCGTTTACATATCTTTACTTAAAGGTGGTTGTTGTTAAACACACGAATATTGGCTGTGTGTTGTTCTGTTAGATTTTGTTGACCAACATAGCAGCAGCCAGCAGGTAGACAGTTATTGTTTCTACAGATCATTTAAAGCTTACACAACTTAAATATTTAAACAGACTTCAGTTTTTATGTTCAACATAATAGTTGCCACACCAAAATAACTAATCGTCAGAGAGTCAAAAGTTTCTTTATTATCATTCATATCAGCAATTTGTTCATCTAACTTACTTCGGTTTATTAGAGCTAAATATACTAAAACACTAAATCATACTTGATTGACTGTGTAATAAGTTGATATATACAATTCGATAAGTTTACTGCGAATGGTATAATGCTAAGTTGTCATATTGAATCCAATGGCCACAT
>CH002012.1:188337-225336 GCA_000149265.1 Ciona savignyi
GGTTTTGAATGGATTACCATTGATTAAATGTTTGTTTCTTGTCATATTACAATGTTGTAGTTCCGGAGTAATTATGTTGTCTAACTACCATAAAAGAACATTATGTATACTAAGTAGAAATCAAATAAGTCCAATATAATAAACAATAAAATACCATACTAATAATATGGTTATTACTGTAGCAAAAATCGTATCGGTGTTAAAATTGCAAAACATGACATTAGCATATCACAGAAATTTGGACCCTTTAAGAACTGCAAGCAGCAAATATAATCCGCATGCAGCTATAGTTCTAAAGTTTAGAAACCAAAAAAACTTTTCACAAGCCATACACTCCAGTATCTCAACAAATTGTACATATAAACCCATGGTGTATATGATATCAAGATTATAATGCTTAGTTTCTGCTCGCAGAATTGGGTTCTAGAGTTAGCAATTGAAATTTGATATGCAGGTTTTGTGAGTAAAGTACGGTATTCAAGTTGGTATATTAAAAAACAACAAGAGAAACAAAGAAAATCAAATTGTTTTTATATTATTGTTTGCTTTTAGTTTTTTGTTTTTACCTCGTTTATACGCCTAAAAAGATTGTATTTGTGATTGGTTGGGCATATAGGACTTCTATGTCAGAAGTTACGACATTTCATATTTGATAAGATCTGATATTGAACTTGGTTTAAAGCTTGTGAATCTTTGTGGGTAAAAGTTAAAGTAAAGAAAATCTCATATTTAATAATTGGGGTGATTTAAGGTATATTTAACAAAATACTTTCAGATTTGTTTATTTCTCTTTATTTTATGTTAATTTGATATATTTAACTAATAATTGAGGAAGGGCTAAAACATTCACAATTCCTCCATTAAAAACTTTGCAAAACAGAGCACTTATTTTATTTAGATACAACAAAGATCATTCTTTTCCCTTATATAATGATTATCTTTATTCATGAGATTAGTAATTATAATTTGCGATATCTTTATTCATAAAATTGAAAAATTTGTGCATAAAATTTTTAATAAAACCTCAATGCATTAACTTGTCACTACACAAAAAGATATTGTTAAATTCTACCACCTATGAGTGCATAACAATTTGCTGCACCCTTTGTTGTCATAACTGTGCATTATTGTTGTTGTTTGTTGAATTCTAATGTAAGCTAGCCGCCAACGATATTTGATCAAACAATTGGGTAAACAGAATACATGTATATGGTTTGAATCACTTCGTTGAGTGAATAAAATGTTTGTCAATTGGCATTATGGTATTCCATTAATAGATAACGGACAACACTGCCCTTTTAATCTGAACGAAACATCACTTTATTATAGGCATGCCAGTTATAAAATGTTTTTTGTTTAGATTTGATGCCACTTGGCTGCGCCATAACTGCCGATGCCCCCTCTGTTTCAATGAATTTTCAGTTTCTCGCATAATAGACGTTCTTTCGCTTCCTGAAGTTTTATTGGTCGAGAAAGCGGAGGTGGATTTAAAAGGTAACATCATTTACTATCTTGCTTTTTGCACCTAATTGATTATGATTATTTAGATGGAATGGTTAAAACATGGTTTAAGGGGGAAACTAATCATGTGACCCAACACGACGCTGATTGGCTGCGTTCTTATTGCTACTGCTTTTTTTTTTTTTTTTTTTTTTTTTTATTGGGCGACTAATTACACGTACACAATAACACATTAATATATATATACATTACATTAATATATATACACATTACAATTATATACACCTTATTACTAACAAAAAAAACTTTATTTATACATATTACAGAAGCAATGATTAAGTTGGTGGGCGATGTTATTTTAAAGATGAGATGTGCTGAATTGATCGATGAAGGAAGAATTATTGATTGTTGTCTGTGGAATTATAAAGAATATCGGCAGTAAAGGTAATTTATGAAATATTTTGATTGATAGTATTAGTTATATTTTATTATTTAATTGATTGATAGTATTAGTTATATTTTATTTATTGAATAATAATCTATTAATTTTTAATTTTATATTGCAGATATGATTTCAACAAAGGGTGCGGTTGGTGATTCAAATAAAGCCTTGCTTGAGTCAACGCAAGATAAAGTGGTTGCATCTGTGAATGTAAACAAAAAACGTTTTGCAGTACCTCGAGTGAATAAAAGGTAAGAAATTCTTTATAACATGTTAATATTTATTAATTACATGTTAATATTGCAAAAATGAATAACCAAAATATAGCAAGCTTCAAATTTTATTTATTTCAATTTCCGGTAAAAATTGAAGTTGAGTGATGACACGTTCGTAACCTTGTTGCAAGCACAATTTCCGGATGAAAATTTTGAATTTGTTTTTGACAATCCAGAGGATTTTCCGGGTAAATTCTATGTTATTCCATAAATAGGTATTTCTTAAATCTAAGTGTATTTTATAGTTAATTATTTCTAGTTGTGCGATAGTTATTAATTTAATAGCTCCTATTTCGTTATGTTGTTTATTATCAGAGCAATTGTATAGCATAAGTAATTTAGTTAGCTTAGTCTTATGATAGAATATTTTGTTACTATATTGGTATATTAAATAATTTAGTATAGGTATAATTATAGGGCATTCGGTAAAAATATGCTTAATGTTATCCGTTGGGCCACGACAAAATTTACAATTTCTTTTAATCACTTTGCCCTTATATAAATAACTGCATGAGCGAGTTTTAAAAAAATCCCCAAAGAAAAACGCATTATTCGCAATTTTATAGTTATTATCTCTTTCTATGTTATTAAAGTAATGTTTAACATTATTGCCATTTAGATTTATTTTTATTCCATGGGATTACGCAATTATTGACCTCTATTAAGTTTTCAGTTATTTTTTCTTTTAATAAAATTTGATAAATCGGGTATAGTTTGTTAGTAGTAAATTCGAAATCATTTCGCTTTAATTTATAAAAATTATGGCGTATTAATCTATGTAAGGCGTTGGGCTCGGATGCGTTCGGTAAGGAATTTGTATATAATTTAGAATTTATTAATTTAATGGTGGACCCCAGTTGAAACCGTATCCATTCATGCCATAATGTTGCAATTTTTTTTAATTTCGACACTTCATGTAATCGACACATTTTTGCCGCCATTAATTTACTTTCAATTTCAGGGATGTTCCTTCCGCCAGATTCTATGGGTGCTATTAATTTTGTACGCTTTATTTTTTCTAATTTACTGGACCATAGGAATTTAAAAATGAGTCCATTTATTTTTTTAATACTTTGCTTAGATATAATTATATGTTTTCCAGGATGGATGAGTTGGGGAATTATTATTGCATGGATCAAGGAGCATTTTCCGGCTAAGGTTAGTTTTCTTTGACTATGAATGATAAGAGCTCTTTGGACTCCTAGTTCGGCCTTTTCCCAATTTTTTTTATTACAATTATATTTAAAGCTAAAATAAATTCCCAAAATTTTTATTACATTAACATTATTTTGACCCATATTTATGGCATTAATACTCTGGTTTATACAGGGATCATTGGACATGAATTGAGTTTTATTTTGGTTAATTATTTGACCAGATGCTTTCTGATAATTAATTAATTCTTTTTCGATATGGGGTAGTGAGGGAGTTATTGCCAATTAATATTGTAACATCATCTGCATATTGTTCTAATTTATATTCTATGTGTCCTAATTTATATCCTATTATATTATTGTTTAAATTAATTTTACGTGTTAATATCTCTACACCTATTAAAAACAAGGTCATGCTTGGTGGGGACATCCTTGCCTTATGCCCCGTTTAATTAATATTGGTTTGGTAAATGCTCCATTTATTTCTATTTTACTTTGTATATCTTTATAGAGAATTTTTATTAGATTTATTAAATATTTGGGGATGTTAAGTTTGTTTAATATTTTAAATATGAAGTCATGGTCTATTCTATCAAATGCTTTTTCATAGTCAATGGACATTAAGGTAAGATGTTTATTAAAATATTTTGCGGATTCAATTGTACTTTGAATGTTATAGATGCCCTGGTCAATCGTCCTATTTTTTATTCCACATTTTTGATTACTGCTTATTATTTTATCTATTACTATACTTAATCTATTATTTATTATTTTGCTTAAAATTTTATAGTCAGTGTTTAAAAGGGAAATTGGTCTCCAGTTACGTAAGTCCAGTTTATTTCCTTTTTTATATATTAGTTTAATTATTCCGGTTCTCATAGATATTGGCATTTTATTGGAAAAAGTTAAATTGTTAAAAATTTCACAGAGGTCGTTTATTATTGGTTCTCCCATTTGCAGATAAAAATCGGGAATTATTCCATCACATCCTGGAGAACTGTTTTTATTAAGGTTATTAATTGCTATTTTTATTTCGGCAGTGTTAATGGGTTGGTTAAGCACTTTATATTCATCTTTATCTAAATCTATAGCTTTTATCCCCTTTAAATATTCATTTTGGTTCGTTGTTACCGGTATTTGGCCCCACAACTCGTGATAAAAGTTATAGGTTGCCATTATCGTTTCCTCGGGGGTTTGCGTTATATATCGGTCATTTATTTTTATCTTATAAATTGCTTCACGTTTTTGTTTATTATTTTCGTATTGAAAAAAATCTCTAGTTGGATTTTCCTCCCTTTCTACCTCTTTAATTTTTGATCGAATAAGGGCCCCACGATTCAACTTTTTTTCAAAATTATTTATGTTATTTTTTATCTGAATTAGGTTGATATTATCCGTTAGAATATTTCTATTATTTTCCATTTGTTTAAGTTTAATAAGTGATGTAAAATATCTTTGCTTTTTATATCTTCGAATTATTTTTGAGCATTCTTGGATCTCTTCCTTTACCATAATTTTACCCTTTTCCCACCATTCTTCTATCTTTCCGAATTTATGTTTTTGTTTTCGCCAATTAGTCCATCTTATATTAATTATATCTATTATATCGTTATTATTTAATATAGATTTATTCATTTTATAAAAGGATGGACCCCACCGTTTATTCGATATTAATTTTATTTTTATTGCAGGACAATTGTTGTGATCGGAAAAAAAGTTACAGATATATTCGATGCCGACAACGTTCTTAAGCGCTAATTCGTTGGCGTAGATGCGATCGATGCGGGAGGATTTGCTTCGAGTTATGCGGGTAAATATGATTTTATTCTTTTTAATTTTAAGGTGAACGTCCGTTAGATTAAATTCTTTTTGTAATATTTCCCATTTCTTTCTATCGAGATTTTTCTTCTTGTCAAATTTCCCTTGTTTATCGGTGGGTGATAATATAAAGTTGAAATCCCCGAGTAGATAGTTTTGCTCATTTATTTTATTTTCCAAAGCATTATGTAAATAATCAATTTGATTTTTTCGTTCTATGAGATTGGGCCACCTCGCACCAGACGTTAAGTATATGTTATATACGTTAATTATATTATTTTTTTCATATAGAGTAACACTATGTATATGGTTGGTAATTATTATGTTATGTATTATATTATATTTAGATAAAATATGATTTTTAATAAGTATGCCGGTTCCTCTTCTGAATGTTTTGTAATTTTGGGTAGTATCCGTGATTGTGTTGGTAAAGAATTTTGAACCCGTCATACTTTCAATTTTCTCGGTATAATTGGGTGTCGTAGCATGAACCTCCTGAATACATAGAATGTCAATTTTGTTTAGGTGCATGTAATTGGTAATATTTTGGGCTTTGTTTCTAATTCCATTTATGTTGATTGTTCCAATTATAATAGATGTAGTTTGTTCTACTATGCACTCCATTTTATTTGGTAAAGAAAATTGACATTCCATGTTTGCATTGACTATAGTTTGATAATATTTGTGTATAAGTTCATTGGTAAGTTTTTCTCTTTTTTGCAGGTGAGTGTTTAATGAATACTTTTTTCAGAGAAGCTACTGTCCTTTGGACTTCTGGTGGGTTGCTGGAGTCAGAAGATTCAGCTTTACGCGGAGGCGTTTCTTCAGATGTAAGATATTGGGTCAATTCTTTCACCAAATAGATGATCATGTGCTTCGTCTATGACCAACAAGCTCTCGTGAAGGCTGTCGGTATCCGATGTTGAAGTGGAGGACGAGCACGATTTTGCAGGTGAAATAGGTGAGTTTTCGATATTTTCTCTTTTGCTAGTAGGGGTTTGGTGATAAATGATTTCTGTTTCCAAATTTTTGTTTTGATCAATTTTTGTTTTGTTCGTTTCAATAGGAGTAGTGAAATTTGAGTTAAGGGGGATTGGTGTGGAGTTTGTTTTCGGCTGGTTTAAGTTCTGGGGGGTATCTGTATTTTTGTTTTGGTCATTTACAGTTTCCGTTGGGGTAAGTATATTGAATTCTTGGTAGTTTGGAGTGGAGTTTGTTTTGGGTTTAATGATGTTTCGCCGGGTTTTTGGGTTTCTTTTTGGTTTTGGTGTAGTGGGTGTGTTGGGCTTGATTGATGCCAAATTGGGGAATTCTTGTGAGTTGTGGCTTTGGATAATCGTATTACCAAAGTTTTGATCTGTGTCTAGACTTGCTAAAACTGCAAATTGATTGGCAGTTACGATATCTCTCGGCAATTATTGGGCCCCATATTTATTTCTCCCAGTTATTGCTTCTGAGTAAGTTTTTGTTGCATAAGGTATTGGGTCCTTTCTGTTTGTTGTTGGTGTTGGATGGTTGCTGGATGGTGTTGGTTGGTTGCTGATGATGGTTTGGGTTGGTCGAATGTTTGGGTTGTTCGTTTTTGTTCTGCAAAAACGCGTTATATGACCAAAGGTTTGGCAGAACCCACAGAATCCTTTTTTGGGACATTTATTTTGCAGATGTCCCCGCTCCTTACAAAAGCGGCATAGGGGCAAGTTTGTTTCTCCCGGCCGCGTGACTGTAAGCCATTTTCCTCCAATTTTTAAGACCTTAGGTACGTTGTTTGTGTTTAATTTTGTAAAATATATGTTCAGCCATCCGTTTTTAATATTTCGAAAGTTTCTATGAAATCCAAATTCTGTTTTTGCAATTTTCCCCCATCTGTTTCTTTCCAATATATTGATCAATTTGTCCTGGTCAATGTAGCACGGTACTGGGTTGATCGATACTACTTCCATAGGTGGCGTTGGTAATTTGGCTCGAATTCTTACAGTTGATCCAGATTCCGAGGTATAGTAAATTATATTATTTTCGAATTCTCCAATTAAATTCATTATATTTTCAGGTTCGCCGAATTCAGTTTTGAGGGTCAACAGGAAGGCGACATCTTTGAAAGACTCCGTGATCACTCCTTCGACCATGTGTTTAATTTTTTCGAGTGGGGCGCCTGGTTGAAATAGTTCCATGAAAGTGGAAACAGAAATGTGTTCCACGCCTCCGGTAAGTTGAATAGTTATGGATCTTTTGGTGGGCTGGTCGATTTCGATCATCTTCTCCATTTTTGAATTTTGTGTATAAGTGTGTTTTAATTATTATTATTTTGTTATTTACAGGAGGTCCACAACTCGACAGAAAACGATGTATTATGGTATGAATTAGACCACAAACAGAAGGCGTTTAAATTTTGGGTGAGCTAGACGGTCACCAGAGGGCGCTATAATGTGGAAAAATTGGGTAGGGCTTCGCCGTACCAAAATTCCGCCAAGTCAGCAGAAAATAGGCAAAAATACAGTGAAAATCACACAAAACACACAAAAACAATTATCACAAAGCGAGGGTAATTAACAGTGTTGCCTAAAAAACACGCTAATTACTCGAAAAAATGGGGCAACACTGAGAAAAAAAGACAAAAAAAATTTTTTACCCACGCTAATTAGTGAAAGTTAATCGTAATCGTCAAAAAAGTGCAAGTAAATCTAGTGGTGAATATTTAAACGAGCGAATAATCACACGGTGTTGACTCAAGCAAGGCTAAATTAGAATCACCTGGTGTTTTCGGGATCTTGCTTGCTTTAGATAAATCCAATAATATATATCCAAAGTATCCAAGGTCAAACACTTCTATTTGATATGGCAGGAAAAATCGCAACTTGCCTTATTCAAATAGAATACACTTAGCGGACATTGCCTGAACCCAGTAGCTTATTGGTTGCTCCAGGTCGATGGCGGTCTAAGGTAGCGTCCATAATTATATTGAGATCTCCACCAATTATAACTTCATTTATACCGGCGAGTAAGACGATATTTTGAAACAAATCTCGAAAAAACTGTGGGTCGTCATTATTAGGCGCGTACACATTAACAAGTACAAACGTCGTCGCGCTGAATCCGACCTCCGCTATGACAAAACGACCATTCGGATCGATTAGGGTCTTCCCTACTTTATAAGGGGTTTTGTTGTCAAATAATATTGCCACACCTTTACTTCGATTCGTGCCATGCGCCAATATTATTTTTGAGCCCCACTCTAATTCCCAACGTTTTTGGATTTCGGTTGAACAATGCGTTTCTTGCAATAATATTATATTAAAGCGTTTTTGTCGAATAAAGTTAAGAACGGCGTTTCGTTTATCATTGTCTCTAATTCGTTATAAGTTGCGACACTTAAAGCCATTATAAAAATATTAAGTAGTCCTAACGCCATTTTTTTTCACATTGTAGTCATATTCGAAACCACATTTACATTTAAACGGTTGTTCTGGGGATATTTCTGTAACGTATTTTTTATCACAGTTGCAGTGAATGTATCTGTGCTTACATTTTAAATTTTCACAGGGTTTGCTAAGCTCTTTGTTTAAAAAATAATTAAAGCGGCCACAATTGCAATCGGCACAATACCTTTCACAGTTCGGACATTGTAGTGTTCCATCAGCAATGTGCATTGTAGGTTGGTACGTCGTGCAACATGGCATCAGTCTCATTCCTTCTTGGTGCGCGGGACAGACTGCAGACTTGTCGGCGCTGGAGACTAAGAAGAATTCGTTCAGGGTGCAGCATGTCTTTATTACTTTATATTCATTTTTGCACCCCCAGCATAGGTATTTGGTGCTTTCTTCTGCTACCAGACCGTCTTTGTTGCAATTTTTGCACCACACGCCTATCTTGTAGTCACTAAGGCTTATAGATTTTATTTTTGAGTGACTAACTTCTTCCGGGCTTGACAGTGGTCTTTTATTTCTAGATGTTGCTGTTGTTTTTTTATTGTTATTTGCTTCAAAGGTACCTTCATCATATTTTGGTTGATTTGCTTTTGACAACGACTCCGCAGCGAGGCTGCTGGATGAGGCTACAAGCGCGGGCGTGGTGACGTCACGCGGCGGGACTTTGCGAGGAGTCGGGCCTGATTGGGCTGATTTTTTGCGGGCCTCGCCCATCACAGGGAATTCGTCGCGCCAATGAGGACAATCCAGTCTCACGTGCCCCGTTTCTGAGCAAAAACGGCATGTTTTTTCTTGGCCAGTGTATGTTACATATACTTCGTAACCTTGAATTATTATGTAACTAGGTATTGGGTTGTCTTTAATGTCTTGTTTGTTCATGATTACAATTCGCATGCCAGTCACCATTCCATCTTTATCTGTTTTTCTTATAGTTTTATGTACACATCCGAATTCTTCCATTGCTTCTTGTATTACGCTGTTTTCCATGGGAATCGGTACCCACCCCAGTGCGATGCCAATCTTATCGGTTTGGTAAAGTCGCACCGACAGTACTTCCTCTTGTTTTTCCAAAATTTCGTAAAGCTCAAGAACCGCTTCTCTACAGGTGCAGGTGATGTCAATAATGCCTCCCTGCATTTCGGCGATTTCAAATATTTTTTTTGAAAATTTAATTTTTTTATAATTTCCAGGGTTTTTAGTCGGTCGAGTCTGATTTTTCCTTTTATTGACAAACAATTCGGCCTTTCCAGTTGCTTTGTGTGATCTCTGGCTCTTGCTGCCCTCGCGTAACTTCTAATTGGCATGTTGCCACGTGGCGCTGCTTCATGCATATTTGCCTTATCGCTCATGGCGTAGCAGAACAAACACATCCTGCTACCACCGCTGCTGAGAGAGAATCGTGTGTGTGACCAGACACTCTAATATTAGTGTCGTTCAGCGATAGGGTACAACAAGCGGAATTAAATAAACACATTTCATCATTTATTGGAGGCACAGTTGAAAATTCCTCACTTTCGTCGACTAAATAGTGTATTCCACTCTTTTTATCAATTACAAAAAAAGGCTTGGGTCGAGCGGATTTAAATGTTCGTTTAGAACCCAATCTAGAAACGCGTTCACGCCTACGAATATTTATTTGTCTTTCGAACATAGCGACGACCTTTTACGCCAAATTTGCAACAAAACATAATTTAAACGGCGCGTCAACATTACCACTACACAACAGACAAGGTTAGGACTTAGGCGCGCCGGTTTGAATACTTGGCAGGTTGCTGTATAAGCGAAACTTAGGGTCATGAGGCAAAATATCGTGAGCGCTACTAACCATTTTCTGAGACGGTGTTCGTGCAGTTGTGGATGGTGTCGGTTTGTTCTTTCTGTTTGCGAACCTGTAAAGTGAGACACTGATATTACGCATCATTGTAGTATCCAAGTATCAAAAGACCAACCTAGGACTACAAATTTTTGCAAGTCAAATAAAATTAACCAGGAGGGTCTGGATTGCAATTATCAAACACACACAATCACCTAGTAATAGTATTTAAAATAGGAAGAAACAGTAACTTAAATAAATAAAGAAACTATTATAAAATAATTTAGAAACAAATAAAAAATACGCTCCTGATCGTAGAGAATTTTTTTCTTCGTTCGTCCAAATTGACACGGCGAATCTTCACTTGGGCTGTAGCGAACGACTTTTTCGTGTTGTTAATGTAAATTCCTGTCGAGGTCTTGACTCATTCGGGTGAAATAGACAGTTCTTAATCTTGAACAATAGACGTCAACGTCGCTGACTTGAGTTGACGATGACAAAAAACTTTAGGCGGTTTCTTCTGTTAACAGTTCTTGGCGGTAACTTCAAGTTTCTCTCTCTATAAGCGTATTTTAGTTCTTTTACAACTTCGAAATAAAGCTTTTTTGGTTATACACTTTTCTTCGGGAAGGTTGCGTGTTCAGATCACGTCGGGTGCAACAATTTAGCACCCCTACTTTTCTTTTTACTTCTTATAGGGGCAAGTGCATTTGGCCGCTAGTCGCTAAACCAAAAGGTCACTTTAGGCTGTCCTTGCCAGTTTGTAAAGTCGGTGCTTGTCTAATATCTGACTCCAGTAACTCGCAGCATAAAATTCAGAATATAGACTATAGACGCACGACAATATTTTATTCTATAAGCTGCATTCTAGTACTTAGAATGCAGCTTACTATCAAGTCTAGTATTAAAACGGGATTTCATTTAACGGAGGCATAAAGAGGATACCCCAAAATTGAGCAACATTTGCTTGAAGGGTATAATCTGACCAAACTTATAAAGATATGTGTTTGTATTAAAAGCATCTTGATGGGTATGTTGATTTAACACCGGAACGCCGGCCGACAATGCATACAATAAAATTTTGACTTCATATACAATGCATACAATTAAGTCAGAAGACTTGTAATGTGGTTGTAGTAGTTAGATAAACTTGAATTGGTCGAGGATTCTAAAAGGTACAATAGAAGCAGTAATTTGGTATAAATTGGTTTAAATATATATGATTATAGGTTATAATGGGTCATATTGTTTTTGTCCATTTTTTTTCGTCAAACGCTTGACAGGCATGGCATGTCGCCCCGACATCTGCCAGAAGGGTTAGTTGAATCGCAATGAAACTTGGTGATTTGTTGGACAACATGGTCTAGATCAGTGTTTCCCAACCCGATTCCTTGGTCTAAAATGAGTCCGTGGAAGGTTTTAATGAGTCCGCAAGCACATCAACAATTTGCAAAACTTTTATTTGATAATTTTGTTAAAGTTTTGTAGTGTTCTGTGGTGTATCGTATGCACATAGTCCAGTTACTCTACACTTTTGACTTACGCTAATTGAAAATTGATGCACTTTGAGTCCACAAAGACTTTCGCTGGTAAGGAAACAGTCCGTGACCAAATAAGGTTGGGAAACGCTGGTCTAGATAAACGACGCTTCCAATTTGAATCAGATTTGCTGGAATGTAAGTGCATTTGTCACTGATTTAACAAAAATTAATAAAATACCTAGGGAAATACCCTAAAAAATAAGATTTTGTTCTCAAATCATGATTGTGACAGGCATGGCATGTCGCCCCGACATCTACCAGAAGGGTTAATGCAATCGCAATAAAACTCGGTGATTTGTTTGACAACTGGTCTAGATATGCAGAAATCAAAATTTTGGGTGATAAATCTAGGGGAATTCCCCTGGGACGTTAAAAACCAAAACGGTATTTTTTTCTAAAAAAATCGCCTTTTTGGGGCATAGCGCTTGAACGACTAATACAATTTGAATCAGATTTGGTGGAATGTAAGTGCATTAGTCACTGATTTAACACTTAAAAGAAATAAAAAAAAACCCTAAAAATCGGATTTTGTTCTCTAATTATGATTGTGTCAAGCATGCCATGTTGCCCCGAAATCTAGCAAAAGGAGTAATGAAATCGCAATAAAAATTTGACATTTGTAACAGAACATGGTCTAGATAAGCAGAAACCCAAATTTTGGGTAATGAATCTAGGGAAATTCCCCTGAGACGTTAGTGTCAACCACGTGTTTAACCACCACTATTTGTAAAACACATTTTGTATGCCATATATTCATGCTACAGGGTAGCTTGCAACCACAATTTGTTTGTATCTTATACACCGAGTATGTAGTTTGTTTCTGCAAGCACAAACGCATGGGTCCCATAGTTATCAAACCAAACCAAAACAGCCCGATTTAGTTTTTCATGGCTTCGGGGAATCTTGTCCTTTTATTTCTTTTAATCGTTAAATCAGCGGCTATGCATTTTACATTCCACCATATCTGATTCAAATTGGAGCAGCCGTTCAAGCACTATGCCCCAAAAAACTTTTTTTATAAAAAAAATACCGTTTTGGTTTTTAACGTCTCAGGGGAATTTCTCTGGATTTATCACCCACAATTTTGGAGTCTGCATGTATAAACCAATTTCTTCTAACAAACGACACATTTTTATTGCGATTTCATTACTCCTTTTGGTACATGTCGAGGCGACATGGCATGCCTGTCACAATCATTATTTAAGGACAAAATATTATTTCATGTCGAGGCGACATGGCATGCCTGTCACAATCATTATTTAAGGACAAAATATTATTTTTAAGGGTATTTCCCTAGGTATTTTGTTTATTTTTTCCAATTGTTAAATTAGTGGTTGGTGCACTTACATTCCACCAAATCTGATTAAAATTGGACCAGTTGTTTAAGCGCTATGCTCCAAAAACCAATTTTTTTAGGAAAAATTACTGTTTTGGATTTTACCGTCCCAGGGGGATTCCCCTAAATTTATCACCTAAAATTTTGGTTTCTGCATATCAAGACCATGTTGTCTAACACATGACAAAGTTTCATTGCGATCCTATTATTCCTTCTGGTAGATGTCTGGGTGACATGCCATGCCTGTCAAGCGTTTGACGAAAAAAAAAAAACGGACAAAAACAATATGTGTCTCATTTTTTCAAATGGGACCCATAATTACAATATACAACGGAAAGTTATGTAAGTACTTTATCATTATAAGTTATGTTTACAATATTTATTTTATTGTGCATTTTAATTCGCTTTGCCATGCATTATTTTTACACACTAAATCTAAGAATATATTATTATAAAGAAAATCGGTAATATCCCGATTTCAAATTTCGTCAATTCGTATTGTTGGCAAAATGTGTGGTTATGGTAACTTACTGCAGAAAAGCACAAACCTTAGATGACTTTGTTCATTCAATAGGATTAACCACAATTCGAGATCTACACTGTAATAGCTCTAGCTTTTTGGGTCGAAGGTTTTTTTGAATACTTCCTGAAATTAATATATTCAATACTTAAATATACAGCATAAAATGTACGATTACCCTTCTTATTTTGCCATTAAATGTACAATTTTAAATTATACTCAAGCAAGGGGAATACTATGATCTCCGTATATCCGAAATAAAAATAAATAAATAATTGTGTTTAAATAATTATGAAATGCTAATATTAAAAAACGTTTTTCGTTATAACTTGATTCTTTATACAGATACCATCGAATAGATTACTGTCTTATTTCCTTGAAGATGAGATTCCAATGATCATCTGTAAGCAATAAATGATCGCATGTTTTAATATTCGTTTTTTTTCTGTTTTTATATCATGTGATTGATGTTGCGTTTGTTTAACAAATGGTGCAAATAATTGTAGTATGTAAATAGTGTATATCGTCAATTTTGTTATTTTGCGGCCGGGTTTCCGGTTTAATGTGTTAACCGTAATATTAAACGGTTGCTGTAAAATATTCATCAAAAAATATTTGATATTTTGCTTCTAAAGTATATTGGCGTGAAGAAAACACAAGTATGCTTTACATGACAATTAAGTCTAAAAATAAAATTTGATGCACGAGAATAAACCTCGGTTTTAATATCTACGTTCTTGCTCGGTAAATTTTATTACTACCTTGCATTTAGGCCTGAACTGCTTATAATGCCCTGCATTGTGCCCCGTGAAAATAATAATATTTTTTTCTTTAAACACAGTTTTTACCAAATAAAAGGATTTCATTTTTTTTCAAATTTGATTACGGGTATTCATTCGACTTTCTTACGGCTCTTTCTCATATAATATATTACGGCTATTAGCTAAAATCTCTAATATAATATCAAATGCATATAGCTTGTCAAAAGACCTGTCATTGTAAATTTATAATTTATATTTTTGTTACGTAGGAATCGGAAGTTTTTGTAACTAAAAAAAGGGAACCAAAATTCTTTTAAAGGGGAACTGAAGTCAATTTTAAGAATATCTTAATAAATGGAAAAAAGTACGCTGATTTTAAAAATCAAATCAGTTTCTTCCAATATTTTTTGGTTAAAGAGTTATGAGCAAATATGTATTTCATTTTATGTTAGGGGATTTCCCGTATTACGTCACTGACGTTGTTGAGATTTCGTGCCTATATGCATTGTATACAATCATGTGTCAGTTTAGAGGTGAATTAGTAACAGAAGCGCCTGCAGGAGCGTTGTATTTTCGTTTTTATTATGGAGACTTAGCATAACACTTGTCATATAGTCTTACTGAACCAATGTACATGGTGACAGCTTACTTTAAGCGCGGTCATTAAGGCCTGCACGGTCCTGGACCTAAACTGAATGCTGAGGTATACAGGTCTCGTATTTAAATGACTTTAGAATAATAAGTCTTAGAAATTTATATCATAAATAATAAAAGTGAAAACAGAACAAGAAAACTATAACAGAATGCATTAAACTGTAACTGCCAGCAATTTATAGAAATTAACCAGCCATTAGGCAAAGGCTAGACTATGCGGTGGGAAAAGCCTATTTCTTTCATGGTTTACCTTGGCTGTTTGTATAATGTTTTGCTGTTGTGTATGTGGTGCATTTAATGTCTGCTGTTATTGAAACTGAGCATTAGCCTACTGGTTGAGAATACCACTTATTGCAAAAAACAGTTAATCCACAGTTGAGTAGCTGAGAGTAGCTGATGTGTAGTCTGACAATAAGTACACAGCAAGCACTTAGATAAGTAAGTGAAGAATAAATATAATAGATCTTTACTTAACTACCCAAATAAGTTAATAAGAATATACCACATTTCTAATTTAGTTCTTTTTATTAGATATTGTAAAATGCCTAAAGTTAAGCCACTGAGAAGGAAGAAAGAGTGATTGGAGTATATTGTTTTGCTCCAGGATGTACAAATTCCTATTACAGCACACGAAATTCCAATCCACCTGTGCTCTTCCATCGATTTCCTCACAACGACAAAAAACGGATGAAGCAATGGATGCAACAATGCAAGCGTTCTAAACTACCTGGAAAAAGAACCGCAGTGTGTAGTGCACATATTTGTGACAAGGATTATCATATTAAAATTGTATTTGACTCCAATGGAGTGGCCAAGATGATCAAAACAAACCACTTGGTGAAAAATACAGTTCCAACAATTTTAAATTTTTCTGATTATGATTTTAAACATAGTGATCAACCCAGTACATCAAGTGCAACTTCAAGAACTTCTTTATCCAAGCAGATAATTGAAAAATAAGGGCTTTTAGTAATGCAAGTCCAGTCTGGCATTATTTTGTGCACAAATGCATGTACATTCATGCAGCATAAACATTCTTGCGGTGTGTCCATAAGAATACAGTTTTTGCAACGGCACCAAGTCATGTCAATAGGTAATGTTTCTAAATAAACATTTTCTTCTATGGGGCTTGCATCTTCAAAGATACTTTCAGACGTTTTCCTTGGTTCAAACGCACATGACTAAATTTGTGTTGTTTTATTGTGTACAATAAAACTTCTTTCATCCATGCCAGAAGAATGCTGAAAACTGTCATCCATTTTAGTGTTACAACATTAACTTAAATTTACTCAAGAAATGAAGAAAACAAAAGAAATTTGTTAAAACTTCTATGCATATGTATACCAAATCTCTCACACTCTCAGTTTGTAGCCTAGGGGTTGATAACAACATTGCTAGTCTACGTTGCAGATTATGGCTATATATTGAAAAGCAACAATCATGAAAGAAATAGGCTGTTCCCACCGCATAGTCTGATCTTTGATTGATGGCTGGTTTATTTCTATAAATTGCTGGCAGTTACAGTTTACTGCCTCCTGTTCTAGTTTTCTTGTTCTGTCTTCACTTCTATGATTTATGATATAAATTGCTAAGACTTATTATTCTAAAGTCATTTAAATACGAGACCTGTATACCTCAGCATTCAGCTTAGGTCCAGGATCGTGCAGGCCTCAATGAGCGCGCTTAAGGTAAGCTGTCACGCGGGTACATTGGTTCAGTTAGGCTATATGACAAGTGTTATGCTAAGTCTCCATAAAAAAACGAAAATACAACGCTCCTGCAGGCGCTTATGTTACTAATTCACCTCTAAACTGGCACATGATTGTATACAATGCATATAGGCACGAAATGTCAACAACGTCAGTGACGTAATACGGGAAATCCCCTAACATAAAATAAAATGCATATTTGCTCATAACTCTTTAACAAAACAATATTGGAAGAAACTGATTTGATTTTTAAAATCAGCGTATTTTTTTCCATTTATTAAGATATTCTTAAAATTGACTTCAGTTCCCCTTTAAAACAGCCAGCAGTAATCGGTTTGTGTTCTAGGTGTCATGTTAAAATACCAGATAGCACTACCGAGCCAGACATTATTAATCAACAAAATTGGTTTAAATTCTTTAAGAAATCAACACAACCATCCGATAATGTGCCTAGTAAGAGTTGTAATACCGCAAAAATACAAAAACTTGCAAGAAAAAAATACACTGCGGATTTCATACAGTATGGGTTTACTTGGTCTGGTAGCAAAGAGCCCCCATACAAACCCACTGTGCGTAGTTTGTGTGGAGCAACTTGCTATTTAAGCATTGGAAAATTTACCAGTTTGCTTTAATATTATTGTATTGTAACGATTATTTTCTACGTCAAATATGTTTATGCTGTTTAAATGTTCGGAGGTAGCACTGCGGTAGCACTATGTCCAGCCCCATTTCGGTGCCATGGAGGAGAATATTTCTGTTTATCCCCGTGAATGGGAAAACCAAGGGGGTTAACACACGGGGCAATCGTCCGATCACCTCGCGCTCATCGTCGGGTTACCGAAGAGCTATTACAGTGTGCTGTATATGATAGACACGTTCCTTTAATTTGGTAGAGCACATTAATCCGCTGAGTTCAGGCAATGTCCGTAAAGTGCTTTGCCCAACCAAGGACACAACCGACTAGCGACCAGTTTCGCACCTGCAACCTTTCGATTGAAAGGCGACGTACTTAACCGTTAGTTAGACCAACGGGCCGGACCATGTCCATCCCCATGCCACCCCATGTCCTATTTAATTAAAAGCATCACTTTCTGCGCCATGTTCAGCGCCTCGTCGAGCCTTATTTCAGCGCCAAGTCCAACCCCGAGTAAGACGTTTGAGATCTAGACTTTACAAATCGTGGCTGCCATAATATTTGGTGGGCGTTCTGAAGAGAGTAAACGTATAGACTTTCCGCTGCGCAGCTCGCCAGAGACAGTGTGTAGGCAGTGTAGGCGTGTGTAGGCAGTGTGGGCAGTGTGTAGGCAGTTTTTACAGATGTAAGTGTTGACTCTACAGTGTTAGGTGTAGGCTGCATTCTGGTTTCATCATTCAATATTTCTTACTTTTGAACCCATCAGCATGCCAAAGTGGAAACCATCATACGATAGCAACCGAAAATATAACATTAAATGGGAAAAGACATTTGTGTGGCTCACCGAATCAACTGATGGCTCAAATTCAGCATATTGCAAACTGTGCAGATGCACTATTGTGCCAAGACTTCCAAATCTGATAAATCATGAAACAACAGAAAAACACAAGAAGAATACACCATCTTCTTCCCAAAAAAACACTTTCAGTGATAAGAACAAGTACAAAAACTGATGATAAAGTTAAAATTGCAGAGTTACAAATTGCTTTTAGCATATCTTGCCATAGTGCCATACGCACCATTGATCACATGAGTAAAATAATGGCAGCCCATGGAAGTGGCAGCACTCTTGGTCAGATAAAATTGCACAGGACTAAGTGTATAGCACTGATAAAAAATGTTATTTCACCAGTTTTGAAATCTGATTTAATTCAAGATCTTCAAAACAAGAAGTACACACTTATTATTGATGAATCTACTGACGTTTCAACTCAAAAATATTTGTGTATTTTAGTTAGGTACCTCAGTGATAAAACAAATGAAATTACTACTAGTTTTCTTAGTTTAATTCCGGTTCAGGAAGCCACTGGAGATAACATATTCAATTTAATTAAAAATGAGATAGAAAGTTGTTATCAAGACTTGAAAAATTGCATTGGTTTTGCATCAGATGGTGCTTCAAACATGGTTGGATGCAACAATTCTGTTTGGAGCAGAATTAGAGATTTATCCCCGTCATGTGTACAATACAAGTGTGTGTGTCATTCACTGGCTTTGTGTGTCAAATATGCAGTTTCTAAACTACCTTCAAGCATTGGATTTTTGCTGACAGAGATACCAAATTGGTTTCGACATAGCAATCTAAGACGAAAAGCTTTTAAAAGGTTATTTAAAATTATGAACTCTGCAACAGATTTTCAATTAGCTAGAACGGCACCACTACCGTTTGAAAAAGCATCTTCAACACGCTGGCTTGTCCGAGGAAAAGTGATGTTTAACATCTTGATGAACTGGGAAGAGCTCAAGGCATACTTTATTTCAGTTGAATTAGCTCAAGAAAACTTCGACACTAAATATAAGGCAAGAGTTATAAAGGAAATGCTTCTAGATCAAACAAATTATCTGTACTTTAATTTTGCAACCCCTTGAGAGATTAAATGCCTTCTTCCAGAAAACTAAGGCAGATCCAAACGAACTACACGATGAGCTTTTAATGCACTATAAAAGTCTTCATAGTAGGATATATGATACTGATCATAAGAAAAAATGTATTTATAATGTTGATTTTGGCACTAAATTTCTGTCAGTGTGTGATAACTACATCCAAAAAAATTCTAACAACTTTAATTGCCAAAAAGCAATCTTGGATGTTAAAGAGAGATGTTTAACCATGCTGGAGGAAGCCCATGATCAAGTTAAAAAGAGACTTCCTGCAGCAAGGAATTTATTTAAAGATCTAATCAATTACAGCCCAGCAATAGTTTTAAACCAAGTTTCAAGACCAATATTTTTAAAATTGCCTTTTTTGCATTTGGCTAGGGAACATCAAACTATTATTGAAGAGCAATACCGAAAATTGCCCTTTATTGATTGGAAAGAACAAACACAATTCAAAGAAAATGGGATACCCCAGGACACAGAGCAGTTTTGGAAGGGAGTAATGCAGCATTCACAATTTAAAGAACTTGCTAGATTTGCTCTTACTTGCCTTATAACTCCTATAAGCAATGCTGTAGTGGAGAGGGTGTTCTCTCTATTAACTTGTATAAAAACTAAAGCAAGAAATAGACTTTAGCTGTCTTTATTGGAAGCAATCATTAGAATTAGAGCAGAACTGTTGACCTCTAATAAATGTTGTAAAGAATTTGTTCCTTCAACCGAAATGTTGAATAGATTCAAAGCAGACATTTTGTATTGTAAGAAATCCTCTAGTGAGTCTATCAACACTGCGGAGGACAAGCTTTTTGAAGAAGACGTTTTTATGTAATTTATGTACAATTTGTAACTAGAATTGTAATTTTGTAGTAAGTAAAATGATTTGGCTTTTTTTTGGCTTTTATGTTTCTCGACTTGGCTTTATTTGATTACTGGGATCTGGCAACCCTGCTCAACTATACTGTACACTAATTTTAACACAGATACCTAAACTAGTTAAGTATGTTTTAATTTACTTACAAACATTAGGTCAACACTAAAATGTATTGATACAGCCTTCCTGTAAGTAAACATACTGTACTTGAATTTAGTACTTCAACTATAAGCCTGTAGGCTGTAGGCTACAGTTTTTAAAAAAATTCTATTGTAAACACATTTTGTATTGAGTTCTCCAAATTACAGAATATATTTACTGTATCAATTTTTTTAACAATATAAATGGAAAACACCGAATTGTTTGAGGAAATTTTTGCTACGGAAATTCAAAAACATCCGTGTTTGTACGACATGTCAACGTATTCGTATCGCAACAAAATTTCAAAGGAACGGGCCTGGTTTGCTGTATCGCAAGCTGTTAGTATACCAGGTGGGCTACATACAATTAAGACAAGTCTTTCCCGATTCCACTATAGAGAAAAAAATGTTTTACCAAATATATTGTTTGTTGTAGAGGAGCAATACAGGAAGAAATGGAAAAATCTGCGAGATAAATATCTTCGAGAGAAAAAAAAACAATCAGTTAAATCTGGTGACTCTGCATTCAGTTGCCAGCACAGCCAATGGCCGTTATTTAAATTCATGACATTTTTAAACAAATCAGTTGATCCTAGAAGGTACGTTTTTATAGTCTATCTAGTGAGATCTTTAATTTAATTTGTGCTGGTAGATTCATTAAACCACTTCATAAAATTTCAGTACCACATCTAATATCACCACAGAGTCTCCAATATCACCAACAACCACTAACAACTCGAATGTGGAAACTATCATTTTTATCGACAAAGAAATTTCTCCAACAAACAATGATCAATACGTTCCAATACTGGAAAAAACTAATAAAAAACGGTCGTACGAAGAAAACAAACCCGCAATGGCAAAGAAACCATGCAAAAACAGCTCAAATTCCACGTATAAAGAAGAGCTTCTGTTGGCAATAAAACAGGCACCCGGTAAGGCATAAGTTCTAATATCATGCGTTGTTATAAAATGGTCAGTATGTAGCGAATAAGCTTAAACAACTTTTTTATAATTAAAAAAACTACCGACAGAAGTGACGAGCGATGCAGATGAATTGTGGTTCCTTGGCATCGCCAACGAAATAAAAACCTGGGAGCCCAAAGAAAAGTCGCTCCTAAAACTAGAAATTCGGAAAATTATGCAGACTATTAAATACGAATCTTGATTTTGTTTCGTTACCGTTTTTATTTATTTTCTTTGTGTTTTCTTTGAAAATATATGCATATTCAAAAACAAGTATTATATTCAAAGTTTATAGGCCTACCACATTTAGATTTTAAAAATTCTTTAAACGACGGTAAATATGTTTTTACCAAAAAGCATTTGTCAAATTGCTTTTATATGAAAGAATTTTGCCAAGGGACACTTCCATTATCGCTGGAAAAATAAGTTGCAAAATTATCTCGCACAGAAGCGGCTTGCAAAGAATGGCTTCTTCCAATTCTTTCTATCGCTAACATGCCAGTTGTCGCAGAATTAGGAGAAATTTGTACAGAATCAAAATTATCGCCATCTAATGCAACGTTGTCGTTATGCATTGCTTCTTGTCGAAGATAGTTGTGAAGAACGACTCCAGCTTTGACTATTAAATCTGCCCTATCTGGAGATACATCGATTGGTCGTCGATAGATCCTCCACCGCGAAGATAAAATACCGAATGCATTTTCAACTATTCTTCTTGCTCTAGATAGTCTATAATTAAAAATACGTTTGACAGGATCTAGGTGTCTTCCAGGATATGGCCTCATCAAGTTTTCCAGTAACGGAAATGCTTCGTCTCCTACAAAGAAATGTGGTAGAGCAGTTAAACTGTTTGGCAACTTCTTTGGATCTGGTAACGGTAGCTGTTTACGAGAAAGCTGTTTACCAAAGTTGGAATTTCGAAAAATATTTCCGTCGCTCTGCTTTCCGTATCCACCGATATCTACCGACACGAACTTATAGTTGGCGTCCACCACAGCAAAAAGAACAATACTGTAGGTTTTTTTATAATTAAAAAAGTTGGACCCACTGTTGTTTGGGGCCTGCAGCAGTATATGCTTGCCATCGACACTGCCAACACAGTTTGGAAATTGCCACAATCGTGCAAACTCCTTTTCAATATTTTTGTAGTCGTCAAGAGTTGGTTCTTTTAAAAACATGGGTTGTAGCACATTCCACAATGCAGTGCACACTTCAGGGACTATAAGTGATACAGTAGATTTCGAAGTCCAGTATGCATTTGCAATTGACTGGTAAGATTCTCCGCTTGCCAAACATCTATTTATAAAGAAGCCATTATAAAAAAGGCACTAGGGAATATAAAAATATAAAATAAACCACAGAACCTTAAAGTCATGGCGAGTCTCTCATTTGGCGATATGGGCAAACGATAATTTGTATTTTCCTTTTCAATATGCGGTCGCACCATTGCCAACAGCTCGAATTTCGAATTTGCTAGGCGTCATGCGTAAATAAGCATGGGAGAATTCTGGTCTTTCATTTCGAAATCTTTCCACTAAACGAAAGTAGGGGAGAGTGGTACTCAGTGATACGAAAAATGCCTTTTATCTAATATCTTTAATAATAATCGTTTTATTTCAAATTTTTTTTGTTAATAACATTAAAGAATCTTTTGGGTATCTGCTGAAAGTACTGGATTTTTTTTATTACCCATGTGTTGTGATAAAAATGGGGTTTATTGGGGGTGCCTTTTTTGTCTCACTGGGTACCACCCCGGTATACAGTGAGACACACCCTAGTACACAGTGAGACATTTGTACAGGTGGTACAAATTGCTGTTTAAATTGCCCCTATTTAATAATGTATTACGTACTAGCTTGAAATAATTATATGTACGGTCATTCTCGACGTGTGCCGATGTAAATTTGTTTACATACATGTGCAAACCCAACGTTAAATTCAACAAGAAAGTTTATTACACGGCACAAACTTACCAATGTTTTAAAACTGACAAGAATATCATAAAAGTTCAGTGTCAATCTATTGCAACATGGTAAATTATGTAGACTGATACACAGTTTAATACAAGTTTGAAGCAGTAAAGAGCAATTCACACATAAAAACAGTGTTTAGTAAAAGGTTTAAAATGACAATCCAGACCAAAGGGAACAGAACTTTAAAATAAGAAATGCCTTAAATGGAACAGTGAGGAACACACTCATCGCACAAGGAGTCATCGATTTCATATAAGCTATTTCAACCAATTCACCAACGTTGTACAATGTGCAGGGCTGCCCTGCATTATGCAGCATCCAACTATTCATTGCAGCTCTATAAAATTATTTAAATGGAAAATACACAGTGCACCTGACTGTTGCATTTTGTGTGAACAATGAGGTGGCAGTGTCAATGTTGTCACACCATTTTCTCTTGCCAGGACCAGGATTTTAAGTGACATGTGGCTTTCATGGTTGTCAAAAATTAACAGATTTGGATTTTCTTTTGAGCTTGAAGAGTGCTTGATGAAGTGTTCCATCACCTGTGAAAAGAGGTCCGAGTTCATCCAGCCTGTTTTCTGTGCTAAACAAAGAGTCCCAAATGGAGCACCATTTAACATGTGAGATTTAAAGTTGCATCATGGAAACACTATTGCTGGTGTTTAGAATGTACCAGCAGCACACACAATAGCACATGTATAAACCTCTTTCACCACTAGTTGCTTTGGAAATTTGCTTGACAGCTTTTTAGCAAGAATAGCCTTTGGTGCAGAGACGATGGGCGTGCCAGTCTCATCCAAATTAAAGACCCTGTAGCAGCACAAAGCACAGATGAACTCCGGCTATAAATGAACCTCAAGTTTTCGTAGAACTGGTTTACATTATGTTTATTAAATGAGGTCGTTCTCGAAAGACTACAGGTTTCTTGTGGGATTTTTAGCAGCTTTTTGCTTACTGACATACCTTGGTAGTGTTTAAAATTTCACTACTGTATGATCTGCTGCCTTTCTTAGGCTCCATTCATTGTAAAAAACCAACTGAACAGCTTCACTCAGGCAATATTCTAATGATGAGCCAATTTTATGGTTTTCTGAATTTACTTTCACAATTCTTCCCACGAGTCCACTCCTAGTTATTAAAAATAATAAATATCTAAAACTGGATAGATTTATATACTTGGCTAACTACTGTATAGGCTGCCTATTTCAGAACATATAAATGCTCTTTGTGGGCTTAAACCCCCCAAAAAACATAATAAAACACTTCTGTATTCTGTCTCACAGTGTACCTCAACATAGTGTCTCACTGAGTACGTAGATACTACAAATCTATAAGTCAAAATTAAAGATACTTAAATTGAGGCTGCCATGTTCTTTTTCTATTTGTAAGCAAGGTATGCACCTACTTTATCACTTCCCAGTAACTTTAGCCTTAAAGCTAATGTTCACCCATCTAAATTAAGTTTGCAGCTAGCGTATAAAATTTTACTTAGACCCCTGAAAAATCTAAAACTTCCATAACTTTCCAAAACTGACATGCTGGTTTCTTAAAGTTCGTTACAAAGTGCGTTAGTAACGTGAAAGCACTCAACCGTCAAAGGTTTTAATATTTTTATGTTTTAACGTTTTTATTCAAAATTTCTCACTGTGTACCATGTCCCACTCAGTACCACTCTCCCCTATGCGCCTAAAGAAATATTTGGATAACAAAATATTGGATTATGACATACCAAATGGAAAAATTAAAATGTAAATTACTTTCAGTTTCTGTACATTGTAACATGGGATGAACCCACATCTTTCTCTTTTTGGGTTCATTTTCCTCTGCTTCGCACGCTGCCAGTGCAAACAACTTCGTGAGTAGGGCTCTTTTTTTACTGGTCATTGCAGACATAATAATATTTTGGTTTTTATAAAATGAGTGACTTGTTTTTTAGATTTTTATACTGCGAAAACGGGTATGTTATAATATTTAACATAAGGCATGTAAACATGTGTATTAATTAAAAAAAAACTTACAGTGTTAACAGTTAACAGTGTTAATTAACAGTTGTTGTTAACGGTTACCAGCATATTTGTTCTGAAAACTGAATTTAGCTTCTTAATTAACATTTCCATGGTAACCAATATATTTGTTGTATTGTGTAAACTATTCCTTAGTTTATTGCGTTGCCTCCACGATGATTTATAATGATTACTCCCCCACGCCCTCGACATTCCTGCATTCCCCGCGCGAGCTAATTGTATATACCTCGTGTTTGTTTGCCTGTTTAGGGCAGTTGGTACTCGACAAATTCAGAATACAACATGGTGTCAGAAGTGGTAAATTAAATATTGTTAAAGTTCTTAGAAGTATAAAAAGATGGCGAATTTTCAAGTAGCTACTCCAGAAGGGTTTGATTTTGAAAAACCAGAAAGTTGGCCACAATGGTCCAAACGTTACGAACGATTTCGCGTTGCTTCGGGGCTGGTTTCCAAGTCTAATGTGCTACAAGTGAATACCTTAATCTATTGTATGGGAGGAAAAGCAGAAGAAATATTTACAGCGCTTGAATTAACTGAAGAAGAAGCAAAACAATATGCAGAAGTGAAAGCCAAATTTGATCAATATTTCAACGTGCGACGAAACTTAATATTCGAGCGAGCACAATTCAACAAGAGAAATCAACGTCCAGGTGAATCTATCGACCAATATATAACGTGCTTATACTCAATGAGTGAACATTTAGAGTACGGTGAGCTCAAAGACGAACTACTACGAGATAGACTAGTCATTGGAATAACTGATAAAGGATTGTCACAAAAATTCCAAATGGATCCAGAATTGACACTTAAAAAAGCTATAGATACTGCACGGCAAACCGAAAGGGTTAAAATTCAACAACGGAAACTGCTTAACGCAAACGAAGAACATATTGAAGAGGAACTGATAGGAGCGGCGAGAGCAAAATACCAAACAACCCAATTACCAGAACGAAGAGAGAAAACCTGCGATAGATGCGGATGGCAACAGCACCTCAATCAAGATAAGTGTCCCGCTCTAAATACTAAATGCTACAAGTGTTTCAAAATTGGACATTTTGCGAGACGTTGTCGTACGAAATTTGTATAGGTGAAGTCTTTACATGTGAGTACGATGTTGCTAATAACGGTGAAAGTAAAATATTTAACCCTTTGTGTAGTGCGTATGTGGGCGCTTCATTTACCTCGACGTCTCGAGATAAGTGGATGACAGAAGTTGGAATTTTAAACCGTAAGATTTTATTTAAAATCGACACTGGAGCAGACGTTAGTATCTTACCTTTTACTATTTATAAAACTTTAACAAAACTTCGACTGGAAAAGAGCGACCGACGTCTCATAGGTCCCGACGGCAAAATCGTAGAAGTTTTGGGTATGATTCCGTCATGTAGTATTTCTATTAACGGGAATGTCAGCACACAAGCATTGTATGTAACAAAAGGCGGAAAATACCCATTGCTTGGAAAACCTGCAATTGAGGCTTTAAAGTTACTAACGTACGTTAGTGAAGTAAATGTAGGCCTACCATTGGCCAGTTGGAAACAGCGCTACCCGAAGCTGTTTGGTAGTTTAGGTAAATTACCTGGTGAATATAACATTGAAATAAGTAAGGACGCCACGCCATACCACATTAAAAACCCGCGACGCGTGGCATTTCCTTTGTTGGCTAAAGTAAAGTCTGAACTCGAAGAAATGAGAAAAGGAAATATAATAACGCAAGTTAAGCGACCAAACAGACTGGTGCGCCGTGAATGGTAGTTGTACCTAAGAAGGATGGCAACATTCCGCATATGTGTAGATTTCACGCAACTTAACAAAAGTGTAAAACGGGGAGCGGTATCTTCTACCTTGCGTAGATGAAGTATTGGGCCAACTGGCAGGGCGCAAAAGTTTTCTCTAAACTAGATGCAAAATCTGGTTTCTGGCAGGTTAAGCTCACTAATCAATCACGATTGTTTACAACGTTTATGACACCGTTTGGAAGATTTTGTTTTAACAGGCTTCCATTTGGTATATCAAGCGCACCGGAACACTTCCAATCTAAAATGTCGGAGATTCTCTGTGGAGAGGAAGGGGTCGTTTGCGAAATGGACGATATTCTGGTTCACGGTCGAAATCAAAAAGAACACGATCGGCGTTTAGAACGAGTCCTCAGAAAACTTCAAAAATGTGGTATGACGCTTAACAGTACTAAATGTGAATTTTCATGCAATCAAGTCAAATTCGTCGGACACATCATAGATGCAAATGGTATACGAGCAGACCCCGACAAAATTAAATCAATTGTTGAGATGAAAGAGCCCAAAAACGTCAACCGAACTTCGTCGATTTTTGGGAATGGTAAACCAACTAGGTAAATTCACTTCTACTCTAGCCGACTCGTCGAAAGCACTTAGAGAGCTGCTAGTCAAAAGTACGGTTTGGGATTGGGGCGAGCGGCAGCAACGTGCGTTTGACGGTGTTAAACAAATGTGTGCTTCAAATAGTGTCTTAGCGTTTTACGATTGTAATCGTGAAACGATAGTTTCTGCAGATGCTTCATCCTACGGTCTTGGAGCAGTGCTGTTGCAGAAACATGGTGTAACTTGGAAACCGGTGGCATATGCTTCCCGCTCAATGAACCTGACAGAACAGCGGTACGCGCAAATTGAAAAGGAAGCTTTGGCGGTAACATGGGCATGTGAACGGTTTTCAGTATACGTTTTAGGATTAAAGTTTACCGTGCACACCGATCATAAGCCGCTTGTATCGCTACTTGGATCTAAAATATTAAGCGATTTACCTCCACGAATATTAAGGTTCCGATTGAGATTGATGCGATTCCTCTACGACGTGGTGCATGTACCTGGAAAACAACTGACCATAGCGGAGATACCCTATCCCGATCTCCACTACCTGATGAACCAAACTTCAGTAATGCTACAGAAAGTTTGATGGACGACGCATTCGTTATGTCTATCGTCGACGCGATACCGGAGTCAAACCGAAGAATCGAAGAAATTAAACAAAGTGTGGCCAAAGATCCAGTTTGCAGTCAAATTATTTTATTTTGTAAAACTAAGTGGCCACGAAGGTCTAAACTTAGAGAACCCTTACAGTTATATTACCCTTACAGACACCTTCTGTCGGAAAAAAATGGAATTCTGCTATATGGAAGCAGACTGGTGATCCCAACGGCTATGCGAGACGATGTGTTGGGGAGACTACATGAAGGGCACATCGGAATCACAAAATGTCGAGCTAAAGCGAGAGAGTCGGTTTGGTGGCCGTTGCTAATAAACAGATAGGTGAAATAATTGCCAATTGCGAGTGCTGTGCAAAATTTGTTAACCATCGTTCTGAACCTTTACTGCCGATACCCAAACCAACAAAGACCCCTGGCAAAAACTTGGGACCGATCTATTTGAACATAAGGGGGAAACTTATCTATTGGTTGTAGATTACTTTTCACGATGGATTGAGGTAGAATTGCTACACAGCACAACCACAGTAAAAGTTATACAACATCTTAAATCCATGTTTTCGAGGTTCGGTGTCCCAGATACTATAGCATCTGATAATGGGCCTCAGTATGCTTCGCAAGAATTTAAAGATTTCCTAAACCTATATAAAATAACCCACCTAACATCCAGTCCGATGTTTCCTCAGAGCAATGGTGAATCTGAAAGAGCGGTTCAAACTGTTAAACACCTTCTACACAAGTCCAACGATTTGCCGAGGGCCTTACTGGCCTATCGAACGGCGCCATTAGTTAACGGATATTCTCCTTCGCAGCTGTTAATGGGAAGAAGACTTCAGACGGCGGTTCCAATGAGTCGTCAAATGTTGGTACCGAGGTGGCCGAATTTCAACAGTCTAAGGAAACTGGGAGGAAAGTGTGCAACATCAACAAAAGAGAGACTTTGACAGGAGGCATGGAGTTAGGCCTTTGCCGAGCCTTCGTGTCGGCGACCGCGTAATTATCCGCGACAACCAAAAAGAAGGCGTAGTTAAAAGTACGCACTGGTTACCTCGGTCGTACATGATCGGCACATCTGGAGGAGGAGTGTTTCGTAGAAACCGACACTTAATAAATGTGTTGCCCAGGACCACAAACGAACAAATGAGTCCACAACTGACCCTGCCTGCAACTCCACGCAGGTCCAAGCGAACTATTCGGCCACGAACAATATTTAGTCCTTAAAAAGTATTGTAATGTAAATATGGAAATCTGTATCTTTCTACTGTTTTTTTATTTTATAATTATTTTTATTTTTTAGAACTTAAAGGGGAGATGTTGTATTGTGTAAACTATTCCTTAGTTTATTGCGTTGCCTCCACGATGATTTATAATGATTACTCCCCCACGCCCTCGACATTCCTGCATTCCCCGCGCGAGCTAATTGTATATACCTCGTGTTTGTTTGCCTGTTTAGGGCAGTTGGTACTCGACAAATTCAGAATACAACAATATTCACATCGGTTCACTACAAACGCTGCGCTTGGTGTAAACGGTTTTGTAATTACCAAGTATAGTAAGCGACCCATGCAATCCAAGCGATCCTGTAGTATTTAGAGGTAGGCTACCGCAAATTAAATACCGGTATTATATCAATACCAATGCACAATAACCCCATGGTTGACTGATTGGGTTAGGATTGGTGTTCTGGTAGAGATTAGCGTTAGGGTTGGGGTTCAGGCTTAGAGTTAGTTTTCACGCAAATAGTGTGTGCAGTGTATAGACTAAGCACATCACTGAATAGCCAGCATTTGGTTTAGGACCCATCACATTTCGAAATGTTTTAAAATATTCATACAGAAGCGCGCTAGATATATAGATATAATCCACAATACACCATGTGTTTCCACAAGTTACTTGTCGTTTCGCATGAACAACTCTCTCCTAGGAAAAAAGTTACTCACAACACACCAGGAGTTCCGATAAGCGACTCAGTGACGTCACAAATGTCGATCAGCTGTAGCCTCAGTTTGATGTAGTACATTAAAGCTGGATGCACACATACGCGCGACTACGGAACGGTAACGGGACGCGACCTTCCGGCAAGCGACTGCACGGCTCCGTTTCCGCGCACGGTAATCGCTCGACCGCGTGTGTAATGCACACATGCACTTTGGTAATGCTACACCCGGAAGTCTTAATATTTTTGCAAACTACTAGATAGCTGTTATATTAACACTAAATTACCATAAAATATAAAATGGCAACATTCAATATGTTTGAATCTGATGAGCAACTTACTAACTACAGATACCAGTTTATTTTATAGGCCTACCCACGGTATTGCCTTCATCTTTCCGTACAAAATAATAATCAGATTCCGTCATAACAAGAACACAACATTGTATTTAAAAAACAAAAGTTGAATGGTATAAAATCAAATAAAGAAAGAAAAGAAAGGTTTTAAGGCAACGAAGTTAAAACTTTAATTTAACATTGAATTTGGATCCTCCAGTATCTCAATTTCTACTGGAGGATTAATTAAATTACTAATTTGTCGAATGAGGTGTGATGATACAGAAGGGTGCATTTCACGCAATTCAGCAGCCCAGTACATGGCTAAGTGAACAAACTTGTCACTTGGTTGTAGTGAAACCTTTCTTTTCTCTCTTTCTTTTATTCTTTCCTCATTTCGTCTTGCCATTGCTAGTATTTCATTCTGAAAAGAAAAAAGGAACCGACATACTATCAGTAGATACTAGATAATAGATAGTATTGACACAACACTAAGTAGTCTGAGCCAAAGGCTTATTGGATTCGTGCAATCCGGAAAGTCGTTGTCAAAACCAGTAACATGCTGTTGTCATGTGCCCTTGGGTTGCAACCCAAACAAGGGTCAAAAATGGGTCACACTACCACTGCTTGTCTGTTTCTGTCTGAAGCGTACCGGTAGGTATTTGAAAAAAAGAAGCAACTTAATGCCAAAAATCATTCATACAAATACAATCATAATTATTTTCAATGTTAAAATACAATGTTTAAGGCTTAGGTTGGTGATATGTAAACATGGGTATCCTATAAATTACAACAAACCTGAAATTGAGATTTTGCAGTCAAGATTTTCCTTCTTTTACAACTTTCCGAGTTGGCATATCATGTAGGAGTTGGTGGTGTGGTTGACTTAGCTGAGTTGTTATCTAATGGGATTTAATAATTACCTGGATTAAAACATCTAGGAAAGTAGAAATAATTTTAATTACAAATGTGATATTTTTATATCAGCAGTAGCAGTACCAACCTTCTGATTGAATACCAGTATTAAATTCCCCAGCATTTTCTGTTTCATCCAAGTATTCAATTTCACCAGATGCACTGCTATCCAATACCTCATTTAAAACTAGATTGTCCTTTGTGCTACAATACAAAACATTAAAATGAAAAATAATGGTATAGCCTATAGGCTAAATATGTGATCAAAAATTGTAATTCAAAACAAATAATTCTACTATACGGTACTACTTATTAAACAAATCAAATTTCAACTATTATATTAACATTCCCTCTCAATATGTAGAATTGTAACATAAAAAAAGTTATTACCATTTCTGCCTTACTGGTAGCATAAATTATGTACCTGCGGTGGGTGAGGAACATATCCAAAAATCCCATTTGGCTGTAAAACTCCCACGATTCCGGGTTTATTGTGCCAGAACCACTGGGCAGGGATGACCTTTTTCTATGCTTTTTAACATAAGTGTCTCTTAAATCTTTTCCAGGTTTTTTGGCAATACTGGCCTAGAAACACAAAATAACATCACTTTTCAAAAGAAACCAAACACAAAATATTATTGAAAAAACATTTAAAAAATAAACAACACAAAATGCCCACACAGTTTGCTGCAGTTCAATCCCAATTTTTACCCAGGTGTTATCTACATTCACTCTATTTTTTCTTTCCGCAAGGTACTGATTGAACAGAATTGGGTGTTCAGATACCAGGTCTATTAATTTGTGTTTAAAACTAATCAAATCTTCTCGTGCCATACTTAGCAATGAACAATGGCTATATATGATTAATTTATTTTTACAGATACCTATTCCTGAAAGTATAAAACATGCTTTCAACATGCCACAAAAACTGAAGTGTCATGAGAGTAAATGTTTAATGTGTTAATAATTGTACCGGTATTGAAATGACACTGCTCCGGGTCCTGAAAAATAGGTACACAATTCGTTGCGTAAATGACCAGCACTTTTGGAAAAGTTATTTGACCCTAAAGCACCAGTGACAGGATGCATGTTTACTGAACTTGGAACAGTATGATGCCAGTTTCCTTGAATTACAGTTCCATCTGATCCAACTCTATCCACATCATCTGCTGATATGTATCGTTGGGCACTTGAAGTTTTCTTTATGTTTCCCTTTTGCAGATAGTTATGTAGCACAGCACATGCTTGGACTACTGCAACCGCCTTGTCTGGATGACAATTTAATTCTGTGTGAAATATCTGCCATCTTGCTGCAAGAATGCCAAATGTGTTTTCTATAACACGCCTGGGTCTACACAGTCGATAATTAAACACTTGCTTTTCTACAGTAAGCATTCTTCCAGGATACGGTTTCATTATTTGATATCTTAAAGGAAAAGCGTCATCTGCTACTATAAAATGAGGAAGAACCAGATCTGAATTTGGTAAACGAACTGCAGGAGGAATGTCTAATTTTTCCTTATCCAGAAGTTTTCCCATTGTAGAGTTAAGGAACACCCCTCCATCACTATGTCTCCCACTGTTGCCAATATCAAGAAGAGTGAAACAATACTGTGCATCACAAATAGCTAACAAAACCAAGGAAAAGTAGCCCTTGTAGTTATAGAACTCCGACCCTGAGTTTGGAGGTGCTCTAATTCGAATATGTTTTCCATCTATTGCACCAATAGTATTAGGAAAATTCCATAAGTGATTAAAATCTTGGGCTATTTCCAGCCATTGTTCTTTGGAGGGCGGTGCCAAAACTTCATTCACCAATGCTGTCCAAATAGCACTACAGGTTTCTCCTACTATTTTGGCAACAGTCGTATGGCCAACTCGGAATGAGTACGAAAGCTGAATGTAACTGGATCCAGATGCTAGGTGTCTGCAATTTTTTTAAACTGTGTACTGTAATTACTTACAACTAAAACTGTACTGACCTTAAAGTAATTACTAATCTTTCTTCTGGTGTAATAGCCTTCCTCCATTTTGTGTCTTTTTTAATGATTAATGGACTAACTTTACCCAATAAATATTTAAATTGGTCATAATCCATACGAACATAATTAAACAACTTCTCATCATTTCTGCATTTTAAAGACTGAAACAAATTAAACTCTGACTGACAACTTCTTTCCATAAAGATCTTGTCGACCCACACTTTTCTATTTGGCCTGAAATAATATTAAATTAAACAACATAAACCAACAAAATAAAATGGGCAAAAAATGCAAACCATGTTTGTTTACTATGATGCAATAAGAGTTGAGACTGATCTCTAAATATTTTAAGGCAAGCCTAGATATGTGCTACTGGTGTGGTGATACTTTACTAACAATTGTTCCAAGCTTTACAAATAACAACCAGCTGTGCTAACAAATTGGTTTACGGAAGATTCTTTGTAGACTGTAACTTGAATTGCTGAGATCTATCTTACCCAGTAGCTGACGACATCAATAGCATCAACAGATTTTGTTGAGTTTCAAACAGATCTTCTTCGTCACTGTCACTGCTTTCATGATGCAACAGAGCCATAGTGGCAAAGTATTTCAATTTAAAAACTAAGTAGGCCTAGCCTAAAAGTACCAGAATTTCGTTCAGGTATAGGGTACCGGACTACCGGTATACATATACACTAATTATTCAGTTTAATGACTAGGAAGTTTACCGCATGATTTTCCTATCTCAATATCTGCCTGAAAATATAGTTTCCTTTCACTGTCGAATAGCCTAATTAAATAAGCACCGGTAACATAACTAACATAGGGTACCGGCGGTACACATGCATAGTGTACAACTTGTAAAATAAATAATAAAAGTCTACAGTTTTAACTTCACACAAGGTAATATGGCTACATTGATAGATGCCGAATGTCGCTGCTGCCGTCCGGAGACGCGGAAAAGTAGAACTCGATTCTACTCTATCCGCTTAGCCGCGCGGCAGCAATAATTGAGCCGTGCGACACGCAGTCGTATGAATCGCGCGCTCAATGCAGACATACAGCCGTTTCGCATCGCCGCGATGCCGTTCCGTTTGGCCGCGCGGCATACAAACGGATACATGTGTGCATTCAGCTTAAGTGCTTACCGGTGTAAACGGTCGTGCGCCAAGCTACGCCGAGTACACCAAAGTTCTTTTACCTAGAATATAAAACGCGGAAAAACGGAAGACGGAAGTGAAAAGTTAAACCCCTTAACAAGGGGCTACGGTCCTAAAAATTACAGAATTTGTTAATTGAACCGTGCTCTTTCGAATGATAATTTTTGATTTGAAAAAAAATGTAAAATATTAATATCGAATATGAATATTATTAATATTCACTCATTTATAGAGTTTTCGCCAGTTATACCTTTGGATATGTTGTAGCCCTTGGCAATACCTTCAAATTGATATATAAATTATATACAATATCCGCGGGGGGCTATATGCACGAAGCGTCTGAATATTCATAACTCGTTATTTAGGGATGCTGCGGTTTTCATATCCAGATGAACATTTATATGTGTTTTTGCCAAAAAATCCTTTGTATATGTTGTAGCCCTTATAAATACCTTCAATTTAATGTATAGTTCTATATAGAATAACCGCAAGAAACTATATGCACGAAGTGTCTGAATATTCATAACTCTTCATCAAGGGATGTATCGGAAGATGCTGCTAGTTTTTTTATCTAGATGGATATTTATAGAGTTTTCGCCAATTATTCCTTTGGATATGTTGTAGCCATTATCAAATACCTATCAATTTGGAGATGTAAAGTTTATATACGATATACCGCGGGAAGCATATAGGAGGCGTTCAACTAATTATTCTCCCTATCTCTCTAATGCAAACTGACCTCACAAAAACGACTGTCACTCAAAATCCAGACATAGGAAGTCTTAGATTTTTTCACAATTTAAAATTGAAGCTTGGATCTGCAACCTAAACTCAAAACCCTACAAAATTTTGTTTAAAAATTTTGAGCCCATACCCCCTCGTACATCGGCAACTTTTTTCCAACAAAACAGCTAGCAGATGCACATTCAACACCTTTATTTTACAAAGCACTGCTCCACGATTACAAAACTTTACAGCTAAACGAGAACACCGGCGCGCAGCCTAGCACATGCTGCTTTCAAGAAAACAAACATTGGGGAATCACCACCATTGTTACTCAGCAAAACACTCGTTTAAAAACAATGACTCATGGAGGGTACCACTCGTCACATCCTGCCGTTCATAGAGGTCTTAATTGGTTATACGCCATCTTGGAAACGGTGACCGTTCCAGTTTGGTTTAAACTGTTCAAACTTACTAGTAGAGGTCATTCTGTGAGACTCCTGTCCAAATTTTAACCGTTTCTGTTGACTGCTTCGGCTATTACAGGCCTTCGACTGAAGGGTGGTCATTCTGTAGATTTCATTTGGCGACAGTGTCACTGGTGTTGATTGAAACTCTTCGTACACATTAAAATTCACTGCTTGATGTTTCACAAGTTTTAGCACATTTTTTCACTGTAATTTGAAAGGTTTAAAGTCCATAACCAGGGTACAAATTGTTGTTTTTGAGTAAAAAAACACACCCAATGTCACCTTTGAGCATCGTGTGACCACATTTTGTCCGCCTCCAGTTCTTTCACCAATGTTTGACAATCAAGGATGGTTAGGATTGGTAAGTTTTTATATCTTCTGTATGCATAGGTGTCCAACAACACATCTAGGCCTTCACACCTGCCCAAAAATTAAAAAATATGAAAAAAAGGTACACATGTGGATACCAAGAGGAGTGCATTTTCCAGTCCGATATCACAAATCGGATTAACAGCCTGTATCGAAAGATTGTCTGGTATTTATAAAAGCCATTGGAAGTTAAGTTCTTGAAAAAATATCCGAACGACCCTCTACCGGAGTGAAAATGACCAAAAATGAGGAAAAATGACTAATTAATTACTTTGCTAATTAGCATAAGTAATTAAGTGTAAGATTTTAGACAAACAGTTGACTAGTAACATTTATCCACACTCAAATTTCTATAAATTTGGAGATTTTGGCAAAAAATTCAAAATGGCCAGTTTTTCATTTAGGAGGCGTTCAACTAATTATTCTCCCTATCTCTCTAATGCAAACTGACCTCACAAAAACGACTGTCACTCAAAATCCAGACATAGGAAGTCTTAGATTTTTTCACAATTTAAAATTGAAGCTTGGATCTGCAACCTAAACTCAAAACCCTACAAAATTTTGTTTAAAAATTTTGAGCCCATACCCCCTCGTACATCGGCAACTTTTTTCCAACAAAACAGCTAGCAGATGCACATTCAACACCTTTATTTTACAAAGCACTGCTCCACGATTACAAAACTTTACAGCTAAAG
>CH002012.1:229049-272890 GCA_000149265.1 Ciona savignyi
ACGCCAAAGCTGGATTTTTGCATTTTTAATTTTTCCTTTACGCTTTGGGTCCAACATGAAAGCAACCGATTTCTGGTCTGTTACCAGCGTAAAATGTTGGCCATGTAAGTAGTATGCCCATTTCCGTACAGCTTCAATAACCGACGTAGCTTCCTTTTCAACTGATGGGTAGCGACATTCAGATTTAGACAGTGTTCTCGACATAAATGCAACGGGCCGCCCTCCCTGGCTTAAAACAGCTCCGATAGCAAAGTCAGAAGCGTCACACTCGACGCAGAATGGTTCATTATCTTTAATACATTGTAAACATGCATCTAATAAACCCCGACGCAGAGATTCAAATGCATTGACCGCGTCCTTTTCCATAGGAAAACTCGTTATTTTAGTAAGTGGCGAAATTTTCTTGGAGAAATTAACAATCCATCGGGCATAATAAGCAAACATGCCTACGCACCTTTTCAGCTCTCGCGAGGTTCTGGGGATCGGAAGGTCCAGTAAAGGTCGGAGACGTTCAGGGTCGGGTTTTATTTTCCCTTGTGAAACTCTGTATCCAAGAATATCGATCTCACTGACAGAAAATACACACTTATTTTCATTAAACGTGAAGTTCTCTGCTTCGGCAGCCCTGAAAAAGGCGTCCAGGCTTTTATCGTGTTCTTCGCGGTCCCTGCCTGCAACTGTGATGTTGTCAAGGTACGCGGAGACGTTTTTGAGATGGTACTTTTCGATTAGTCGATCAATGATCCTTTGAAAAGCGGATACACCGTTGGTGACTCCAAATGGAAGTCTGCAATATTGAAACAACTTCCCGTCAGCCTCGAAAGCGGTAAATGGTCGATCTTCTTTGGCCAACGGAACTTGATAATAGGCGGATTTTAGGTCGAGAGTGCTGTAGATTTTGCACATAGCAATCTGATTAATTTGGTCGTCGATTCGTGGCAAAGGATAAGCATCCAGAGAAGTAAAACGGTTTATGGTCTGGGAGTAGTCTATAACCATTCTCTTTTTGTGACGTTCATCCTTGGTAACCAATACTTGTGCTCTCCATGGCGAATCGGAAGGTTCGATGACACCCTCCGTTAATAGCTTAGAGACTTCTTCTTTTATGAAAAACCGGTCTTCTTGATTGAATCGGCGCGATCTTGTTACCACTGGTTTACAGTTTTTATCAAGATATTTAAAAATTCTTGGGAGGTTCGATATTGGCAACCGCGACGCTGCAACTATCTATTGCATTGGGCAAGCCTTTGATTTCGAGTTGCCGCCTTGGTCCACCCATTTGGAATAGAACAGCATTATGCATTTGCATGAAATCCTGGCCTAAAATTACGTCAGCACATAGGTCTTGCATCAGTCCTAAATTAAATGAGGTATATATTTCATTGTCAAGTTGTATTTGAACTGATGCCATCCCGACCATTGTTGCACGAAGCCCTGTTGAAGCCATGGTGATTCTAGAGCAGGCATGGGCAACCCCTGGCACGCGTGCCCAACTTGGCACGCGAGCTCGTATTTCTGGCACGCTAGTTCAAGGAAATTAGATTCCTTTCTCTTAAAGATGATAACTTAAAAGTTGTTGTATTATTTGAGCTTTGGCCACGTGCATAAAATGTTCATTTCCGTAAGTTGTGAAGATTTGATTATTTATTACCGTGTTATTGTTACTCAACAAACACCAAAGAGTACAACAATCCGCTTGCAAATTTCGCAACCTGCTGCCACAGACGAATCGGACGCAAGAGTAATTTGTACGTTTGTGCAGAAAACCAGATGTAGTTAATATCAGTTACCCTTAGCATCCTAATTTACTTTTATTAGCAATTTGAGATACAAAGTGTAATAAGGATAAACATGATGTACGATGTACCGGTAAGGTCATTCGGTATCGGTAAAGGTCATAAATGCATATTTCGTCAAGTAAAAAAAGACCGGTAACTTATTTCACATAAGCTTATCGTTACGTTTATCAAATTGCGTTAATGAGAGTAAAAATTCATCATTAAACACACTTTTTCACCTGCCTAAGGTTCGCTCTATCAGTAATAGTACAGCGCTTGCTTATTTTGCAGTAAAGATAAAAATTAAAAGTCATTACTGTAAAACAGCGGTTCTCAAACTGGGGTCCGCGGTCTTTTGGGGACCGCGAGACAATTTTCTGGGACCGCTAAGCACCCTCCAAAAAATTTAAACGACGCCTTTGAAAACTGTGTAAAATTAAGTTTTTACGCAACTTTTCTTCCAATCAACTTAACAAACAATTTGTCATAAAAGCTTACAGGCTATAGGCATTTATGACATCACAAGAAGCTCTTTGATGTCACATTAGTGCAATTCAAAAGTACAGAACTCCTACTATAGTAGGGGTAAACTATCAAAAACAAAAATATGTTCTCACGAATTGTTAGTTGGCACGCGGAAGGAGTTTTCCATTAATTTTAGCCGATTTTGGCACCCAGGCAGAGAAAGGTTGCCCACCCCTGTTCTAGAGTTATCGCTTCTTGATTGAATACCGAGTTTTCGACAGAATGAGGAATCCATATAACTTTTCGAGGAACCCGAATCTATTAAAGTATCGGCCGGATTTCCGTTTATTTTAGTTACGACCATTGCTTTTTGAAGGCACTCAGGAGCACCTGCAACTATTGACGATAGAGTTAGGCGTGGTAACGCAGCAGAGGTTTCTAAAGGGAATCTTTTCATGGACATGCATGCTTTAGCGAAATGGCCTTTCTTTCCACAAGAGAGACATTCAGAGTTTCTAGCTGGGCATTTTGCGCGGGGGTGTCGGATACCATTGCACCAAAAACACTTTTGTTTTGCATATACACTTGAAGCCGCCATCTCCTGGCCAGACGGGTATGGTTTATCTAGAGCGTTTTGATTAGAGGAATCCGTCGGTGTAGCGGCAACAAAGCTTTGACTGCCATATTTATTGGGATTGTTCCTGTGCGTGGTCCAGAGATTCTGCTTGGTCGTAAGCTTTTTGAAGTGTTAGGTCGTCATTCTCGAGTAACCGCTGTCTAATACGTTGACAGTTCAGACCGTTTATGAAGGCATCGCGGATCATTTCATCTTGGTAGATAATGGCTGATACGTCTTTGAATTTACAATCCTTAGATAGAGTTCTCAGTGCCTGGAGAAATTCCGCTAACGTTTCCCCAGGCTGTTGGCGTCGCGTCGAGAGAAGATGTCTTGGGAAAACAACATTCTTTGGCTTGAGATATATCTTTTCAAGGATTTGAATTGCATCTGCGTATGTTTTCGCGTCCTCCACATATGCGTATATTGACGGTGCTAGAAAGTTGATAAGCAGTCCATATTTGTCCGAGCCAGAGCTTGCTGCCGAATGTGCAGCGACCACAGCTTCCAGAAAGAAGTTGAATGTTCTTAACCAATGCTTGAACGTCTGTGATGCTCCTTGAGAATTCGGATCCGTTTCTAGTTTTGCTGGTTTTAGCAGATGATCCATTTATTCGTAGTTGAATAAATTGTTGTGACCTATGGTACGCTTAATATGTACTCAGTGTAGGTTTTATTCAACTACGAATCTACAAAATAATAGTACACGTTAATTTACACAAACTGACAATGCACTTAACGCTATACACTGAATGTGCACACAACGCTATACACGCCACAAAATGCAGTAGTTGGTAACAGGCTCTAAGCAGGGCCAATCAACGTGGAGCAAAGCTCGGGAAGCAATCATGCTTAGGGCGAGCGCAATACGCGTTTATCACAGATTATATACAATAACCGCGGGAAACTATATGCACGAAGCGTCTGAATATTCATAACTCGCTTTACAGGGGGTGCACTGGAAGATGCTGCGGTTTTCTTATCCAGATGGACATTTATAGAGTTTTCGCCAATTATTCCTTTGAATATGTTGTAGCCCTTTCCAATACCTTTAAATTGATATATAGATTATATACAATAACCGCGGGAAAGTATATGCACGAAGCGTCTGAACATTCATAACTCGTCATCAAGGGATGCATTGGAAGATGCTACGGTTTTCATATCCAGATGAACATTTATAAAGTTTTCGCCAATTATTCCTTTGGATATGTTGTAGCCCTTATAAATACCTTCAAATTGATATATAGATTATATACGATAACCGCGGGAAGCTATATGCACAAAGCGTCTGAATATTCATAACCCGTTATACAGAAGCTGATTTGATGAGAGATGTTAGGATTTTTTATTTAAATGGATGGCTTTTTGCCAACTTATGCTATAAATTTGTGCTTGTATTTTTGTTGTTGTAAATTTGTTTGCACAAACATGTTGTTGTTTACTTGCAATTGACTTGTTTGGCTCGAGCGATATCTATATGGTGCGAAAGAAGAAGTTATCGGCCCCGGTTGATGGTGCGGCATGTTTTTAATCGGCGTCGGTGACGCTTTAATCACGTTATCAAACCTCATTATCGAAAGTTGTATATATTCTGTAGTTTTCATGACATTGTTCCAGTTCATTAGAACACTGTTACTCTGCCAGTTGAATCCTTGAGCTATTTAGAAATCGTTTGTACGAAATCTTTGTAAGAGAATATATAAGAGAAAAAATGTGGACAACCAAGGTAATATTATGTTTGATTTATTTATTAACAATACATATTTTTAACCTTTTGTTATTGTTAATGTAAATTGTATAAACCGTTTTATATATTTTAGAATCATCGAGGTCGAAATTCATTTCGCCGAGGTTCGAGGATGCCCGTCATTAGATATCCCAAGGGGATATCTGGTAAACAAACAGCTCGAATTATTCCCGAGTCGAAGTGGGAGAATAAGATCCTCTACCTGGCGGACATCAATGCTCGAGATCTAGTGTCTCCCTGTGTAGTTCGTCCATCAGAAAACCTGAAATATAACTTCTGCCCCATTTCCATTCCAGGTGGGAAATTCACACATGGGGATATGGAGCTGCAGAACTCCAGCACGAAATTAAATAACGTGACTGCAGTAGTGATTGCACTCGGGACAAACGACGTGCTCGGATTTCAAGAATGGGAGGTCGACGAATACCCCGAGTATGTTGTAAGAACCATTGTTTCGAGAGCGCAAAAGATAATCAGAACGGCCAAGTCGGTATATCCTGAAGCGAAGGTAAGTATTTGTTAGATTTGAAAATGAGGTAATAAATGTTAACACTTTTAGATGTACTTCAACGCAGTCCTGCCCCAAATGACTGGCCAGGGAAAGATCGTTCCGCTGTTAAACGATGCGCTGGCACCGGCGGTTGTTTCAGCTGGCGCCATGTTTTTGGGGTTCGTCATGCCAGACACACCAGAACTATGGTATGACAACATCCACTTGTCGGATGACGGACTGCGTTTGTTGCTCTGTCAATTGGAAGAGTGGTTGGCAGAAGCGGGCAAAGCCGACATGGTAGAACGTGCTCAGGAGATACCGGTGGTGTGTCCTTTATCTAACGTAAATGAGGAGGTTAGATCAAGGGATACTCAAAAAGCTCCTTTAATAACATGTAAGTGTTAAACAATTTTAAAGGACATACAGTTGGATAATATACCTATGACACTAGTGCCCGGCGGAACGTATGCTTCCGTTGTAACGAAGAGGAGCGGCTTGGGAGCGAGGGCAAACGTGGGTTCAGCGAGGGTGAATCGCTGTAAAGCGAGTTATGAATATTCAGACGCTTCGTGCATATAGCCCCCCGCGGATATTGTATATAATTCATATATCAATTTGAAGGTATTGGCAAGGGCTACAACATATCCCGAAGGAATAACTGGCGAAAACTCTATAAATGCCCATATGGATAAGAAAACCGCAGCATCTTCCAGTGCACCCCCTGTAAAACGAGTTATGAATATTCAGACGCTTCGTCCATATAGCTTCCCGCGGTTATCGTATATAAACTATACATTAAATTGAAGGTATTTATAAGGGCTACAACATATCCAAAGGAATAATTGGCGAAAACTTTATAAATGTTCATCTGGATAAGAAAACCGTAGCATCTTCCAATGCATCTCTTGATGGCGAGTTATGAATGTTCAGACGCTTCGTGCATATACTTTCCCGCGGTTATTGTATATAATCTATATATCAATTTGAAGGTATTGGAAAGGGCTACAACATATCCAAAGGAATATTTGGCGAAAACTCCATAAATGTCCATCTGGATAAGAAAACTTCAGCATCTTCCAATGCACTCCTCTGTAAAGCGAGTTATGAATATTCAGACGCTTCGTGCATATAGCTTCCCGCGGTTATCGTATATAAACTTTACATTAAATTGAAGGTATTTATAAGGGCTACAACATATCCAAAGGAATAATTGGCGAAAACTCTATAAATATCCATCTAGATAAGAAAACTGCAGCATCTTCCGATACATCCCTTGATGAAGAGTTATGAATATTCAGACACTTCGTGCATATAGTTTCTTGCGGTTATTCTATATAAACTATACATTAAATTAAAGGTATTTACAAGGGCTACAACATATACAAAGGATTTTTTGGCAAAAACTCCATAAATGTTCATCTGGATATGAAAACCGCAGCATCCCTAAATAACGAGTTATGAATATTCAGACGCTTCGTGCATATAGCCCCCCGCAGATATTGTATATAGTTTATATATCAATTTGAAGGTATTGGCAAGGGCTACAACATATCCAAAGGAATAACTGGCGAAAACTCTATAAATGCGTGAATATTAATAATATTCATATTCGATATTAATATTTTACATTTTTTTTCAAATCAAAAATTATCATTCGAATTAGCACGGTTCAATTAACAAATTCTGTAAGTTTTAGGTCCGTAGCCCCTTGTTAAGGGGTTTAACTTTTCACTTCCGTCTTCCGTTTTTTTCCGCGTTTTATATTTCTAGGTAAAAGAACTTTGGTGCCGAGTACTGTGCACTCGCAAGTTTGGTGTAAACGGGGCTTAACACCTCATAAAGCGTTTTAACTTTTTATTTCCGTCTTCCGTTTTTCCGCGTGTTATATTTCTAGTTTAAACAACAAAATGTATCGGTGTATACAGTGATAACAAGAAAAGCTGAATGCATCACTCACATCATATCCTGTTTGTATAAACCGTTTACATATCTTCACTTAAAGGTGGTTGTTGTTGAACATACGAATATTGGCTGTGTACTGTTCTGTTTGATTTTGTTGACCAACATAGCAGCAGCCAGCAGGTAGACAGTTATTGTTTCTACAGATCATTTAAAGCTTACACAACTTAAATATTTAAACAGACTTCAGTTTTTATGTTCAACATAATAGTTGCCAAACCAAAATAACTAATCGTCAGAGAGTCAAAAGTTTTTTTATTTACATTCATTATTCATATCAGCAATTTGTTCATCTTACTTACTTGGTTTATTAGAGCTAAATATACTAAAACACTAAATCATACTTGATTGACTGTGTAATAAGTTGATATATACAATTCGATAAGTTTACTGCGAATGGTATAATGCTAAGTTGTCATATTGAATCCAATGGCCACATGTGTGATGTCACTTGGAAGGACGGTCACGTGAGTAGGTGAGGTTTTAAATGGATTACCATTGATTAAATGTTTGTTTCTTGTCATATTACAATGTTGTAGTTCCGGAGTAATTATGTTGTCTAACTACCATAAAAGAACATTATGTATACTAAGTAGAAATCAAATAAGTCCAATATAATAAACAATAAAATACCATACTAATAATATGGTTATTACTGTAGCAAAAATCGTATCGGTGTTAAAATTGCAAAACATGACATTAGCATATCACAGAAATTTGGACCCTTTAAGAACTGCAAGCAAATATAATCCGCATGCAGCTATAGTTCTAAAGTTTAGAAACCAAAAAACCTTTTCACAAGCCATACACTCCAGTATCTCAACAAATTGTACATATAAACCCATGGTGTATATGATATCAAGATTATAATGCTTAGTTTCTGCTCGCAGAATTGGGTTCTAGAGTTAGCAATTGAAATTTGATATGCAGGTTTTGTGAGTAAAGTATTCAAGTTGGTATATTAAAAAACAACAAGAGAAACAAAGAAAATCAAATTGTTTTTATATTATTGTTTGCTTTTAGTTTTTTGTTTTCACCTCGTTTATACGCCTAAAAAGATTGTATTTGTGATTGGTTGGGCATATAGGACTTCTATGTCAGAAGTTACGACATTTCATATTTGATAAGATCTGATATTGAACTTGGTTTAAAGCTTGTGAATCTTTGTGGGTAAAAGTTAAAGTAAAGAAAATCTCATATTTAATAATTGGGTTGATTTAAGGTATATTTAACAAAATACTTTCAGATTTGTTTATTTCTCTTTATTTTATGTTAATTTGATATATTTAACTAATAATTGAGGAAGGGCTAAAACATTCACAATTCCTCCATTAAAAACTTTGCAAAACAGAGCACTTATTTTATTTAGATACAACAAAGATCATTCTTTTCCCTTATATAATGATTATCTTTATTCATGAGATTAGTAATTATAATTTGCGATATCTTTATTCATAAAATTGAAAAATTTGTGCATAAAATTTTTAATAAAACCTCAATACATTAACTTGTCACTACACAAAAAGATATTGTTAAATTCTACCACCTATGAGTGCATAACAATTTGCTGCACCCTTTGTTGTCATAACTGTGCATTATTATTGTTGTTGTTTGTTGAATTCTAATGTAAGCTAGCCGCCAACGATATTTGATCAAACAATTGGGTAAACAGAAGACATGTATATGGTTTGAATCACTTCGTTGAGTGAATAAAATGTTTGTCAATTGGCATTATGGTATTCCATTAATAGATAACGGACAACACTGCCCTTTTAATCTGAACGAAACATCACTTTATTATGAGCATGCCAGTTATAAAATGTTTTTTGTTTAGATTTGATGCCACTTGGCTGCGCCATAACTGCCGATGCCCCCTCTGTTTCAATGAATTTTCAGTTTCTCGCATAATAGACGTTCTTTCGCTTCCTGAAGTTTTATTGGTCGAGAAAGCGGAGGTGGATTTAAAAGGTAACATCATTTACTACCTTGCTTTTCCCACCTAATTGATTATGATTATTCAGATGGAATGGTTAAAACATGGTTTAAGGGGGAAACTAATCATGTGACCCAACACGACGCTGATTGGCTGCGTTCTTATTGCTACTGCGACACTTGTCTGAATAATGAGATCACTAGACGTGATGTCATTAGTGCACATAACCAAGAAATGCAACTCCACGTTGTTGATTATAACACAATTGAGGGAAATGAAGACGCTGTGCAGTTCGAGTAAGTTAGGGTGATGACATCACAGACAAATGTTGACGTCATTGTTTGCAGGATACTAAAGCACCTGATTGAATCTGGGATTTGCATGATAAAGAATGTACCTACTGTTCCTGGACAAATGTTAAAGGTATGATTGAATGTATTAGTATGGTAGGAGTAGGATCATGAAAGAACTTAGTGGTCATTTTATAGAACAGTATGTATACTACTAATATTTTATTATCCTCCATAAAAACAATGTTCCAATAAACTGCGATATCCAATTTCATTGCATTTTCCACTTCTTGCCATTTTCTTATAAAAGTTCATAATGACCCCATTTTTATTTACTTGGCATCAGTGTAAAAATCATCATCATCAGTAGGTCAGTCATGTAATAACTTCAAGTAGCGTAAATGGAAATAGAGTTTCTATAAATAAGAAATTCTACAAATTTTCTTTGCAGACCGATTATATTGGTTAACCATGTTAGATTTTTTATAATATGTATAAAATATTGATTAGCACTTAAATCATGTAGAGTTACGGAAAATTAATTTAATGCAATCTTTAAATGACAAAGTTTTAAACATATGTTTTCACAGGTTGCCAGGATGTTTGGTCCAGTGCGCAGCACTTTATACGGCGAGGTAAGTTCGGCCTGATATACTTCAACGAATGAGTTATTACCAACTTGAAACAATGTGTGTCCCAGGGATATGATTTGGCGGGAGAGGTGAAAGAGAACAGCGCCTTTACGACTTTAGGGCTGCCTTTTCATCAAGATTCTCCATATTATGAATCGATGCCTGGTGCACAATTGCTACACGCTCTCAGGTGCGCTTATATTGATCATTATTTAACTATTTTTTTTATTAAATTAAACTATTATTAAAAAAACCAACTGAACTATTATCCACCAGATAGCTAAGTTGTCAGCTGAAGATGTCAAAGCCAGCAGTTCTGAACCCAGTAAGGTATTTGAGTTGACATGGTGTCAATTATATAAGGCTTTTATGGTTTATGGTGTTTGCTTACTGTAAAGATCTTAATTGTAAAGTTTTTAGTAGTAAAATTACCCTCTGTCAGGGTCTCAATTGTTTCAATGCTAGTTTCTTAGGTCCCAGTTACTCAATTGTAAGAAGTACGTCTGATTCTCTGAGTTCCAAGATTATTGTAGATGTATCCAGTCCCAGTGTACAACCTCAGTTGTAAGGTACAATTGAAGGTATTAGTTTTTAGAGTCCTGGTTGTTTGTATAGAAATCACTTTAAGGTTAGCTGTATATAACAGTCTTAGTTTTAAACAATACAAATGTATGAGAAGTATGGGTAAAATTATGATCTTATAGTTGCAAGGTTCTTGGCTGTAAGTATCACATATTTTAAAGATCAGAACTTGTGGGTTGTGGTTAGTTGGAAGGAAGGGTTGGTTGGAGAAAAACATGATATGGTTATTTTAAATATTTATTTAAACTTCGCAGCACCGTCCACACATTGTTGTCAAAACGTACAGGGTTGGTTTTAAGCATTCTGAATTGTTTCGCACAAGCATTTATATTTCTCGTTTATACGGAAATTAAACAAATCTTTTAAAAACATTAATGTTAAAGGTGCAGACTGTAGTAATTAACTGTGAAAAATTGACCATCGGTTTAATCAATTTTTATGTTCGCGACTACACTAGATACTGATCAAGCTTACAGATCATTTTTATTGATTTTGACGTCACCAGGTTTGATACATGCGTCACAGGAGGTGAATCTCTGATCATCGATATGTTCCGCTCGGCGGAAACCTTGCGCCGGGAAAGTCCCGAACACTTCCGCACTTTATGTGAAGTTCCCGCAACGTTTGAAACGATCGATTTGAAAAGAAGCGAACCTTGTTATATGGAACATCAGAAAACTCACTTTGTCGTTGATTATTTCGGCAAGGTGAAGTATAGAACAATTCTCTAAAATTCTCCCAAGCGGAAGTGTTGGGTTACAACAATTGAATAGAAACGCCCCCCCTCCAGCATGCCTGCAGTCTTGTTGACGGGTGGTTAAACTATAACTACGTTTTGAAATTTTAAACAATACTATTTTTCAGTTGGTCGGGGTTAGTTGGAGCCCTGAAATTGTATCTGTTCCGCGGATAAAATCAGAAGACGTGAACCGGTATTACGAGGCGTACACGGCGTTTGCCAAGGTTTTAGAACGGAAGGAAGGAATGGTAAGGTGTTGGGTTCGAATTTAAACCCTTCTGTAATTAACGTATTGTGAGTTCTTTCAGCTAAAATTTGGTTTAAAAACCGGGGATTTAATTATTTTTAACAACCGTCGGGTTGCACATGCGAGAACAGCCTACCAGAACAACGGGGGAACGCGCCACCTACAGGTTAGATAAAATTTACAATTACCGATAATCCAATGATGTGTTCACAGGGTACCTACGTAAATATGAATGATGTAAAAAGCAAGTACATGGTCCTGGCAAACAAGCTGGGAATAGATGTCACTCCTCCGAAAGTTGGAAACAATTCTTCATTCTAAAATTTTATTCTAAGATTTTAACCGAAAATTATATTATTACAACTAACCATAAAACAGTATATCTGGTCATTCTTGATTTTGGCACAGACTCAAAAGTGTTCGATTTTTTAATACGGTAAATTTACAACAGAACAGAAGAACCCATAAAATGAGAGGTGGCCCGGAGTTAATTGGCAGATTAACTAAGGAAATAGAAAACCTAACCAACTCCAAATGTACAATAAGTACCGGATTACGAAACTGTTAACTAAGGAACTCTGTCAACTTTTTTTAAAACTAAACATCGATAATGAAGAATGCTTAGAACAGTTCTAAAAATATTCTTAAAATTCAAGATAATTGTCACGTCTTTTTGCGGCGCATACCAGACCAGACGTAGCACAATACAGGACTCGTCACAAAACGCGCAACTCCAGCAATATCAGGACGTTATTCCAACACCAAAATTTGTAGTCCACTTTTACGTTAGGATATTACTAAAATTTGCGGTTTTGAAATATTTTACACAGTAGGCTAACTTATGAACTTCACTTATATACATAACGAAGAAATTAATATTAAAAACACATGGCCCAAGTCAATTTAACCACGGAAAATACTGCAACAAGTCGCTTCAAAAACTCCCAAATCTTTCAAAGGCCCAAAATCTTACACGAGGTATAAATATTGCACAAAAACGACATTAGGCAATGTTACGTCTAATAGCTAAACTGACCGCGCCCACCGTCGGGTTACAGAAACGATTGCAGTGTGTTGTGTAATATTCACAGTTTCCTTTAATTTGATAGAAATCATCAATCCGCTCGGTTCATGCAATGTCCGTTAAGTGCTTTGCCCAAGGACACAATCGACTAGCTAGCAACCAGTTTTGAAATTGCAACCACTCTGCTGAAAGGCGACGCACTTATCCGTCAAGCTACACGGTCGGACGAATGAAATCTCATATTAATAGTAAAATTTAATTAAATTCAAATTAATAAATCAAATATTTACACTTTTACCGTACAATTTCTGTAATAAAGATGTAGGGCTTCGTAGGAATATTGGTGACTTCTTGCCTAACTGTACTTATTGACTCTCACGATCCGACAATGTCCGGAAGGTTTCTCTTATTCTTGATTAATTTACATACAGTAAAATACATATTTAAACTAATTCGGGCAATCCTGCCAGGGCATGGCAGCGTCAAATTCTCTTCTCGGTCTGTGAGTTCTCTTTGGTCAAGTTGTTAGACGCTCTATATTAAAAAGGTCACGAAACAATCACACATCACGTGACAGGAAGCATTGTGGAAATTCGTACAAAGTCCGTTTACAGTGCGTGGCGATATAGCGAACACACGCTATGCAGTTCAGGGACTGCCGCATAACGATGCGACGGAGGACGAGACTTAAACTTATATAGAAAGAGTAAATCACTCATGCATACAACTGTAGTGACGTATTACCTTTACCTTTATAAAGTATTACAGTTGGTAGGTCAAATATATCAATGCTCAAACACACTGTCTACATTTCCCTTTTAAATGTAAAGTTCAAAAACACATTTATGAACGTAAATAGACAACTCATTTGATGTACATAAACCGCTTGGGAGGTACAATACCTATTCCATAATACGAACGTAAAGTAGCCGAACTGCGTCTGTGTGAGGGTCAATCCACAATGAAATTCCTTTTTCCAATGGTGGTAACGGTTTTGCGCGGGGACATTTGTCATAATTTTGTTTTTGTTGGTGCTTCGCGATATTGTCTTTTCTTTCAAAGTCTTTCAGATATGACCACTCTGGATCTAGCTGCAACGGCAGAACAGGTAAAGTTCTTTGAATCTTCTATCCATTAGTAATTCTGCTGGGCTGTATCCAGTGGAGAGAGGCGTTGCTCTGTAGGCCAGTAGACCACGGTAAGGATCAGATTTTCTCAGGATGCCCGTTATCGTCTTCACGGCTTTCTCTGCTTCCCCGTTGCTCTGAGGAAATCGAGGACTGCTGGTGACGTGTCTGAAACCGTAACTTTTATAGAGAACCTGTGGAAAATAAAGGATGCAAATTGAGGTCCCTTATCGGATACGAGTAGCCTAGTTGTGGGATCCCGTGACGGGAAGGATTGTGTAGAATGTGGCAGCGAAACTCGTTCGCACTTTTTTGATTTATAATGTTATAGAGCTGACCCGACCACACGCTGCGTGATTATTAAGTTAGAATGTGGCAGCGAAACTCGTTTGCACCCTTTTCTTGATAATGCTATAGGACTGACCGGATTACACGCTTCGTGATCATTTTGCGTCCATTAACCCTGCATGATCGACGACCGTATTGCCCATATTTCTTCGCTCCGTAGGGTATATAAACCCGTTGTCCTTATTGTCGTGCATTGTATTGCTTACGTACTATTTGTTGTAATTAGTCGCTTATTCTTGGTGTATAGATGTTGTGTAATTCGTGTATGTAATCCTCTGCAATAACCGGTTAATATTTATTTTATAGTGATCAAACGAAACACTTTTAATCACCTGAAACCTAAACCTGTGAAATTGTAAATAAAAGTGGTGTGTGTTAACCGAGGGAATTTTACTGGCTGCAAACTGAGATCAGGTGCATTAGAGAACGTGATCACTTATCGACAGCCGTCAGATCATAAGGATCCGGCGGAACGTTGCTACACCCGCAACATTATTAAAAGTATTTCGAACTTGAGGAGAAGTTCAGTGAAGAAGCCTTGAAAGTGTCAAGTCAGGATGACGGAGCGTAATCCATTAATCGACCTTGGGGGTGTGGATGGAGAAGACTTGTTTTTAGAACCTATTTCTTTGAAACCTGCGAAGGATATTATTGAGAAGCTTGTAGGAGATAAGCTTATACTGAGACCAAATCTGGGCCGAGAGATCAATGAGGTGACTCAAGACAAGACAAAGCATGCTTGCAGGGTTACGGAAATCGAGAAAGCAATACGACATTTGCAACTTCAGAAGGAGGCAATCGGGGCCGGATTTGAAGGAGAACAATTGGAGGAACCTATGGAGGCTAAACAGCACTTAGGCTTAATGAAGTCATGGTTAAGCGACGGTGAGAATATGGAGGCTACCAAAGCGCATGTGGAACCACCGCGATCCGCAGATAGGAATGGAAGTTCTGCGGCATCCAGAGATGACATAATGGAAAGCGCTTTGCGCACTATTGCCTTATCGTTTGAACACGGACCACTTCCACAGCGAAATATTCCAAAGTTTGACGGGAACGTGTTGGAGTTTCACTCCTTTATGGCCGAATTCGAAGAGAATATCGGCAGACGAGTAAAGGAACCGAGGAGCAAGTTAAGCCACTTACGCAATCATTGTATCGGTGAAGCGTTTGAAGCGATCCAATTTTGCGCTATGATAGATCCACCGGAAGATGGGTATCAGCGGGCACTTGAGGTACTAAAGGAACAGTTTGGTCAACGACATAAAGTGGTGGGTGCATACGTCAGACTGTTAACCAGAGGTCCGAAGATAAACGAAGGAGATTACCGAGGTCTGAACAAACTGTGGATAGAAATGTCTAATTGTTTCTACTTGCTGTCCGCTTGGAATTACGAGAAGGAGTTGGACAGCTCCTTAATACTTATGGATGTATTTAGGCGCCTGCCACGGGCGGTGCAGAACGACATTAACAATGAAGCCATCGACCTCAATGACCATGGTAACTCTTTGGGGTTCCATGATATAATGAAACATGTACGTAAAGCTACCAAGCGTTTAAATTCACAATTTGGTCAGATAATGTCGGAGGAAGTCAATCTACACAAAACGCCAGAAAGGGGCTATATCACAAGGTACAACTCCGACACTAATGCGAAAGTTGGTATATACGCTACTACCACTCGCGAAGCCAAGTACAATGAACGTCCGATATACAGCAATTGCCCAGACTGCAACCGACCGCATTCTCTATTTAGGTGCGATAGATTTCGCAAAAGGAGTATTTACGAACGTCACGAGTTCGTGCGGAAACGTGGCCTGTGCTTTAATTGTTTTATTCCCGGCCACACAGCGAGACTGTGCCGCAACCCAAATCGTTGTCAGGTAACAGACTGTGGCCTACCTCACCACACACTGCTACACTTCACAAGCATTCAACCTGGCGGCACCGAAGAATATAAACGTACCAATGAGAGTGGTCGTGCCCATTTGGCAAAGGAAAATGATATGGTTACAACCGGGGCAACTAAGGCAAGCACATTATCTGAACGATTGATTATGCGCACACGGATGCGAGTGGTTCCTGTACAGGTATGGTCAACGGACAAACAGAGACAAGTGTCAACGTACGCGTTCCTAGACGGAGGAGCAACGCGGACCTTGTGCACTCTGGAGTTACTGAGAAAACTAGAACCTCGTGTTTTAAAATGCAAAACTAAATTCACAATGGAGACTGCTAATTGCACTGACAGACAGGATGGATATGAACTGGATCTTGTTGTGAAGGGTGCTTGTGAAGCTGAGGAATTTTCTCTTAAGGACGTCTTGGCAGTGTCAAATTTACCAGACGTAAGAAGCAGCATACCCACGCAAAGCGATGTTACCAGGTATCCGCACCTAAGTGACCTGGTTTTCCCGAAGGTGAATGAGTCGGAGGTAGAATTACTCATAGGCTCGGATAACGAGATGGCTTTGGAAGAATGTGAGAGGCGGCGGAAGTCAGGATGTCCAACAGCTGTGCGGACGAGGTTGGGATGGACATTGAATGGGCTAGAAACCATACAGGAAATGGATGAACCTGTTAAGGTGAACTTTATGAATAGTACCGTTCAGGGGCTGCATAAGCAACTGGAAGAAAAGTTCAGCTTTGACTTCAGTGAAAGGTACAAAGTTGACTCGCTGGGAATGTCTATGGAGGATAAGCAGGCCCTCTCTATAATGAAAAGCTCTGTCACGAAATCAACAGAAAGGAACTCTGTATTAAGGCTGCCGTGGAGGCCTTGGTCGCCACGTTTACTTTGTAACCGTACAATTCCGGAGAAGCGACTCGGATACCTAAAGGTGAAATTGTCTAAAGACCCAAAATTATTCAAAAGGTACAAAAGAATGATCGAGGAATATATGGGCGATGGACACGCAGGAATAGTTTCCAAGGATAGTAAGAAGCCTGCTGGGAAGACGTGGTACGTGCCACATCACTTGAAACGACCAGCAGCTGTTACAGGGGCCGGATCACACGAATAACCTTGTCTACCCTGATGCAGACCACGTAGTAAGAAGAGTATATGTACAAACTGCGACAGCAAACGTGTTCCGGGATATTCGCTGCCTTACTTCTTTAAAATTAACTTCGTAATTTGGGGCCGGAATGTAGAATGTGGCAGCGAAACTCGTTCGCACTTTTTTGATTTATAATGTTATAGAGCTGACCCGACCACACGCTGCGTGATTATTAAGTTAGAATGTGGCAGCGAAACTCGTTTGCACCCTTTTCTTGATAATGCTATAGGACTGACCGGATTACACGCTTCGTGATCATTTTGCGTCCATTAACCCTGCATGATCGACGACCGTATTGCCCATATTTCTTCGCTCCGTAGGGTATATAAACCCGTTGTCCTTATTGTCGTGCATTGTATTGCTTACGTACTATTTGTTGTAATTAGTCGCTTATTCTTGGTGTATAGATGTTGTGTAATTCGTGTATGTAATCCTCTGCAATAACCGGTTAATATTTATTTTATAGTGATCAAACGAAACACTTTTAATCACCTGAAACCTAAACCTGTGAAATTGTAAATAAAAGTGGTGTGTGTTAACCGAGGGAATTTTACTGGCTGCAAACTGAGATCAGGTGCATTAGAGAACGTGATCACTTATCGACAGCCGTCAGATCATAAGGATCCGGCGGAACGTTGCTACACCCGCAACAGATTGATTTAAGTTTCTGAATGACATCTGCCGATCGAGTCCCTCTATCGAGCAAAGCAACGTTAATGAATCATGAGAAGTAGTCTAAAACAACAAGGTAGTTAAGACTTTTCTAGTAAAACAAGTCACAACCGACTTTCTCCCAAGGACTATTGGGCAGCTTTAATGAATTCGGGTTAAAATGTCTTTACTTAGTGTAAATGTTGCAGTTTCTTTCGTAGTTGTTCCGGTCTTTTAATAATCCAGGCCACCAAACGTTTAGGCTCTTTTTCGACATTTGTTATGCCCTGGTGCCCGTCGTGTATGCGATCAGTATCTCTTAGCTTGTTTCAAATTACTTCCAGACGATCATCGGTTACTGGTAGGCTGAATGTGGTGCCGATGACATGATCACAGGTTACCTGCTGTAGCTCAGCTGCATCCATATCTGGTCCTGCAACGGGAGCTCGCGAAAGCGTGTCAGTCTTCACCAAAGACTTTCCCGGTACGTACCGGACATCGTACGAATACCACATTAATCGCATACGGAATCGTTGAATCCGCGGCGATAACTCGTTTATATTCTTTTGCCCAAGCAAACTGACTAGGGGTCTGTGGTCCGTTTCTATCAAAATTTGAGCACCCAACAAGTAACTACTGAATTTTTTGTAGGCCCATCACGGCAAGGGCTTCTTATCTATTTATGGACATATTTTTGCTGCGTAGATGTTAATGAACCAGAGGAGTAGGCGATTATATTTCTTACGCCGTCTACTTCTTGAAATATCTCTGCCTCCAAACCAAATAAACAAGCATCACACGAAATTATGGTTTTACGTGTTGGGTTGTAATGTTCTATAGAACGGGCAACGACGTAAGCAATTGTTTAACATGGTCAAGGGATTCCTGCTGTTCGGTTTTCCATCCCCACTCTTTATCTTTTAGTAACAATTCTCTCAGGGGTTTTGTGACTATAGAAAGGTTTGGAATAAACTTGGCGAGTTGATTATTCATCCTAAAAATCGACGAACACCACTAACGTCGGTTGGACTTTCCATTTCACGAACAGCTCGACATTTATATGGGTCTGCATGAATACCATTGCCATCAATAATATGACCAAGGAACTTGATGGAAGATTTTTCGAATTGACACTTGTCATTTAGTGTTACCCCCGCTTCCTTGAGCCTTTCAAAAACAGTCACTATAACCTTGAATCGTGTTCCGATTGTATTCTTTCAAATATGAGCACATCATCCATGTGGCATAACACACCTGGAATTTCCGTTAGGATATTGGACATCCGCCTCTGAAAATACTTTAGAGCAGACGAAATGCCAAAAGGAATGCCATTAAAACAAAACCTTTCCACTGGTGTTATAACCGTGGTTTTCAACTTACTTTCTTCGGATAGGGGTATCTGCCAAAATCCAGAGTTAGCATCTAATTTAGCTCCATTTAGGTTAGCAAGAGTTCCACCCACAGTTGGCATTAAATGTAGTTCTCGGCAAACATTTTTGTTTAGCTTGGTGTAATCAACACAGATTCGTAATTTCTCGTTTCGCTTCGGCACAACCACCATGCCGGCGCACCATTTCATTGGTTTGGTTCCCGGGCCAACTGCTGCCCATTCTACCACGTGTGCTAATTTATCCTTAATCTCACTTTTCAGTTGCAGGTGCAAAAGTGGTCGCTAGCTAGTCGGTTGTGTCCTTGGGCAAGGCACTTTACGGACATTGCCTGAACCCAGCGGATTAATGGGTTCTACTAAATTAAACGAACGTGTCTATCATATACAACACACTGCAATAGCTCCGGTAACCCGACGATGGGCGCGAGGTGATCTGACGATTGCCCGTTTGATAACCCCCTAGGTTTTCCCATTCACGGGGATAAACATGAATATCCTATCAGAGGTAAAAGAACACGACGTGGAGAATAGAGACTGCATCATATTTTAGTTTGATCGTATACGGCTCTACGAGCCTACCCAGCCCAGTTAAATCACTTGGAAATTTTCGGGCGTATTTATGGCTATCTAACCCTTGTATTCTTTTGAGAATATACATCGCTTTAATAGCGGGCCATTCCAAGAGTGGATTACTTAACCCGGAAATGACATAACGGCACTGGAAAGAATCTTTATTCGCATCGTGCATCTTCGCATTGAAATAGCCTTTGCGGCTGTTTGGTGATTACCTCTTCTGGTCTCCGAATGGAGGCGTGGATTCGAAACCCACTTCTGACACTATGTGGCGATATAGCGGACACGCGCTGTGCAGTTTAGGGACTCTATTGCCATAACGATGCGACGGAGGACGAGACTCAAACTAAATCACTCATGCATACAACTGTAGTGACGTATGAAGGTTACATACAGGACATTTTAAATCGTGGGAATTATACACAACAAAAAATCAGGACAGAGACACGAAATTGCTGAAAAGAAGTAAAAATTCCTCACTAAAGATCTCTCTGCTCAGCTGGTCGGGATTAGCCTTGAGCGAGATTTTTCCTTCGTTGCATATTAATTTTCTTGGGATTAGATTATTGACATCCCTTGATTTATGATCTATCTATACCCAGCCAATGGTCGCGGGGTAAGTGTAGTCCCTACTGAAGTACGAATTTAGATTAAAATTTCACAAAAAAGTTTATATCCGGCCCGGTGGTCTAGCGGTTAAGTTCGTCGCCTTTCAATCGAAAGGTTGCAGGTGCGAAACTGGCAGCTAGCTAGTCAGTTGTGTCTTTGGGCAAGGCACTTTACGGACATTGCCTGATCCCAGCGGATTAATGGGTTCTACAAAATTGAAGGAACGTGTCTATCATATACAACACACTGCAATAGCTCCGGTAACCCGACGATGGGCGCGAGGTGATCTGACGATTGCCCGTGTGATAACCCCCTAGGTTTTCCCATTCACGGGGATAAACATGAATATCCTATCCTATCCTATATAACAAATGACGGAGTCTGTGTGCGTGGTATAATTGCATAGTAGGACATTAAGGACATTAATACATTATTCCAGTGGTTCTTAAACTTTTTCAGTCGCGCCCCCCTTGAGATTTGTGATTCATGCTCACGCCTCACCTACTCAAAAATCAAATTTACGAAAAATAGAACAATAACTTATTTGCCATTACCCTGCTTAGTGTGAAGAATGCAAGGGATCGCGAATCGCTATTCGCGAACCGTTTTTTTAAAGTTCGCCAATTACAAAATTTAACAAAATCGCGAAAATATAATTTACCGTTACTGATTTCGCGCACTTTTAATAATAAATCATCAACACAATATAATATAACATATTTTGCCTTCAACATAACATTTAACAATGGAATTATTATTACATTTATTTACCCTGCTTTACTTTGCATTATTGACGCATAATAAGCATTTCTATCACAACGCAACAATAGCTATTATGCGTTAATATACCACGATTCCTTTATTTATGATTGGCAGAGATGCGAATGCGACACACCTCTTTATAATAAGGTTATATGGTGTTTTAACAAGTAAGATTACTCGTTTCAAAGGCTTCGTTTCGTCGATATTCGTCCTATTCTACACGCATTAACTCACGACACGTTTATTGTAGTTTATCATTACTACTTAATAACGGTACTGTTTGCTTAATGAATTATCTTTCTGGCTTTAAAGATTAGTTTGAGAGGTTCTGAAACCGCATCCTAAGGCAATTTAAGATAGCTAAAGCGCGAAAACGATTTTCTCGTATCCCACGCATTTCGCGAATGTTTCAAAATCGTTAATTCGAACCCTGCAATATGTCACTGTCATGCTCGCGCCCCCCTTGAGAAGCTTCCACGCCCCCCAAGGGGGGCGCGCCCCCCAGTTTAAGAACCCCTGCATTATTCCAACGATGGAAAACATCACTTGTAGCCATTACTTTACAGCAAAAGTACAAAATAAAAAATAGTTGTGCGGCCAAATTAAAACAGTATTTTATTTTCGGTGTAAGTGTAGTATTCTATGGTGATATTGCCGGTAGGTCACGTGATAACTCACAGACACGTGAATAAAATCACGTGATCAGTCTTTCCTCGCTTGTTACGTTGGATGGAGGTGTCGCCATTTTGCAGTTCGAATACACGAGGTTTACTTTTAATATCTTTTATCTTAATATCGAAATAGCGTTTGTAATGAATGTAGGTAAGACCATGCAATAGTTCCTTGCATATTATGCTTATAGATTACACTTATTGTCAAAACGCAACTCGCTACATTTTACTAAAGTTTCGTCGTGCTAAACTAGTACGGTTGGTTGAATTGTCCACTGTCGCTCTAGGTTATCTTATTAATTATTTAACACCAAGTTAAAACTCGATTTTATAACTGAATAAGTTGGTTAATTAACTGTGTGCTTTTAAAAATATGCTAGAGGCTATTGAGTATTTAAAAGTGCACGTAAGGTAATACGGTCAAAACTATATTAATTTGGCTAACATCCAAACCAGTTTTTTTTGTTGTAGCTTAGGTTTTTGTAGCAATATTTTTTAATTTAGCTAAATCTCCCAATATTATTTTGTAGAACATTTTAATCTTAGGATAAACTGCTTACATTGTGTGGCAGAAGTTAAGAAACTTGTGAAATGAGTGGCTACTTCGTCCATGCTGGGACACAGTACCCGTAAGTGTGTTGCATTTGTCCACCTCATGTAGTTATTGCTTAATTTCGGTGCTAAGGAATAATCTTTCGTTAATCCTAGTACTATCAAGTAGGGATGCACAAACTAGAATATCGAATCTTCCGGATTCGAATCCTACGGGATTCGAATCCAAATATTACGTTTATTTCGAATATTTGGATTCGAAATAATAAACATTGCACATTAAGAAACTATAATTGCATGGATTTCCTTTTTATTTTCATTGTACATATTGCAGCAGCGTTGATTACAACGGATATTATAAGCATGGGCGCCGACATCCGCCGTTGCGCCGCAATGTCTGTTTTATAATTACGCAAAAAATTCCCTGCGCATTTAAATAATTATCACATTAAATCGTCTAACCGCAGCGCCGCTTTTCCAGCGGTGTTTATTGCTTTGATCGGCGGTTTGACCTAGGGTTACGTTGACCTAGATTCAATACATGACCACTGATCCCGTTTTTCCCCATGTTCTTCCCATTACTAAGTATTAGCTAGAGAGAACAGTATTCTGGATTCGAAATAACTATTCTAGAATACCAAGATATTCTAGTTTGTGCATCCCTACTATCAAGGTTACATACTAAACACAGAATGATATGTAGTACTTTTTAAAAGTATCAAAATGATAATCTCGCCTTCACGTGTTTGCTTAAAAATCTCCTAATTCCAGTCTCTATCATTTCAGGTTTGGGCAATCCCAAACGCAAAACGTGCAACAATCGACCAGCACGGTAGCTACAAACAACACAGCTGCTGCAAACACTGTTAGTTATGTAAGTTGGTGTAATGGAATTTTATTTTTGCTAAAAAAGCACAAAAATCGCTGTGTTTGATTATCTATAAAATGCACCTTGAAAATACTTTTTTAGTGTGTTTTTTTCAAGATAAATTTCATACAACTGCCATAAATTTTGGGTACAAATCAGCCATAGAATTAAGTTTTCTGCCAATGGATTCTTTCTCTTATTTGTATATGGCTCTTGATAATATTCTGAAAATAATTTTGCATTCATTCACATGCTGTTTTTGCATTAATTAAGCCGGCTAGTGCACCACTTATGGTGCAGTAGCGACATACGATGCAAACATTATTAGCAAAGCTGGCTTTGTGTTGGTTTTCACCAAGTGGTGAAGGCTACAGTTTCTTTGCGACAATTTTATCAATATAGCAATATTTTAAATACGATATGAATAATAATATTTTATGTTATCTAGCATGGTTTTGATGTAATTTAGGCCATACTTAAAAACACACAAGCATTCTGTTACTAACACCCCAATATACAACTTATGAAAAACAGCCCAAAGTAATAAATTTAATCAAAAATTGCTATTTCAAAAAATACTAAATAAGTTGTATCAAATATTAATCTGTTCACTTTTAATTCCTGTAGCCAAATTTACTATTAACACAATGTTAGATTATGCCATTTAATTGTGCATACCGATCATCATTTTATGATGTCTTTACCTTCGCAGGCACAGTCATTTTATTCCAATTATGCGAATGCCACTTATCCAACTGCGCAGACCCAAGCCACCGGTAAGTTGGTGTTTCATGTCCTACTGTGTTACCCATACTTTATTTTTGTTGTGATCTTTTATAATGCGAGTCAGATTTTTTCTTATTTGTTTTGTATTAAGCGTTATTGATATTTGTAGTTTATTGTAACTAAATTATGTAAATTATTAAGCTTTTTTAAGTATCATCATATTTTTTAACAAAATTTATATATGCTTAATTTTGTTAGTTCTGAAAACTATTTATTGTTTTGCAGTTTTCCATTATTATTATTTTGTATTATACCATTGTTATAAAAGAAATGGAAATATAGAATGTAATTTGCAACTCTAAATTCCATCCAGCTAACACCACCCAGAGTCAATACTCATATGGGCAGAATGCTTACAGCTATGGCCAGAACACTGGCTACAATACTTCACAGTAAGTTTTAGATACAGCCTCACAATCTGTGAACCAATTACCAATGTGAAATCGTCTTTTTGTAGATACAATGCTTCATCTTATGGTAATGCTGCATCTACTGCTCCTGTGGCCAACACCTATGCTGCTGGCACTCAGAATACTGGTACATATGGCTCCACTATGACCAATACTGGGTATGGCAACTATGGTACAACTGGTTATGCTGCAACTGGATACGGAACAGCTCAAAATACCGCTACCCAACAAAACACCATGACTCAACAGAATACTCGGGGCCAAAATATGATGGGTCAACAAAACACCATGACCCAACAAAATACTAGAGGTTTAAACACTGTGGGTCAAAGCACGATGGGACATGGTAACATGGGTCAAAGCAACGTAGGTCACAGCACAATGGCTCAAAGCAGCATGGGTCAAAGCAACATGGGTCAGAGCAGCATGGGTCAGAGCAGCATGGGTCAAAACACGATGGGTCAAACCAACATGGGATACGGCAACATGGGCCACAGAACCATGGGTCAAACGACTCCGGCTCAAAGCACCGTAGGTCAAAGCAATATGGGTCGAAATGTGGGTCAAAGCAACATAGGTCACGGCAACATCGGTCAAAGCACCATGGGCCAAAGCACCATGGGTCAAAGCAACATGGGTCAAGGCAACTTAAGCCAAAACACGATGGGACAAAGCACAATGGGACATGGCACTATGGGCCAAAGCAATTTGGGTCAAAGCAACATGGGACATGGCACCATGGGCCAAAGCACGATGGGACAAAACACGATGGGACACAGCAACATGGGTCCAAGCAATGTTGGTCATCTAAACACCAAAGGTCCGAATACCACTGGTCAAGGGGTGACTGGTCAAGGTGCCATGGGTCAGAAGTCCAGAGGGCCACCAAACACGAGGGGTCAGAACACCATGGGCCCGAAGAATGTGGCACAAAGTTCCAACCTGACTGGAACCGGCCAAACAGGGGGAAACCAGAATACTTCAAATTACTCGTCAAACACAGGCAATACAGGAAATACAGGTATTGATACCACCCATAGAGATAGATAAAATAGAAATTTAAATATTTAACCTAAATAATTGTTTTTTGTTAAACAGTAAGCATTAGAACCAAAACTAACTAAGGAAACTGTTGTTTCGTATAATTGGATGATTTTTAGCCCTCTTATTGGGCAATGCACAGTAACTTAGGTGCAAGATTATTTGATGTTGATGTTTATCAAGTTTAACTCTTTCACTCCCGGCCAAATGCATTAATTCAAACATGCTGTCCCGCAGTGTTTTTTACAATTTTTAGTCATTTTCAAATTAGCACAGTTTTTCTAAAGTTTATGCTATGATTTAATATTTAGTATAGTTGGAAAGATAATTTATCCCTCTTTTAAACAAGCTGCACATCTAAAATCTACCTCTAATAAAGAATATATTATGTAAACTTTAGTGAACACCACTTTTTATGCAAAGAAAATTCTGCTCGACTTTGAAAAATTTGAGGTGCACTGACAAACGAAATACTCACTTAATATTGGAATGCCTAAATGATATGAAAATTGGAATGTAGATTGTCTAATAGTTTTTGTTTTCAGGAAAATTCGAACTGTATTTCTATCTTCAGTAGTTTTTTTACTATTTGTAATTGAAATTTCCCTTTTTTCTGGCTATATTATGAAAAAATGAACCAAAACGCATTGAAGTTTTTAGAGTTTTTTAAAACTAAAACAGTGAAAAGTATAAAAAAAAACAGCGTCTGCCTTTGCTCTAACCGCCAGCTTGTGCACAGGGAACTAGTCTCGTCGCCTTTTTTCTTTATCGAGCTCTCAGCAGGACGCTCTCAGCAGGCACAGCTGGGTTCATGCTTTGGTGAACACGCGGCGTACCGCCCGTGGCGAAAACCTCACCAACGCTCTCCTTTTTATCTCAACGGCACGAAATTTACAGAGAATGTAAAGAAAGACTTGCTTGACAAAAAGAGCTTCTCTGCAAGTTAACACGACTCCTATTGGCTGAGTTAGTCACTTGTAAATTCGTGTAAAATCGATAGAAATAAGAGGCGAAGCCTTGAAAAAGAAAGGCTATCACTCCTCGCATTTTTAATATTTCTCCACGATAATCACAGAGAATAAAATATAGGGTTTCCTTGATCGAATGAGCCATAGCTGAGGTCTCTACCATTACGCATTGCGGAGAAATCGTTTTTTAGATTTGTATCCATTTATGGACAGACGGGATACCATGTTTTCCCACCAACTCGCCATATATGGCGAGTTGGGAGGGAAAGAGTTAAATCAAATAAGAGCGAAAAATCTGAAACCATTTTCCTTTTGTATTGGATCTTAGGACTACTGTTTCACAGACTTGTGCAATGATTTAAATTATCTGTCAATCCACAGACATGAGATTTTCCATGGTGACACATTTTATCTGAGCACGAATTGCAGAAAAGTTTTGTTTCATTATATTTCGATCTGCTCTGATATTTCTTTTTTGTAGGTTCGAACAACTCAAAGTCGTCCAATTACGGTTATGGATTTCAAAAGCAAAGTGGTAAGAATTGTGTATTTTTAGTTTTTTTTTATTATAAAGTGTTAGTGGTGGCTGTGTGGAATATTTAAAGATGCTGTTTTATTGGCAAGTTAACTGCACACTGGTAATTTATGAATGCGTTCCTAGTTCGATCATTTTGCCACTTGATGGTATAATGAGTCAAATTATGACTCTCTTAATTAGTTGAACGGTTACCAGTGCTTTGCTATTTTAAAGAAGACACTAATGTTAGCAGTGCAATGTTTATATTGAATAGGGACCTAATAACCTCAATGGTCAACCACAAACACTTTCTTTTAGACTCGTCATCAAACCATTATGAAAAGCAATTGGCTTCTGCAGCAAATCAGTTCAACAACAGTCGACGGGGTAGAGGAGGTGGTAACAGAGGAAGTAATTACAACAGCGGCGGTGGTGGTGGTTATAACTCCGGATATAATAACAGTGGTGGTGGTTACAACAGTGGGTACAACAACAGTGGAGGGTATAACAGTGGCGGCAACTATAATAGCGGTGGTGGATACCATTCTGGTGGAAACTACAGCGGCGGGGGCGGCGGCAGTGGTGGAGGTTACAACAGTGGCTACAACAATAGTGGCGGGGGGTACAACAGTGGTGGTTACAATTCTGGCAACTACAACAGCGGGCCATACAATAGCGGGTCGTACAGTGGTGGGTTTGGAGGAAGCGGGGGTGGGGGTCGATGGAGGGGAAGACCCAGCAGAGGTGGTGGTGGGGGAGGAGGAGGCTATGGACCACAATCGGTGAGCAGCTGTGCTAATTGAACCTCTTATTACCATTTACCAATAATGATTACAATTTATAATTATGTTGGTATCATCAAAGTTTTTTTGCATTAATTAAGCCGGCTAGTGCCTCACTTATGGTGCAGTAGCGACATACGATGCAAACATTATTAGCAAAGCATGCTTTTGTGTTGGTTTCCACCTAGTGGTGAAGGCTACAGTTTCTTTGCGACAATTTTATCGGAAATATTGCTGTTTTAAATAAACTTTGTCAAATTAGTTATTATAATACCTATCATAGTTTGGACGTTTTAAAGTTTTATCACAATTTATAATACATGAAAACCAGCCTAAGTGGAAAATACATCATATATATTTAGATTATGCATACACTTTAAAATTGACACCTCCAATCTTTATTAAGGATATAGTTTGTATTTTTTCCCTCGAAACCCACAATTGTTTTCTGCTTTCGGTTACCCTTTGACAAAACAGGTTTATACCACATTGAAATAAAGATGATTTTGTGTTGTTTTCAATTGAAATCCCTGCTTGGCCTACCCAGACCCAAGTTTTTTCCTTTCATGTAGCTTCTCCATCCGGGCAGCACCCACAGACATTTCCCCCATCATCCCCACAAAACACTGGACCCAAGAGCATCAAAGCTCTCGAGATCAAGGCTTTCCTGTATGCCTGGTGTGGCCAGCGGAAACTAAAGCCTGAATATGAAATCTCACCTCAAGGACAGATCCATGTCCCGCGAACAATGTTCACATGCACGGTAGGTCAACAAAGAATAATTATTAAATACAGAAATGGGAATCAATATGGAAAACAAGCTCTACTCTAAAACAAATATTTTTGTATTTTATGGTTTATTGTCTGGGACTCTGGAAGTTTTGTATTCTTCATTAAATATGAAAAAGACCATAAAGATAGAAAACTAGAAGATTATTAAATAATTAGGGCTCTGGTCAGAGTTATTAGTTTTGGGGTTGAGATCAGTGTTAGAATTCGTTCCCATACTTTTATTGACCAGTTTTCCGCCTTCTTTCTTTTCTACTCTTCGCATTACCCAATAAATATTTAAAATGTTTTTGACAGTCTTTTTCATGTTTAATCAACTGTTCTTTATAAATACAATAAAGTTACTGGTACAAGCATACCTTTTTAAAAACTAAACAATTAAAGATTAAATCAATTCTGTACTTTATTAAACTAATGTTGATTTTGTTGATTTGTTCTTCAGTTGATAATAACTGGTTTGGATTATGTGGCTGAAGCCAGAGCAGCAAGCAAGAAAGATGCTCAGAGTAAAGCAGCTTGGAACTTCTGCGAACACCTCGTCAAAACTGGATACATGACAGCGTCAGAACTACCACCACGACCGGTGAGTTGGGTTAAACACTCTGAAGTGTAACTTCTTTCCTGGTTTTGTGAAGTTTGTTTTCAAGTTTATTACCCTTGTGCTGTGTTATATGTATGACCAAGTGATAATGGGGGAGTTGTGTACTTTAGTTTAGTGTAGTTCAACTTCAATGTATTCATGATCTAATACTTTTAAAACATTGCCAATAGTAATAAAGTATTTTTACCTACACATCATGTATCTCCTATAATCGCTTAAATACATGGTATAACAAAGGAAAATCAATGTTATTTCTCTATTTGGATAAACGGGAAATATTTAGCTTTTGACACTTATTTGGAATAGTGTAAAATATATCAAAAATCAGGTATTGGGTAACAAAATAATTGTGACCGCATACTCATTATTCCTTCACACCCTTATCTTACCACCTGTACACCACCAGTACGAATCTGGCCCCAAAGACAGCAGTGGAGTATCCACAGAAGCCATTGGTTCCCTGCCACCAGAAACACCTGAAGACGTAAGTATATTGTGTCATTGTGTGTATCAACCACTGTTCTGAAAATACTTACGATGTTTAAAAAAACGTATTTGGTATGCAAAGTTGCAACATTAGGAACAAGATGATTACGGTGATATAGTTTGTTTTAGTGCTGGAGTTGGGTTGGAACTAATTTCCATACTTAAACAAGCAGGTTTCCTCTTTTTCCACCCTTTTTCCTTTCGTCCTCCCAATGTCTGTTTTTGTGTGGAGTGACATACATACACGAAACCAGTCTTCCATCAAAACCTGCTGATTATTGATACGAGTGATATTACTGTTTATTAGGTTGAGCGACATGGAGGTTGGAATCTGGCCAACTGTCGGCAACGTTTGAACCAGTTCTGTCAGCGCGAACATTACGGTCCAGACTTCCGACATGAAATACATGGTCCCGAACATTCACGAATATTCGTTTGCGAACTTTCACTCTATGTGAGTGCGGTGCGAAAAGGTGGGTCACTTTATTCATGTTTGACGATAGAACATTCTCTTGTTTTATATAATTTTAGAAAATTCTGCATAGATTTGTGCCAAATTTGTAGTACACTATGTTTACAAACCGATAAGCGGATTTGTGGTTTTTCCTGAGTTGGTTAAATGAGCAAGATTATAGGAAAATTGGCCATCATTTGGAAACTTCAAATATTTTTAAAGTTGAAATACTGTTTTAAACAAGTTTTCTTTCATTAAAATCTTTTAATAACTAGAGTTCTAGAAATAATTTAAAAAATTACTTTTTGTGCACAAAGCCACATTGGAAGCTGGTTTATTGATGAACCTGTTCATTGGTTTGGTGCAACATTAATAGGAAGAATGTGTAATTTGTACAGCTGTCCAATGCTGATGCAATATAAGGGACCTTCCTTACATGGTTAATTAACATAATATACAAATATAAAAACATATGGGTGGTTAAACTGATTAAAACCTATTCCAAAGTAATTTACTTTGTTTTAAAGGTTGACAAAAAAAAGTAGTGAATGTTGGTAAAGTTTCTGAATAAACTTATTAGGACTGGTTATTTTTTGTTAATTATCGGTTTACTGATAACAAATCACTAGTTATTTCTGATTAACAGCCAAGTACCACATCTTTGTATGTTTTAAATCATTACATCAGTTTGTACCTGACATTGGAATTTATATTCCAGAGTTTTACGCGAACGAGCGCGGTAGCAACAAGAAGCAGGCGACGGCGGTGTGTTCACTTTCCATGGTTCGGCAGCTCTACAAACAGGGGCTGATTGAGAAGTTCGGCGAGCCGTTCAAACACGTGACCCGAGGGGCGTTGCTTAACGCGAAGCTTATCGAGATGGATGAATTGGATATGATGATTGATGGCAACGCGAATGCAGGACTTAAACGGAAAGCAGAGGTAAAGAATGAAGGTGTATATCAGAGTGTTCATTTTTGTGCAATGATGCAAATTATCTGTCAATCCACAGACATGAGATTTCCATGGTGACACCATATTTCTGAGCACAAATTCCTTCTGTAAATTATAACATGTTGACAATGCCATATGCTAGGTGCAGTCATAAAAAAGAGTGTTATTGAATCAACTTCAGAATATAAAATCGCCTAAATAAAAGTATTTTCCCCCAATTTTTTTATCAATAATTCATAAATAATAAAAGTAAATACTCGATTTTGGTTACTTTAAAGACCTTTCATAAAAACGGGTGATGTTGTCATGACTTTAAAGTTTAAATATGACCGTAAGTACCCGGATAGCAGTACAACCATCGTTTCCCAGCACTGGCTTGGTTCTGCTTATTTTGGGATTACTTCCCCTACAACCTCTGCTTACTAACCTAACATGAATTCGCAGGCGGAACCCGAGAATGTCGACGAAAATGGAAATTGGACGACGGAGCATTCTCGTCAGCGCTTGAATCAGTTCTGTCAGGTCAACAATATGCCTTGTGATGTCATATACTCCGAAGAGGGACAAACGGGAAGCAAGGTCGGTGGATTATTTTGTTATTTGTCTGTTAGGGATGTCCTTTCAGTTTTCTTTTTATAATCAACACAATATTTTTCTGATGTAAATGTTGAATCGTTAGGTTTAATTTATTGTAGCTGTGTGAGAGTAACCTAATACTCGTCAAAATAAAGATATACTGGTCAACCCTTTCTTATATCGACCAATCCACCAACAGAGCTATACGGCTTCACTCACCCTCAAAGTGAAGCCGGAAGGATCGACAGAGGAACAAGATGTAGCAGCAGAAGCTGTCGGACAGAGTAAGAAGGCTGCAGCTCAGGGCTGCGCGCTCAAAATAATATCCCAACTCTACAAACTGAAGCTTGTGGAGGCGAATGCATGGGCGGAGGCGCTACCGAACAAGAAGAAACCACAGAAAAGAGGGAAAATCCTGGTAAATAAACTCACATTTTCTTAATGTAATTTCTAGTATTGTCATAACCAATACCACAATCATCCAAGTCTAGTTTCTATACATAAATTCCAATGATCTTGATCAACTAATGGCGTTGAAAAGTTATTTGCTCAATTCCCCTAAGTTTTTCTCTTTGAAGACCCAATGCTGTTAAAAATACTGCCAACTAAGAAAAATGTCATAAAATGGAAAAGTTTGATTTCGGATGTAATAATAATATGGAGTTGCTGATAGTTATACAAAATGGTTCTGTGGGCCATCTTTACCTTTTAAGTTGCTGGTTGCTGTGCAGAATTAACTTAAATGATAATAACTTTTACCTCATGGGGCCCCATTTACCCTCCACCCCCGCTTGTGCAATGATGCAAATTATCTGTCAATCCACAGACATGAGATTTCCATGGTGACACCTTATTTCTGAGCACTTAAGTTCAAACTATTTAAGCTGCCAAGCGACTTAGATTATCATCCTTCTTTACACTACTGTCATAAAACATAAACATTTTTATAAAAACTTAACCAAACCATTATAAGATAAAAAAAAATTGTCAGAAAACTTGTTTTTAAGGCAATTGTTAAAAACCTGTATCAGATGTGTTCTTGGTTCAATTTATTAGCATTGCACCTGCTTTCTCACAATTAATATTCGAAGGATTCCTTTTCATTTAATTTCACAATTTTTACACATGTCGGCTACAATAGGCCGCATACTTTCTGCACGAGACGTAACAAACCTTGCATCCCCAGCAGGACCAGTTCAACTACCTTCCTGTGATGGGTGGGATGCAGAACTACATGCAGGAGGTAAGTCGTGTTGTTTGATGTGGAATGGGCAACCATGCAATTATAAACTGTGTTGGAGTAATACAAAGAGAATGAGATGACTTTAAAATCCAAATTCTTTTTTTGCATTCATGTTTGTTGGTAGGAAACCGAAAGTCATAAATTTATTTGTGACGATTTTTGTTTGTTGTGCAATGATTCAAATTATCTGTCAATCCACAGACATGAGATTTCCATGGTGACACCTTATTTCTGAGCACAAGTTAAAAACAAATTCTACCACCGATATTACTCATTAAAAATAACCACTATTGTAACATAACGAATTATATCATGAAAATGAATATAAGACATCTAATATAAAATTCAAAATTTGAAATAATTATGATATAGGTTTTACATATTAGGTTTTTAGTTAATAGATTTGGTAAAACAAACAAAAAAGCAAAGAGTTACTGTGAAAATTCTGTAACTCTACAGCTCTATGCTACTTTCAGTCGCCAATCAATAAAAAGCCATTTTTAATTAAACGGATTTTGGTTTTGTTGCATTTTACTGATTTATACTTTAATTGACAGATGGTTAACTATGTCTTAACATATGAGTTAATGCACAGCCATAGTTGTTTACTACCAATCAAACAAGACTTTACCCTTGTTGGACAAAAACGACCATTTTAACAAACCACATCCCACCAGAGCGATTCCTTTGGTGGTCACGGTCCATGGGCTCCACCTGTCCACCGAACGGCACTAAACGACGCCCACATTAACGAGAAGCACAAGCAGATCTACCCGAGCGAGCAGCAGCTGGAGATTGTGCAACGAAGCGTGAAGATGGTCGAACTGGCGCTCAAGAAAGTCTCCGAGGAGCTCGACAGCGCTAGCGAGGTGGTGGAGACGGCGGAAGATACACCTCCTGAAGGGTAAGTGGGGTGAAGGGGGCTTTTCGGGGGGATGCCACATATTATTGAGCTGGAATTAAGATAGTTTTGGGCCAAAAACAAAGCCAACCATAATACAATTAAAATGCTCTTGATATAAAAAGTAATATTTTGTTTGTTTTTTTGTTGTAAAAAATGCGAATATGAAGATATCGTTAGTGCATTTTAATCCATCACTGTCAGTTCCCTTAAATATCATCTCAATGATTAGAGTTGTTTGTACTTCAATTCATATTCCCCACTTGTGCAATGATGCAAATTATCTGTCAATCCACAGACATGAGATTTCCATGGTGACACCATATTCCTGAGCACAAATTACCATTTACTGATATTCATCTGCAACTATAGATATTTAACTAAAAATGATTTTTAGTTTATTTTTGCTTCTTTATGTCATTGAAGAAAATGGCAAGGTTTAAAAAAGGATTAGAAAATAAATACAGATTAATTAAAATTAATTTAACTAATACATTAGTATTGAATTCAATGTTTTGAGCCTTGAAACAAGTTCAAATTGTAAGAATCTCTGTTCAAAGTTGTTTCGGTGCTAAGCAAATTACACGGTCTCCAATACCCCAACTCTAATTACAAAATAAATCTCCAGTTTTACAAACCCAATTCCAAATCCAACATTCCAGGTCAAAGAAGCGCAAACTGCAGGGGGTAATGAGGGTGGGGTATCTAGCGAAGGGGTTACTACTGAGCCACGATAACGTCGTCGACCTCGTCCTGCTGTGTCTGGAGCAACCAACCGCAAAGCTTCTTACCCACGTGGCACAATCCTTGCCAAAACATATCGTGGTAAATAAATACTTTTTTGCTAATTTTATCTCAACAATATTATGTTCCTAGGCCATTTGCTTTATTGAAACCCGATCGCTTAAAATAAATCCAACTTTTTGTGCACAAAGCCATATTGGAAGCTGGTTTATTGATGAACCTGTTCATTGGTTTGGTGCAACATTAATAGGAAGAATGTGTAATTTGTACAGCTGTCCAATGCTGATGCAATATAAGGGACCTTCCTTACATGGTTAATTAACATAATATACAAATATATGGGGGTTTGTTATTTCCCAAGCTTGTCTAACTAGTTTAAAGTTTTGCGCTTGTGTCTAGCTTAAATAAGACTACCTGAATTCGAAAGAAAAAGTAAATTTCATTTTAAATAAAAAAAATATTGCGCGGTGTAATCAATTAAGAAATGTTTAATTTGGGATATGTATAAATGGTTGTTATTAATAGCTTTCTACGGGAAGTAATTAACCATTAGAATTGTTAGTCATTGTCATCGAAACTATCAATTTAAAAAACATCTGAGATTTCAGCGAAATTGCTATCTTCCCTCAAAATGATAACACCCGCTCTTGACCGTGTGCATAAGGGAATCCGTCAACCACGACTAACATATCGATCGACAGAACGTGGCGAAGGAGAAATCGAACATTGAGACGTCGATGCAGGATTCACAGATCATCATCCAGATCTGCTCCGATGCGGATGAATCCGACATCAAACTCACCATCAACATCCACCTCACCTCCCCTGCTGTACGCACTGCTACCAAGACTGAAGGTATGATCGTATTTGTATCATGTGGATTGTAGAGGTTTATTGGTAATGGTGGGTTCTGATACTGGGTAAAACCGTTTTTATATCTTATTTTGATGCATCTAAGTCTTTATTCTACATTACATTAATATGGGCGGGTCCACGGTAGCTACCGGGACCAGGAATTTAGGCCATGGAAGGCCCATTACTCCAGTCTTTATTCTAGAGCTAAGTACTAAATATGTTTCGTGATATGTTTCAAGTTGACAGTGGGGGGATATGAGAGCTTTGTGCTGGCTAAGCGAAAGCGTTGAATTCTCTCCTGTCCTACCACTAACCACGTGTACTTTCATATTTTCCACAACGGGCACACACAATACGCCGACACGTTGCGCGATTCTGTGTGCTCTGTGTGTAGACGCCGCACAAGACGCACCAGGGACTCTCAACAAAGAGAAATGTCTCAAGTCATTGGCAGAACTCCGACATTCAAAGTGGTTCCAGGTTTGACTCCGAATCATTTTGGTCGCGCCGGTGGTTAAAATGCGGTGACAAATCATGAAGTCCATGTCCATGAAAAGTGGAATAAAATAAATGTTTGAACTATGGTTGAATTCATGTGTTATAGCAGTGTTGCATTGGACAAAACTGAAAATAACTGCAATGTAGCATAGTTTGCAAATGAAAATATTGGTTACTTTTAAGCTGCATTTTACCACTGGTGCCACCAAAATACACGTTGTGTGTTGTATTTGAAGACACTTGCTAATTGATGTTTGCTTGATGTTTGAAACCTGCAGATGTGCTATAACCCTAGATCTCCACGTGGTTGAACATTGTGTTGTATTTCAGGCGTGCGCAAATATCATTCCCTCGTGCGTAATTGTGATCAGGATTCTGAGGGAGATCAAGTTGCGATGTCCGGAGTGGAACGCTATTTCCGACTGGGTGAGTTTGATGCTCATGTGTTAGGAGTTAATCAGGGAAACTAGGATTTCAATTTGAGTTTTTCTTTTCTGGTAGTGTAGTAGTGTGTGTCAATTAATGTAGTGGTTTGGGCGTGGGATCTTTTATTCATGGAAACCATATAGAGTTACAACTATTGCTGAATAATGAATGCGAAACTGATTCAAATACCGCTACTTGTAGTTTATAAATAATGGTGAGACAATCATGCAGTCAAACTCACATTACGAAACTTGCCTGTTTAAAACTTCATTTCTGTATAAAAGGAGCTCATAATTACATGCCCATTGCAAGATCGAAGCATAGCCGTATATAAAAACAAATAATAAAACAGCGATTTAATTATCCCGCAGGCTCTCGAACTTCTGGTTGAGAAATCGCTGCGGACTTCCCCGGTTCCCATGTCACTAGGTGGCTCACTACAACGGGTGATGGAAGTCATCGGGTCAGGAATTCTATTGGCAGGTGGGTGGGTGGCTCTGTTTAGTATTCCAATCCAGTACTAGGGGTACATCGGGCTAGCCTGAACTAATGTTCCATATTTTGCATATCTGTTCTCTCATTTAATGGTGTCGGTATTAGTTGCGACTCTGATTTGCACAGTTCGTTTATTGGAAGTAGGAGAGTGTTCTTTACTACTGTCTACTGGCATACCTTAACAATAAAATTCCGCTTTTATTAACACAACACATAACAATTTCAACCATATCCTATTTTGCTCTTTTTTAAAACACAACTTTTATAAGTTTGTGCCTTGCCTTAGTTCATCTAATTTAGGTGCCGTCAGATATTAGCATTCGATGCACTCATAGAAACATTATACCCAGGTAGTGGAGGAGTACAGGACCCATGCGAACGGGAAGAAGTCGATGTGATGGATCATTTATCGGAGCAAGATCGCGAGGATCTCACAGTATCTGCACAGGTGGGTCCATGTGGGATTCCGTATGCTCTTAGTCGAGTTTTGCGAGCTAACAGCTTAAATTTTCGATGGTTGTAAAATATCGCTTTGGGTTCAGAAGCTTTGGATTTTTATAAAATGAGTCGGATGTGATGTTTACCAGAAGTTACTTTCCCACTCTTTGTGTGGCTTGTTGTATGGTACAACTGAGTAATCTGAAATGGCAAATAACTAAATAGAAACTAAAAATTAAGATACAGTGTTGGGGGTTGTGTAAGGGGTGAGTTCGAGATTAGTAATTAAAGTAGAATTAGTTTCAACAAGCAGTTTCCTTTTCTCCCTTTAGTGCCTCACACTGAAACATACCAAACCAGAATCGAGTTTTTTAGGCAATAAACTATCTTTTTCAGTGTCATTTAGTGTAAACCACAAGTAATCCACTATAAATATGATGGCGTTTTTTAACTGTAATTTTTAACACCTAAAATTGTTTGAAAAAACTATTAACCACAGTCATGAGTAAAAAGTTAAAAAAACGTTTTTCCACCAGAACTTTCTACGAATGCTGGTGTTTCGACAAGCACACAGAGTACTTGGGATGGAAGCGTTGCCCAAACCAGAGTGGCTGGTTAAGAAAACCGAAGCAATCTCCATGCATTAATTAACTTAATATTTATCAATGCTGTAAACCTTGAAACATGAATGTATATTAATGTACAAATAAACTTTCTTCAGTCCACGAATGCCGGTTTGCTTGTGGTTATCCTGTTTGGATCGTTCACGTAATGCACTGAAATGTGTAAGCGTATTCGGTTGTAAGCAGAGTTAAACGAGTGCATTCATGACAGACTTGCTTTATTGACGCATTTTAGGCAAGAAGTAATCCAATCAATTTGGTTAATACTTTGTTGAATATCGAGTATATTACTCTCTGTGTGGCGAGACGTTCCAAGGCTGATAATCGTCCGACTGATACCGATTTAAATTGTAAACCTTACTGTAATTTTCGGCCGATATTCATTGTTTAAAACCTAGGTCCTAGGACCTAGACTATAATTAACTAAAAAACTCTGTAGGGTTTCGTAAGAATAAGTTGTTTCAGTGTCCATGTCTGGCACTTGATCCATCCTGACGATTTTCTAGTTAACAATATTCAGCTCATATTGTAGAGTTAACACGTCACTATATGCATGAGTGATTTACCCTTTCTATATAAGTTTAAGTTTCTCGTCCTCCGTCGCATCGTTCTGGCAAAACAGTCCCTGAACTGCATAGCGTGTGTTCGCTATATCGCCACAGATGTGACTCGCAATCCGACAACGTCAAAGAAATGTGTTTTTTTATTCTTCGTTAGAACATAAGCTGACACAGTAAAGTACATACGGCTTAACTAATTCGTTGGAGATGCCTGGAACTGGGCCTTCAAAGGAGGCATTATTTAGGTCCGTACTTCTTAAACAGGTTTCGATACTTATGAAATAAAACATTCTCGAAACAACCAACCTGACTGTTTAATTAAAACAAAGCTGTGCGATGGCCGTCAGTCGGTGTTGACGCAATGTGATTTCTGCCCAGTGCTCTGAATGTCAAAGTGAAGAAATTCAACTAAGCGCGGGTAACGGCAGGCGTACTTTGTTTGTAAACAAAGGAATGGTTAAGCCTGCCTCCTCGTGGCGACCCCTGGGGATCGAGTTCTTCGTGAGCTAAATGGCTAACTTTATTCCTTCCCAGAAGCCTAAGGGCTGGACGAGAAAATTCTGGGTGCGGGTTGTGGGGCTGACTACCCCATCTCCCAAAGACATATCAGTCTCCGTATTCCGATTCTAATCAAATTCCGGGACTTCGAAGCTTAAGCCAAGAATCATAACGGAATCCGGATCGGGCCGGACATGACTTTTTTCGTAACGGACATGGAGACGCTAGTCGTGAGAGCGACTGTGGCACGGCCACGCGGCACGCACCGCGCCCCCAAGCGGTTTGGGGGTAAATATGCGGAAAGAAACACAGAGGGGCAGAGGGGTTTAGGATAGGATATTCATGTTTATCCCTGTGAATGGGAAAACCAAGGGGGTTAACACACGGGCAATCGTCAGACCACCTCGCGCCCATCGTCGGGTTTCCGGAGCTATTGCAGTGTGTTGTATATGATAGACACGTTCCTTTAATTTGGTAGAATCCATAAATCCGCTGGGTTCAGTCAATGTTCGTAAAGTGCCTTGCCCAAGGACACAACCGTCTAGCTAGCAACCAGTTTCGCTTTTCGATTGAAAGACGACGCATTTAACCGCAAGGCTAACCGGCCGGACGGTAATGAGATTCCTAAACTTTCCCTCTGCTCTTCCAAATGTTCTACAGTTCTAGGCCTATATATCCGGTATATACTCCCGGGCGTATTTAATTATTGGTTTAAATTCTCCAGCATTGATCGCGGTACATCTATATCATATTTGCTAACATCTCATGAGTTTCAGATCAATTGAACTATTTGTTCGTGTTGATGTAGGTAAAAGATACAATATAAGCTTTGATACTGTTTTTGTGTCTGTAGACAAGATTATTTTTGGTTTTACTGCATCAAACACTCTGAACATAGGCTACAGATATTGCTTCCTACACACACCGAACACAAGATACACCGTTTCCCGAACAAATCTATTTGATCAGAGAAGTTCGAAACGAAATCTATTCTTACTCGTTATTACATATCACAACAGGATGAATTACAAAATTCGGATTTTCGCAGTTGCTTTCTGTTTTCTTCAGTTCTCATATTACTTCGAAGCTTTCGATCTTCGGTTTGTCATCAGTGGATGGATCCAAAACTGTCTTCGATCGTTTGGTTGATATGAAGCTAGAATTATTTCTATCAGAAGACATAAAAGCAGATAATGCTTATCACCGTAATTAGTAAGCACAATACATATTTACCGTGGTCAAGTCGCTTAGTCGTTCTTATTCGAGTCAATCCAAAATGCGCCTTGCCCACTCGTCATTGACTAATGGAACCATAAGACACTGCTAGTTAGCGTTTGTTTTCTGGTCATCTATTTAGTGGTTTAAATCCGGTTTAGGTTTACTTCAATTTAAATTAGATGATTCAGGTTTTCTTCCCTCTCGATTATGTGCATATAAGTCACAAACTTTAACAGGTTATTGCTTATCACCCATTAAAATTGTGGATTACAAAATTCTATGGCTAATATTTTGATGACTCAGCAATTTTGTATCGATTTTCCAAGCAACCAAGCAGTGAGCAAACTAAACGGTATTTGCACATTCAATTGTAAACAAAAGTTTTATGTTTGTTGTTCATATCTATTTATTTTTAAGGATTCTAAGCAAAAATTGTTTTTTAAACCATGTCTTTCGATTAAGATTGTTAAAGGTGAGTTTTACTGACGACTTGTATCGTATAGTATAAACGTTTATAAGAAGTATGGTAATAGTAACCACTAAAACTATGTTGTTGTGGTTGTTTCTACTTTTGAGGGAAACATTGTTGGTTTACTGATTGTTGCCAAAATGTTTTGCATTTGACTTTCGGCAGTAACGTTTTCGATTGAAATTATCCAAAAAATATTAACCTTGATTAATCCCCTACTGGAAAGTTCGTATGATGCGCCGGATATATCTGGCGTAGCGCACGGACTACTTTTTCGGGTATTGGCGCAGAAAACTGCAACAATCATGCTGACGTAGCGTGATTACACTTCCTTTCATTTATGTTAGTATTTTTGATACTTTAAGCTTTATATTTTATAGTTTTAATTGAAAATGATGCAACTTTGTTTGTGGTGGCGCAAATTAGTATTGCTGGCGTGGCGCACAATTTAGGTTAAAAAATGTTGGCGCAAAAATCCGGCGCACAGAAAACGAACTTTCCAATAGGGAATTGATCCCTCACGCAATTCATGTGTATTACCTGTTGATGGAGTGCGCAATTCCAAAAAAATTGTATTATTAGAGAGTTTATTCCACTATTTTCGTGTGCATTCATTGTTTAATATAATACTGTTATTGACATCAGTATTACCATCTTGCATGTCCGACTGAAAAATAGGGCATTAATTACCACAATCACATGTTCTGGTCTAATAGAGTGATAAGTAGAAATGAATCGTCGAATCAGAGAAGGTTTAAGAACTTTGTCCTCGTCGAATAAATCTAAATCAAGGAGAATTGTTCAAGACCCAAAGTGCCAATTTCTCAAATTACCAGACGAACTGATATTAAAAGTTTTTCAATTCCTGGATGTAAATACGCTGATCAAACTGACATATGTTTGTACCAAGTGCAAACGCCTATCAGAGGACACCAGCCTTTGGCAGCAAAAGTATATCAATTATGTACAAACCATCAAAACAAATGGGGTTAAACTGAAAGAAGCGGCAATGCCATATAAGGACCGACTTCTACAAATTACTCGAAAGACAAGGGATAAGATGGCATTGAGGAAATCAAAGGTGAATCAGTACACAGGAGTTTGTGGAAATATTGACCGATTTTTATGGGAATTCGGGATTCAATTTCAACTCTGTTTAATAACAAAGGATGACACTAAGCATGCGTTTACACAGACTTACCGAAAATCTTTTAGCTCATCTACTGTTTTGCAGTGGAACAGTTTGGATAATTTTCCCAAGTGGTCAAATGTTAAAAGAGTTGAGTTATATGCGCGTGTGCCATTAATGTTTGGGTCTAAAGAAAGACCTCTAAAGGGAAGCCCAAAGCAACTGAGTTTAATGTCCAAAGATACTACTGCCGAAGTCACGAATATATGCAGTGACAAGGAAATACAAGCTTTGTTACTACGAAGTGGTCTGTTGGTTGTTTTGTGGAAAAATTCTAGCGATGTTGCATTTTTTTGCACTGCAATCCACCATAATGATGTAGTTAAGAAGCTGATCTATTCAAAAGTAGATGAGACCTATTACATACCCCATCGCATAATTTTGGACGATGTGGACCGGTTTTATGGACTACATGGTTATAAGTGCCATGTGCATTTGCACACCTTAGGGTGGTCAATTTTCGAAGAGAAATTTTCAGGACTCTTTTGCGATGAAGCTCAAAATGCAACTGTTGAACCAGTGAAAGATTTCGTTAAACTCAACGTTAGCTCTGTTTCGACAGGCGTCTCCAATAAATTGGAAATGGATTGGAAAACAGATTTATTCCAAGGCACTCTACCAAACACTGCAATGCTAGATGTAACATTAGTCGACATTAACAGCCAAGTTATGTGGCCAATTTCGAGCCCTGTACAATCGACAGAGCAAGAAATTACCAATGGTGTATTTGATGTACGTGGTATAAACAAGGTGTTTAAGTATTCCGACAATGTTGGTGAAATTTCTGTTTGTTTGAATATTGATGGTGACCGAGTGAAATGCAAAGAAGTTGAAATTTGGTTGAATGTTCAGCATATCAACCAATGGTTCGGTACCAGCTATTAAATTATTGTCAAGACACCAAATAATTGGGAAAGGATTATGTCATTGCACTTGTGTTGGAACCATAACAGCCCAGAATGCGATTTCCATCTTGTGTTTCTCGCCAAGTCACTTTTCAAGAGACATTTGTGTATGTCTTAAAATATTAAAAAAGATGGTTTTATTTTCCTGATCATTTCTATTCTTGTTTTTAACCAACAAACACTGTAAATTTTTGGTTTTGTTGACGCTTTTACATTCAAGGATACAATTCCATAAATTCCAAAGATGATTTAGTTTAATAAACCTGTTACTCTGCTTGGTACTGGCACTGCGGTTATTTTTAATTTTTAATCAATTGTAGAATGCAGCTCAGGTGAGGCATATCTGCTGCATGATGGTGATTGTTATGTATTGGTGATATGGTAGGAGTACTGTTATGAATAAGCGCGATTTTAAAAACAATTTTTCACTGTGGTATGAAACGTACTTATAGAGTTATAATTATTTTCGTCAGTTGCAAATTATAAATATTATTCATTTATTCATATGTCACATATATGTATATTGAGTAGTGTATCTGGTTACTTGGACAACCCTCACCCACAATTTTTGTATGTGTTAGGACTGTTAGCATAATTGCAATAAATTAGGTACCAGTGTTTTTTAGATATGTTATTATTTAGGGTGTTTTGTTTAGTTATAGCAAAACTAAACAATATAATATGTTTAGCAGTAGTTTTGGTTGCTTTGAAACAGTAGACTTTGTCTATTTTTGTTACTATTTTTTTAACATACCAGAGCGGTATTCGCAATTGAAATTCTTCCGACAGTGGTTGTAAGTGTGGTCTTGTAACTAGAAAGTGTTCCATACTGATAAGTTTTGGTAATTACACTTGGTTTGAAACTTTTGTCATGCATTATCTAGCAATAGTAAGCTTTATAAGGAAAATTCAGATTATTGTTGTTATGTCTCATAAAAAATACTTATAGTTGGAAAACTTGTGTTGGCCTTATTTAATGCTGGTACTTAGACTACTTACTTTGTGCAGGTACTCTTGACTCATCTTTCATGATTTAGTTTTATTTAAAAAAAAAGAAACAACTCTCTACATTTACCCTTAAATATTTAAATATAACATAAATTTTCTACAATAAGTTTTCTTGTGAGTATATGTATCAACTGTGCCTTTCTTTCCAATGTTGTACTTTCAGTAAACGAATCTTCTTCAAATTCGCAGGACCAAACTAAGTGGGTTGTTAATGACCCTAGTTAGGTGTGGTGTAATGCAAGGTTAGAAGAATGAACAAGTAAGCAACCAACACCATGGAGTTGGATAT
>CH002012.1:284104-316784 GCA_000149265.1 Ciona savignyi
CATGCTAATTGATTGTAACAGTATGTATTGCTGTACTATATTTAAATATTTAAAACATTTCGTTAAAGAATCACCTAACTCGTTCATGGTTTCGATCTTACAACCTCTTAACTGTCATTCAACCGTCTTTGAATGAGCCAACTTACCAAACAGCCATTTTGTTTCAGCAGATGTTGCAAAATACGAGGCTGTGCTGAAATCTGACTCGTTGGCCAAGATTCAATCCAAAGTGGTTCATCTTGCAAGTAGACCAGGTGACTGAACGAGCCCAAGTAATTGTTGGTTTCAACCAAAATCTGTAAAACAAACTTTTAAAAACTGTTTTTAACCAAAATCCGTGATCCCCATATTTTTAAAAAGAGTTTTCAACTAAAACTATGACTCCCAGATATAAACAAAGCGACCCAGGAATCTGCCCAACAATGTCTGCAGGTTGGTTGGAGAATCCTCCTGCCCACAGTCGGGGAACGAGCAGCTGTGTTGCTATTTCTATTGAAATCACCCAATACTGCCTCCAGTGGTCAGGTGAATTGGTGATTTTGGTCGATCAAATAGTATGTCATTCAAACTGTGTCAATTAAAATTGGCAGGGTTTTTAGTTTGTTACAGTATTTAAGTTACGCAAGATTGTCAATTTTGATAAGATAAAAATACAAAATTTGACAAGAATCTATATTAAATACTAGACTAGATACTGTAATGGAACTGTACATATATATATTTATATTACTTTTTATCAATGCATAAGCTGATATTTGTTGAAATAGAGCAAGCTTTTTTTACCTTTGAGGATAACAGATGAATTACAAATCAATCATGACATCACTGGTCCCACTTTTTCACTAAATCTGGTTAATTTCCAGGTTTTCATGCTGAATTTGCTGGTTCAAAGCCTCCTGGCTGACAACCATTTGGAGAAGTTTCTGGAAAACTCCATTCAAGATGAGAATGAAGTTCTACTGAGTAAAAAGGAAGAGGTGAATATGGGTTGTGTGGTTTGGTTGGATACTTGAAGCTCTGGCAGCGCAAAAGAAAGATTGTGACGCAGTAGCATGGGTTTAGATCATTGTAATCCATGTGTTCAATGACGAATAGAATCGTTTTTAATGTAGTGTCGTTTAAGTCAATTCCTGGACTGAAAAAGCACAAGTTGAGTTAAATCAGCCTTTAAGATTTTCAACCTAGTGGTTAAACATGTATCTTTCATCCTATGTCCATTAAACCTTTTAGGATCCAAGTTTGATCTGTTTGTTTGTACTCTTACTTGTTAATGACAAATTAACTATGGGCTTTCTACAAGTTCTGTTATCAGAATGTTCGTTCAGGTTATAACTGGTTCCATGTTTGAAAGCAATGCGTCATATAAGTAGTACACTAATTATTTGGCGAGCATTATTTATTTTAAAAAGTATCTGATTGGTAGTCATTTCTTTTTCAATTAAAATTTAAATGGAACTAATTACGAAACGACTTAAAAATGAAAAGTGCAGGCCAACTGGTAATGGTTTAATATTTTTGCAATCTTACAACTTCATACATGATGCTTCGAAGACTTAATTGTATCTGTGATCCACTTTGTTCCACACTCCAGTTGGAAAAGGAATCCGATGAACAGGAACTGAAAGTACGCATGGTTGAGCGGGTCACCAGGAGGACAAAGGTCACGCAGAGTTCAAAGGAGATGGGGTCAGATTTCAGCAAGGAGAAAGTTTCATTGATCCAACTGACTGAAAAGTTGATACAGAGCATTCGAAGGTGGGTGGGTATTTTGCGGTAGTAGTTTTAGGGGGTGCATGTTGTGGTGGATAGGAGGAGGGAGTTGATTCAGTTGTGAATTTGTCAATTTTTATGTCACAAAACCAGACTTGTGGTGTTTGGCTTGTAATTATTTGAGAATCTTATTACCATAAACCAGTGGTTCTCGATCTTTTTGACTTTGTGATGCACCCGAGACCAATTAAGAAATGAACGGGCGCACTTTGGACGGGGAGTCAAAACAATATGCTAAATACTCAAACAATTTAGGAAAAATATGGAAAATTAAAAGTTTAATTTCATCATCAAATTTTCCACAAAACGAAATTACTGTTTCTTGGGCGCTCTTGCTATTTGGGAAGTTAATGTAGAACCAACGTTACAATGGAAAAGAAAACTAGACGCTAACCATTTAGTAGTTTATGATCTATGCACACTCTGTCGTAAATTTACAAAATGCAAGTGTGGCGCACCTAGCTAACCCCTGTGGCTCACCGTTTGAGAAGCACTGCCATAAACACATTTTAACGGAATTCAGTCATAAAATGATTGCATTTCAAGCATCAAATGTTCTAATGTTAGTTCTCGCATTATTTTCAATCAATTTAGACTCATTTGAATATTCTTATATCAATATTGTGAATATTCCCCAGTGAAACTGCCGATGGGTTATCGAACCTCATTGAACTTAAGAATCGAACAAAATCCTCTCCCACCCACAACCACAGCAGAAGTTCAACCATATTGAAGATATTGCAACAATTCCAGACTCTCATATTCGCCAAAGTATTGCATGGAGCAAACTCACCCGTAAGTAATGTGTGTTGTGGGCTCCCAAGACCTTTCACTGCTTGTGCTGCCAATGTACCATCTGTTTTTATACAAATTTCAGTTTTATTTTCGTGTTTCTATTATTTTGCTGTTTCTTGTATCTTTGTTTGGCACAGTAAGATGTGATAACAATAAAGTGAGTTTGCGTGTGTGTATGTTAGTATGTATATAGATTTGGTCAGAGATTCCAACACACAACGTCATTAACCTCTTGACTTGTCCACTTGTTTAACTATCTCAACCAAACAGGTTAATGTTAAAAGCATTTAATATATATTTTTTATATATTCAAACCTCTTAATCCTCTAAGAATATGAACCCAATAAAACAACAAATCACCTGAATCAATGACCAAGTTTGGTAGAAAATGATCTTTTTTAAGAAACAAAAAACAATTTTCCCTCCGGTGACCAGATCTAACTAATAGTTCTTCCACAGGGGGCGCTCTCACTTCTGGTCAAGCACACTGCTCTGGTGTGCCACCATGTGATAGAAGTGGTTCCCATGGCGATTAGCCTCATGTCAGTCTCTCCCAATCACGAGTGTTACATCACAATGATCGAGATTTTGAAGAGAGACATCTGTGGTCATTTGTTTTCTCCACTGGTTAGTAGGCACCAGACGATGGTGTTTTTAAGACGGTGTTTCTCAAATGGTGTTTCCTGGATGGTGTTTTTTGAATGGTGTTTCTTGGGCAGTGTTTTTTGGATGGTGTTTCTTGAGTGGTGTTTCTTGTGTTGTGTTTTTTGGATGGTGTTTCTTTAGTGGTGTTTCTTTAGTGGTGTTTCTTGGGTGGTGTTTCTTGAGTGGTGTTTCTTGTGTGGTGTTTTTTGGATGGTGTTTCTTGGATGGTGTTTCTTGAGTGGTGTTTCTTGTGTGGTGTTTTTTGGATGGTGTTTCTTTAGTGGTGTTTCTTTAGTGGTGTTTCTTGGGTGGTGTTTCTTGAGTGGTGTTTCTTGTGTGGTGTTTTTTGGATGGTGTTTCTTGGATGGTGTTTCTTTAGTGGTGTTTCTTGGGTGGTGTTTCTTGGATGGTGTTTCTTAAGTGTTGTGTTCAAATCTGTTCCCATACCCAATTTAGAATGGGGTATGTCATGTATATATCTCTTTACTACAATGTGGACGAGACAGTTATGACATAAGTAATTGTCACCTATTGTCCAGTCCAGTTGTCAGAGAAGTTGAATATGTTGGATATATTTCTACTCTTTTTATTCAATCCACTGCGTAAATAAAAAGCTATCGATCTGTTCCGATCCTACAACCTCCAAAAAGCTGTACATTTTTTAAGTCTTTTTTTAAGGTTATTTTTTTAAGTCTTATATAAGTCAGGTCTGAGATATCTAACAAGATGTCTGTCTTTTTATTTTGTTTTATCAAAAATTTTAATTTCGTTTTATTGATTCGATTCACCTTCTCAACTAACTGTTACCAACTCATCACTTAAAATTATTATAGAAATTCTGACAATTGATTTAACAATGTATTACCATCAATACTCCAGTATCTCTTATTTCAATTGCTGATTGAGATGAAAAAAGAATCTAGAGTTAGTCAACGGTTAATATTTTGTTTTTAGATTTTATCCCTTCTGCTTCTTGAGAAGCAAGGCTTGCTGAAGAACCTTCTGGAACAGGAGCAAAACACTTCAATTTTAAAACAACTCCAGCAGTTGCTTGACCTGCTCGACAATTTCAACAGAACAACAAAATCAACAAACTTGTCAACTGAGCTGAGTTGGCCATACGATCGGCACAAGGACCCAACTGATCACGGTGAAATTATTTGTTGTTAATATAAAACAATGTTTTAGGATAAGATCTATTTATTTATGCCTTTTCGGAATACTGGCAGTTGTTAAAAACCTGAATTCCTGTCAGTTTGAGATTGATAAACTTTATTTGCTTTATAACTGATTCGTATTATAAGGATATAACTGATCCGAATGCATTTAAGGGGAAAACAAACTTACAACCTGTCTGGCAGTAAACTATTGTTTATTTTTAAAAGTAACAAATCATTCTTATTGCTAATTTCACTAGGTGCAAAGTATTTAATACTTATTTACCCATCCCATGTACCTTGTATGATAACAGCTGAGCAATGGGATCCCAGCAGAGTCACTTCGCATCTCACTGATGATCAGTTGGATGAGTTGATGGGACTTAACGAGGAAACTCAGCCAAACAATATCAATGAGGGAGAGAGGGAGGGATCGATACCCAACGAAGAAGGTTTGTCTTAGTGATCTCCTCTATTGAGCGACTGCACACACTGAGCTAAAAAATAAGATTGTAATATTAAATATTACACAGTATAAGTGATTTAGCAAGAAAATAATTCTTTAGTTTTTAATGAAAGTGTTAGTTCTCGAAATATAGATAGATTGGTATAGGTTTCATCCGCCGCACTAACCCACTTAGTGGTGGGAATCGAACCCAAACACTTCTGTTTCCTTCCACCCAACTTTTAAAGTGAGAAAGTTTGAAATAACACACTACACTGATGTACACCCCTTACAATTTGTCCCTTTTTACCCTAGATGTTACCTTTGCTGCCCCAGCTTGCTTAGCCCCGAAAGAGCCAGCTGTACCCACTCCAACCCCACCAACACACGCAAGGGAAGAGCAATCCTTCTCACTGTTGAACACCGAACACATCTTAGCAATGTTGCTGGCTCGATATTATGGTTCAACTCAGGTAAGGACTTCTATGAAGCATTAGACATGCAGACATAACACAAAATAACACAAGATACAAGTATGCTGCATTATTTTATGTTTAATGACCAATTTTAACTGGTCACCTGTTTTTATTGTTTTTTTTTATACCAACGTTAATTCTTCGATCAGAAAACATGGTTATCAATGTTGGATATGGTAACTAAGGTACCCAATCGTTTTGCATGTAGAAACATATAGCAGACAAAAAATAAACTGAGAAAGGGCCAAAAGGACTCTACAAGCAGCAAAACGGGAAATCCGTTAAAATATTAAATTCATAACTTTATTCAGTGATAGGTTACTAGAGAACACATTAGTTTCTGCCAAACGTTATACACTTAGGTAAAACCGAGAGTGATTACGTAACCAAGGTATCCCGATCGTTTCTGCTAGAAACATAGCGTACACTCAACAGGGCTTTTAAAATAAGTTGGTTAACAAACTGTAGTTTAATTACTTTTCAAGTTGGTTTTGATTTGAATTCCGTTAAATTCCTTAAATATTTGCACTTATTTTTGGCCGCAATTTCCCAACTCGAATGAACCGTGATTTGTTATATATGTATAATTTATTGCTTGCTTGCAATGTTTTTAATATATATATATAACTGAAAACAATAGCTCCGTTAACCAGACTTTTTGCATAAAATAATCTTATTCCCTGTGTTATCCCACTTAGTTGTCCCACCCCTGGAATAATATCCGGTCATATAATGCTTTGATAAGGCACCCCCACTTTGGAGGTAATGAGTTTTAGTGTCCAATCTTTTGATGTCAATCATCAAAATTGTCGATCATTTGACTGTGACGACCTCCTAACCCCCTTAGACAATGAAGCCGACTCCTGATGAGCAGACAGCAAACTGGTCATCGATGTCGATATTCACATCGGGACTGCAGAAGTGCAACATCCTCGCTTTAAACGTGTGGAAGCAGAAGTCAGGTAATGTTGACAACTAAACTTTCTTATGATTAATAAAGTATAGTTAAGTAGAAGAAGGGGGAAGCAGCTTAACAAATAAATACAGGTTAAAATCCTAAAAAAGATTATTACTTATAAAAAAATGTTAATACATTTTTTCCGTTCATTTTATAACCAAGGTTTTTTTTCTTTTTTATAAACAATTATAATATCGCTTTTATGTTTCAGAGTTATGTGCGACGCCTAGTATCGAAAAAGACGATATTCTCCACTCGGTGTCAGTGTTGCACCCTGAAGTAGAGGACTTCTTACGACACCTAGTGGGGGGAAGTAAAGTTCACAATGATTCGAACAACGCAGCCGAGGACTTCATAGACATCATAAACAAAACTTGCCTCGCCCATTCGCTCACCTTGCCCGCCTCCTACACCTGCGACCATCATGTGCAAAAGGTGACTCTCTGCTGTTAGTTTTAGCAGCTGTTTTTAACCTTTTTTGAAAAACAATAATTGATGATTTTTGAACACCTTTTGTATTTAAAAGACTATTGTTTTGTATTTTCTCGTGTTTTCTAATTATTCACTATTTAATTTTTATCATGTAAACAAACTGAATATTGTTAGTTTCAGTATAACTCATGATACACGGTTGATATGTGTAGAATGTTTAATTCTGGGGCTACATACAATCCCAACGCTAAGTTTTTAGGAATCATGTACAACTCTACAACACATCCACCACACAGATTGGCAGACTGATGCTTGCTTGCTTGTTGAAGCATCACGATCTTGCTGATGCTGCACTCACTCTTGCTCAGCATGGACTCGATCCTCCCCAAAACATCATCGATCTGTGTCGGAGCGTGCATTCCTTCAAGCATTCCATCATCTTCACCCATCAGCAGACCAAAAAGTAGGTTTACGACCAAGATAAATAGTATTGAGTCTTACCAATAATTTGCTGCTTCTAGCTTTCACTAGTTATAATGATTACAAGTATTAATGTAAATACACAATGTTTACAGATGTATATTGCGTTAAATAAGCACTAACTGAACTAATGCTGTTAACCCAACACCGGGTAAATAGTTTAATAAAAGCTAGGAAATGGAATATCAGTGTAGTAATTATTAATCAAAGACGGTAAAGCATTAAACGAAAGACTGGTTTAAAATAATTTAACCTAATAGACAATATAAAGTAAAAAAACATGAATACATGTATTGCTTTGTTATTTTTTTGAAATTTAATAGTGGAAGCTCTAAAATATTTTTGTGAGTGAATAATGCATATCTGGTAGCTTATTATTTCCCCTTAAATGTAAGGTGTTTAATTCTGTTTATTTAAATACCCTGATTTCTAATTGGTGAAAATCACACTTTTGATTTTTCTATGTGATATTGACAGAAGATTTCAACAGACTTTTGTAAAGTTGAAAATTTTTAAAACACTTACCCAATATGTTGTGCAATGTGAAAGAACATTCTATTATCTTCACTCTTATTCAATCCCCCCGACTATCAAACCAATATAAAGTTAATTCCCGATGTTGGTACTTTTCATGCTTTTTGTCAAACAAAATTAAACAATTTATTTCGCTACCAGGGCTTACAAGGATATCTGCTCGCCAATCAAACATCGTTTAAGATTTCTATTATTTGAGTTGTCCCCGGCAACCCCCAACCCATTGTTGCTGAAGCGTAAACGTGAAATCGTTGAACCGCGTAGTCGGTGGAAACAAATCCTCCACAAGATGTCCTCGATGAGCACACGTCACCGGGACTCAATGTCATCACCTAGTGACAAAGAATCTGATGTCTCCGATTTCAATGTTGATTATGATGTCACAATAGCAAATGAGAATGATGACTCAGCAAAAGTTGCTGCTGAGGTTTTGGAGGAATGCTTAGTCACTGTTGAGAAACGACTGTTGGACAACCTACATGACTCGTCAGATAAAAATCACATAGACGTATCAGATAATGGAACAATTAGTCCATCTTCTTCAGCTAACAATTGTGGACCTGTGGTCGAACAGAAGGTATTGTTACATCATATGTATGGAGAATCTGTATGACATGTAGTACTTTAGAGTGTTGCACTAATTAAAGTAGATAAGCCCAACCATTACCAATGTCAGGAAATCCCACTCTAAACTTACCATTCACTCCAACCATTTCAATAACTGTCTAATTTGTTGGTGTTATTCAAACTGTAAAAATCAATAAATTCTTCAGTCTGGATTTGCTTAAAGATATTTTATGTGTGGTCATTCAAACAAAGTCGACTTCATTTTGAGACAATAATCAAAGTTAAACATAAACAAATGATAACAAAAAAAAACTTTATTTGATTCCTACATGGCTTAGTTAGTTAGTGCATCGGCTTTGAGCCGAAATGTTGTAGGAATAAATTTCCCTGTTCTCCATAATAAACGACTTTTAAGATTACTTTAAATTAAATTTTCAATTTTAAATTCAATTTTCTGTAACTTTTTTTAGAATTAATTTTCCAGTCAAGTATCAACTATTCCCAAACAAATACTTGTTCCCAGAAACTCTCAGCAGCATGGCGGGACCTGGCAGAGATCATCCAATCCCGTGATGAGATGGAAATTTTGAAACATCGAATCAACGGGACCAGGATGTTGGTTAAGTCGGTTTCAAGTGAATTGGAAAAATTTGCTTTTTCTGAAGGTAAGCTGGACAACATGAAGTTGAAGTTGTCAAACTGGGTGAAATGTTTTGAAACATAATATTTTGGATTTGTAAGATTTTTGGTAAAAGCACCTAGAGCACTTTACCACCAGCCTCGAATTTGTATTGTAACAATAATTCTTGAATTTTTATTGTTTAAGTAGCAGCGGTTTTCCATAATATTAACAAAATGTTTTAAATAAAAAAAGTCTCAATATGATGCTTAATTACAGAATCTTTGGTTCACTAAATATAAATATAAAACACTAATTGGGCTGTATTACCTTAAACACTAAATGGAATGGGCTGTATTACTGAATTGCAGTAAAAGTTTTGTTGGTTGCAAATTTAAGTAGCACAATAATTTTTGATTTAATTGATTTTTAATTTAAAAGATGTTTAGTTGTGATACAGATAAATTTAATACTTGGTGTTATGACAAATTCGTGCCATAAAATCTTGATAATCAATTAAATAATTTCATTTGTCTTAAGACATTTTCGTAGAACTACATTTCTTTAGAGATCTGTCAACTATGTATGAACCACCTCTATTTTTAAAACCCCTGTTAAGCGTACCCTATATTTTTCTGCATGCAGAAACTATCTGATTACCTAGCTACCTCATCACACTTGGTATATATCATACAAAGTGTATAAGGTTTGTTTCTGCCTGAACAAACTAATGTTTTCCTCTAGAGTTACCAATCCAAACTCAATATCCATGTTTTCTGATTAAAGTATTCAAGTTATAAATTGAATATTTTATTGGATTTCCCGTTGCAACATGTGGTTTTCTAGGATCCGTTAGGGTTCGTGCTTATATTCTTGCGTCTTTTGGGAATTTCCCTGACACAATATACCTAGAATTTTCCTCTGTGGATCTAAATTTTTCTTCCAAATTATATAAAGCGTAAATATGACTGATCACTAGTTTCAATGGAATTTAATAAATGGAGATTTCCCAGTAATAGGTAAAGATATGTTTGGGTCAAACTGTACAATTTTTCTTGCAAATATAATGATGTAAACTAAAAATAAAAAAAATGCAAAGAACAACATGCATAATTTGGCAAAACCAAACAATAGTACATATATCTACCCACATGGATTGCATGTTTTAAGTGCATTGGACAGGACACTATTTCAAACCCTAATAAGCATAAAATTACCGCACACTATTTATGATCATTATCTCCCAGCAATCGATCTAAAGAAATTAGACGAAATTCGAGCTACCATGGCAACGTGGACTAGTAATGCGTGTCAGTCCTACAAAGGCTGCTTGGAGGCAATTAATCTATTGAGCAGAGACTACCTGTTGCCATCGGTGACGCACGTTATGATGGTTGGTTGGATGAGCTGTGGGAGGTTGGCACTTCTGCCCAACGAGAAGGTTGGTTTTCCCTAATAATGTGATTAGTGCCGGGGTGGGTTGGTGGCATGTTGTAGTCGTCAAATCGAGTGGTCGATGGATGAAATCTCTCCCTCTACTTAACAAAGTTCTTCACTTAAAAGCATTTAAAGGATATAGTCCTAAACAAGTGGTACCATTTGGACCATATCTGTACTTTTATTCATATCACTTATTGACAATTTATAACTAGCACGCTGCTTTATCTGTAATAACATTTCGTCAAGAGATTTATTTGACCAACAATCTCATACTGTGAACGAATTGGATGTCATACTTATCCCAAAAAGGGTTAAATTTCAGTATCTATATCTTCAACTTAAAGATTTTTCAGTCGGAATCATCCCAATCCTCGGATGGAAATAAGAACAAACGAAACGACGTTGCCATGGTGACCCCTCTTCCTGGACTTATCGGGGATCTTCTACTGAAAGTTCGCGACCTCAAACTCACCCAGTGGACAATGGAATTCACTCGGAGAACAATCGACGATTGTTACATCACTGAAGGAGTGGACAGCCATCCAGACGGCATTGATAAGCAGGAGCTGTTTAACAATAGCAGGTACGAAAGAAAGATCTAACTGAGATTTGAAACTTAAATCCCAAAAAAACATTCTTTTCATTTGACATGGTTACGATTTTGTTAATATTTTCCCACATGCCCACAGTCAGAATGCAAAGTGTGGATGTTTTAAATTATCAACATTAAAGGTGCTGCAGCATTATTAGTTTGTGGGTCCCCCATAGACTCTTAGATGCAAGCCCCGTAGGAGCTTTATAAGTTTGGACTATCTTTGAAAACATGGCTAATAATAAAACCATGACGCTGCAAAATCATTTTAATGGGGGTTGAGAAAGGCTCGTTTTCTAAACAAATTACCTAAAACTTTGAATATCACATGAGCATCTACTAATCACATCGAATTCAATGGATCCCATTCATTATTGATTTGACTAATCGATTCATGTAGTTAAAACCACAACTCTGTCGAACATTTAACTTTCCCAGCAGTCAACCAGTGTCATGTACCCCACTAACTTACCCAACAATACCAATCAATCTACAGATTTCTATTGATGGGTTTAAGCATGCTCACCACCCAATCTCAACATAAGGACGAAGTGCAGAGAATGGCTGGGTTCTACTTCATCATCAGGAACATTATGAGGGCCGCCCAGCACGGTTCAACCAAGACACGCAAACTGAGTCCAGGTGCATTTTGTGGGATGGTGGTTTGGAAAGGTTGGATGGGTTGCTTCGTCTAAAAGATTGTTAAATTAAATCAAGGCACAAATTTTAGCTTAACAGAATAAAAAAGCACAAAAGGATATGCTGTTCACGTTTTATCCCTGTCGATAGGAAAGTGCAAGGGACGTTAAAACAGGTAATCATCAAATTACCAAGCGAACCGTCAGGTAACCGGAGTAGTTTCATATGATCTAGCTGATTTTGTAAATTTAGTACAACACATTTGCCCATTGCTCCACTAGGTTCGGTCGGTGTCCACTAAGCGCCTTCCCCTTCTCAGGACTTCAGATACATGATTGTCTAGCTTAGGTTCCCAAACTGAGGTTCGCAATGAATTTTAGGGGTCACAGATAATACATCAATTTCACACCAACTACTATATCTATTGTGTATATTTCTATCTGTTTAGTATTTTAAACATAAGAAAGGTTTGCAGAACATTTTAATAAACAGAAAGGGGTTGTGAGCTTACAAGTTTGGAAAGTCCCGATCTAGCTAACGATCAGTTTTGATCCAACAACCATTCTGCTGCATGCAAACCCATGATGCTAAGTAAACAGACATATGTTCAACTCTTATTCTTACAACACCAACCATCCATAGATGAAACCTCAATACGGAACGCTTTCCCAGTCATTGATATCAACTCTGAGAAACCCAGCAGCAAGAAAATATCTCCTCCTTAGTAAGCAATAGTTTGTGCATAGCCTGAAATCATACAAAAGACGGGAGACATTTTATTGTATCGACTTGGACTTTTCAGAAATAAAATTTTTCACACAATCATGTTTTTCCTTCTGGGCTCATCAGTTTCCTATTTCTTATCACAAAAGTGTTTTATAAACTGTCCATTGTCCAAGATGATATACCTCGGATAGATATTTATATATTTTGCTGCACGAAGAATGAAGACATTATGACTTAAGTAACTTTTTTTTTACCAAGCTAAATTTCTAACTAATGATGGGCTTATTACTAGGCCGGTTTTTATATTAAAATCGATTTTGTTAACCATCCCATGACACAATCTCTTACGGTTTGATGATTAGTCGATTTCATCTAACTTCCAATTTCTCCCTCTAGTGGTCCGGAACTTGCAGCGATGATGAAGGTGAATACCCGGGTCGTGCGGGGTCGTGATTGGAAGTGGAGAAATCAAGATGGCGGGGTGGAGGGGGTCGTTATCGGGGAGGTAGAGGAAGATGGGTGGGTTCGTGTCCGCTGGAGTTCGGGGGCTACTAATTCTTACAGGTTGGTAACACTCATTGACATATTATTGTAGCATTAATTGAGACCCATTATTTGGTGGAACCCATTAATTTACTGGGTACGGTCAATGTCTTTGCACAATTACCTAACTAACTAGCTAGCGACCATTTTTATACATGCAGCCATTTGGCTGACAGGTGATGCATTTACCCACCAAGCCACACAGCCTGTAGGAGGATGATACACAGTTAGCTGCAGCTTTAACATTGCATATCTCACAGGATGGGGAAGGAGGGCAAATACGACCTTCAACTTGCGAAACCCCCAGAGGACACCCACCAATCCAATGATCAAATCGAGGAGCGTATGATCTCACAGGATGACCAGTTTGATCCTGCTGATCTTTTACAAGATGAGGATGACCCTTTCGTTCCTTTGCATCTGATTAAGTGGATGAGTGGAGCTCTTATCAAGGTAGAGTTGTTGTTGTGGATGTATCAATGTTAGAAGTGCATATGGTAATCTGTTCATCCCCATGGGTAGTAAGGTATAAAAACAAAGTAATCTTCGACAGATTACCAGTTGAATTTAACCCCAAGTGACATACACTGTTACCATGCTACCACGGTATATTTTTTGCACGATTGGTTTTATGGGCAGCCATCATCCCACCAATTATGACTTCATTTCATTCACACAATGTTTCATTGAGTCATTATTATTTATACTTTGACCAATGCTACCTAAATAGTAGTATTACCAGTTACCACACACAACGATGTTCTCTAACTTGTATTTGAACGGATTCAAATCCACACCATGTCCCACAGATGGGCTGTTTATGTGTTGGAGTCAATGGAGACGCCATGAAAAGGAACTCAGTGGAATGTATGTCCATCCTACTTCATGGATTGGTTGCACAGAACATGAATGATGAATATCTGAGTGGTCTGTCTCAACATCTCAAGTTTTACAAGCAGTTGCCTACGCATATGGTAACTATCTATGATTGGTATATGTAATAAGTTCCATATTGTGATATCCCAATATACATTCTAATTTCTATACTTCATCGGATGAGATGTATTGATGCTTTAATGTTTCGTTGTTTTTTTATTTATTTTACAATGTGTGTTTGGTTTTGTCATTTATATTGTTGAGGTTTGAAATTTTGCAATGAAGAATTTATCCACAGTTATTGTTGTGTCTCTTGTCCCCAGTCGATTGACAAATATACTATGGTGGGTGGATTATTAATTAGCTTTATTCTTACTCAGATTGAACAACATTGGTGGCCGACTTTTGGTTTTGCAAGATCCATTGCTGCACCAATAAGTGTTAAACACAGCTTCTTGTCTAAAGAATGGATTGAGCTTTGTCTTGGTGGGTTTGGTGGATTGCTTAGTCATGTGAAATTCCCCAAGTTTTAAACTTAGTCAAATAGAATTATTTAGGTTTTTTAAACCTATTCAAATAAAAATATTTAGTTCTAAACTTATTAAAAAAGAATTGTTTAGTTTTAAATTTATTCAAATAGAATTGTTTAGTTCTTAACTTTTTCAAATAGAATTGTTTAGTTTTAAACTTATTCAAATGAAATTATTCAGTTTCAAACTTATTCAAATATAACTGTTTAATTTTACCCTTACTTAAATAGAATAGTTTAGATTTAAACTTATTCAAATAGAATTATTTAGTTTTAAACTTTTTCAAATAGAATTGTTTAGTTTTAAACTTATTCAAATAGATATTGGTCAGTTTTAAACTTATTCAAATAGAATTATTAAGTTTTAAACTTATTTAAATAGAATTGGTCAGTTTTAAACTTATTCAAATAGAATTATTAAGTTTTAAACTTATTCAAATAGAATTGTTTAGTTTTAAACTTATTCAAAAAAAAATTATTTAGTTTTAAACTTATTCATATAAAATTATTTAGTTCTAAACTTATTCAAATAGAATTGTTGAGTTTTAAACTTATTCAAATAGAATTATTAAGTTTTAAACTTATTTAAATAGAATTGGTCAGTTTTAAACTTAGTCAAATAGAATTGGTCAGTTTTAAACTTATTCAAATAGAATTGGTCAGTTTTAAACTTATTCAAATAGAATTGTTTAGTTTTAAACTTATTCAAATAGAATTGTTTAGTTTTAAACTTATTCAAATAGAATGTTGTCAGTTCTAAACTTATTCAAATAGAATTGGTCACTTTTAAACTTATTCGAATGGAATTGGCCAGTTTTAAACTTATTCAAATATAATTGTTTAGTTTTAAACTTATATAAATAGAATTGGTCAGTTTTAAACTTATTCAAATAAAATTATTAAGTGTTAAAATTATTCATATAGAATTATTTAGTTTTAAACTTATTCAAATATAATTTTTTAGTTTTAAACTTATTCAAATAGAATTGTTTAGTTTTAAACTTATTCAAATAGAATTAGTCAGTTTGAACCTTATTCAAATAGAATTGGTCAGTTTTAACCTTATTCAAATAGAATTGGTCAGTTTTAACCTTATTCAAATAGAATTGGTCAGTTTTAACCTTATTCAAATAGAATTGGTCAGTTTAAAACTTATTTAAATAGAATTGGTTAGTTTTAACCTTATTCAAATAGAATTGGTCAGTTTTAACCTTATTCATATAGAATTGGTCAGTTTAAAACTTATTCAAATAGAATTGGTCAGTTTTAACCTTATTCAAATAGAATTGGTCAGTTTTAACCTTATTCAAATAGAATTGGTCAGTTTAAAACTTATTCAAATAGAATTGGTTAGTTTTAACCTTATTCAAATAGAATTGGTCAGTTTTAACCTTATTCATATAGAATTGGTCAGTTTTAACCTTATTCAAATAGAATTGGTCAGTTTAAAACTTATTCAGATAGAATTGGCCAGTTTTAACCTTATTCAAATAGAATTGGTCAGTTTTAACCTTATTCATATAGAATTAGTCAGTTTAAAACTTATTCAAATAGAATTGTTTAGTTTTAAACTTATTCAAATAGAATTGGTCAGTTTTAACCTTATTCAAATAGAATTGGTCAGTTTAAAACTTATTCAAATAGAATTGGCCAGTTTTAACCTTATTCAAATAGAATTGGTCAGTTTTAACCTTATTCATATAGAATTAGTCAGTTTAAAACTTATTCAAATAGAATTGGTCAGTTTTAAACTTATTCAAATAGAATTGGTCAGTTTTGAACTTATTTAAATAAAATTATTTAATTTTAAACTGATTCAAAAAGAATTGTGTAGTTTTACACTTATTCAAATAGAATTGTTTAGTTTTAAACTTATTCAAATGGAACTATGTAGTTCTAAGTTTATTCTTTTTCAAATAAAGATTGCTGCATTGGTTGCTCCATATCTGAGATTCTTAGTCGTCAAATGACTCAGCAAATTCAAGCTATTCGACTTCTAACCTTCGCTGTTTCGTCACTGGATGAAATCGCTGATTTAGCCAAAATGAAATTATTTGGGAAAGTGATTGAAATTTTAACTGAACTGCTTTGTTTTAACTTGAATGAAGATTGTGGTTATACAGGTAAGACTGTGCTGTGTTTTGTATTAATAATATTTCCTTTTCGACCTCTCTAGCTCATTGATTTTTATTGCGTTGCCTTTTAATTTAAAGGTTGTAAGATCCATCCACTAGCCAGTCGATTGTGTGTTTGGACAAAAGACTTGACAGTCTAAACCCAGTAAACAAACGACTAGTACTAAATAACAGTAGCAACATCTAAAATTTAAATTATACACAATAGTGCACAGCACAAAAGTTGTGTCAACGCAATTTCTCCATCTGCCAGAATAAAAGTGATACATCCAATTATTAAATAACTTTCCTATAATTTTGTGTAATTTATAGACACTTATTACTTATTCAATTTGCATGACATGTAGTGTGTTTAAACTTTAAAAGTGGCTTTGCCCCACCGCTGTTAAGCACAATGAATTCAAATGACTTTCAAAAATATTTACAATTTTTTATTCTCAATAAACATTATTACATTACAGAACCCATTGTCTCATTCTTGCCGGGGATTTCCCTTTCCTCCAGTCACTGTCACACGATGGCACAAGAGATCATATCCATGATCAGGTGGGTCTGGCCTGAAATTCATGGTTTTGCACCAAGAATTATCCCACATTCTTTAGGCTCAAAATTTTTAATTTTTAAACAATTTTTATTTTCTTCAGAAAACTCCATGGACAAGCAAACTGGTGTGATGTCATCAACAACTATATTGTGACATCACTAAAGCTGATTCCTAAACTTGCTGGGGATAACAGTGAAGAATTCATCAATGGTAAGTTTGCTGTGTTCTTCATATTGTGATTATAGTGCTTTTCAAAATGTTTTTGAAACTATTCTGTTATTCTTTTATTTAGTAATTTGATTAGTGTCTTAATAGGTACATTTTCACTTATAGTGGATCTAGTATTCTACACACCCATCAATTATGCCATTATACACAGACTACCAGCAAGCGTATACAGCACTCCACATTATCAGTGGTATTGAGGAAAGGTTGAGAGTGGGTGGTGTAGTACGCCATCCAGTGAGAGGAGTGGGCACGATCATAGAGATCACAGAGCGCGGAATCGTTCGTGTAGTTTTTGGGTGAGTTGGTCTTGCATTTCTTTTCTGCTGATTTAAAAAAAAAAACCTCTAATAATCTAAAAAGACATATATATATACACTCTACATTATAGTTTGCATGCTTCCAATACTAATTTGCTTAAGATGCTAAACTTTAACAATACGTACGCTATAAACACACACAGTACAAATGCCACAAGTTATCTTAAACCACTAATATGAACTAGACAGTGTTGGTAAATACGTTTTTTTCAAGTTAACTTAACATAGATGCATCTTAACATACAATTTGCCCTTTTTTTTCTCAATTTTTCTGCCTTTACGTTGTAAGATTTATCAAAATATATATTTTTAATCATATTCTTCAACTTTCAGTTCCGACATATTTGAATGCCCACACAAACTGGTTAAACCATTGAAATCGACCCAATTTAATTCCGAGCATCTTGATTGGTCACCTGACTTAACCACATGTTGCTATGATATGATTTCTATGGTGATGAAACAGCCTGACGCAGACGAAACACTGGGTGGCACTAGAGTAAAAGCTGGAAGTTACTGGTCGAAGGTACAAAGTTTTGTTCTTAATTTCCGGTGATATTTGGCAAATAAAATGTTTACTATGGTATATACAAGATGTTGTTCATTTTTACATAGTTTTAGTGTTTTAAAGAAAAAAATAAAAAAAAGTGTAAAAAAAAAAGTGTAGAAAAAATGAAATTTTATTTTCCATAGCAAATGTACCCACATGACATCACAATGAGTCGGCTACGATTACGCATTATGATGTCACTTCCCTTTCTATTATCCAACCAATCAAGATTAAGGGCTGTTATGCAACACAGCATTACCATTGTTACCAATGACATCACAATAACGGAAAAAGATGAAGTCACAGACAAGGTTTGTAATGAAATTAAGTTTTTTTTGAAAATTTTATGACATTGAAAAATTGGAAACTTGGTACAGCAGTTTGGTAAAAAAATGTGAGTTTAGCAGGGATTTTTGTGTTTTATGATGCATAGAGTGGTTTGATGAATTTAAACAACATGCTAAAAACACCTTGCAGAATCTAGATCTTGTTAAAAAAATGTCTCTTTATGTAAACTGGCACACTGCATTCAAAATGCTGCCAACCCAGGTGGTAATCAGTATGGGATTTAAAAATACTGGTGACTAACACATGGTTGACACTATTAAGTTAAAGTTTGGCTTTGGTTTTGACAATAAATAAGTTTCAGGAAAGTAATGAAGAAGTTGTGCCAGATGGTGTGGTGGACAATGCACAAGTAAGTGTATAGACTGTTGATCATATTCAACGTTTAAGTAAATATTGGGTCTTTATATTTAAAGTGCATTTTTGATTTACCTTTTAGGGTTGATTACTGCTATTTAGAGCAACCGCAAACATTTAACATCGAATGCTTCGAAATGTATTTGATTTCTAAACTAAATTCAGATTATTTCTCAAATTTATAAAGGGATTCATACATTGTACTTAACCTTCTGTAATCTTTGTACGCTACAACTCCCTGTGTTTTGTCCCTATTGATTTAAAAGTGGCAACAACCAGTCGGACTGCTGAATAATAGAACACCAATGTCAAAACCCAGTGCACATTAAAATAAAAAAATTACAATAGATTTTTTATGAGGCATGCTGGTGGTCATGCATGATTTTATAACGCTCTTTGTTTTGTTTTTATACAGAAAGAGAATTCCATTCCTACATGCATAAGCTCAGTAGTTGTCGTTAACTTAAGGTGTCTTATTTCCATCTCCAGCCATTAATGCACGAGTTGTTGGAGACGGCTGTGTCACCGTCGCCATTGAAACCTTACTTTGGGGAGGAAGAGGTGACGTTGGCTGCTTCTTCACTTGTGGATGTGCTGGGTCGGACTGACACCGATGCTTATATCAGGGTACGGGGGATTCATTGTTACCACATGCCCGCTGCCGGGAAGACATAGCTGCCATATGCCAGATTTTAAGCTCTAGTTTTAATTCTGTCATTGACAGTAATTTTTTTAAATCTAGCCCTGCCTTGATGCCAATATTGTTTGATGATTCTTGGTCGGAAAGTTATTAATAAAGAGTGAAATGTCATTATAAACAAAAAAAGTTGAGGATTTATTGTAAATCTAAAAAAAAACATTTAATTCAAAGTCACCATCAGTGATCTTAATACATAAAATCTTAAATAATTATTGTTGAAAAGTATGAAACATAAGTTATTCTCTTTGAATCAGATATTGATAATCCATTAAATTATATCTGAAATTAATAACAAATGATGTATGTTTGGTTAATCATGGCCTTTTAGTAAATCTTAATTTTTTAGAACTGTTTTTAGAAAATATTTTCATTTTTTTTTATAAATTTGCGAATTTAAACAGTTTGATGAAACCGCACATCGCAGGAGAACTATTGGTCTGGTTAATAGTGAAATAATATTGTTGTGCTGTTACTTTTTTAATCTTTTTTTAAACCATTTCTTTGTATTTTTCCAGGAAATTTCTTCACTTTTCAAAAACTGCACGATCAAAAACAACGCGAAACGGAAAGCTTGTGCATCCGAGAAGTCCAACAAATCCAACGAAGTGAGCGCCCTCATCCCACCTACCTCCAATGTGATGTCACAAGGGGGTCGAAGGTCACGTCGCAGACGGTGGAACCGCGACGCACGGATGGCGTTCCCGTTCATCCCAATGTCGACCCGAGGAAACGAATACGATTGGTTGATTGGGAGGAGGAACACTCGATGCAGGAGATCGATCATCAGACGACTCCGGATGCAAGATGAGTTCGAGTGAGTTCAATGTTTTCTCCTTTTAGTTGGGATTCAAACTTTGCTTTTACCACTGGGATCAAGGTATTGATCGTAATTATATTAACCCCTGTTCGTAGTACTTTGATACTTAACTCTCGCTATGAGGAGTCTAATTATTAAAAATCAATATGGTTTGTTAAGTCATCTAAATATATTTCTTTACCATTTAGCCATAAACGACAAATGAACTTGTTTATTTAAGTAGAAAAGCACATGCTATTTAATCAAAGTCAATATCATGCATTTATAAGAGACATATATATTGCCATTACAGCATTATCAGTCTCCTATTTAAAACAGATAAAATAGTAAAAGTTGCTCAACTTTAATAAACACCACTATCCAGCCCCACTGGTTCGATGGTGATTCCCCCACCACCCATCTCAGTGACCCCAGATGACTTCATGGTTGACCCATTGGTTGACCCCACCCACTTGGAGCAGCTGAAAGAAATGGGGTTCACTGGCTCCCATATTAAAGCTGCGTACACCGCGCTACGTTGTGGGCCATCCGGCAGCTCCGTGCAACTTGAAGTAAGATTGTATTTCAAGTTTAGAAGATATAGAAATGGGTTTGGTTTAAATATTCTATTTTGAAATCTTAATTTGTAATGTGGAAATAGGAAGGGACTTTTCACATTTAATGCGTGTAGAAATTTTAGGCTTGTATTAATAACCTGAAGTGCTGTTATTGTTTAAATACTCCAAAGTTTGTATTTTTTAAGTATTTAGTGATTTGTTATTTAATTATTCTCAAATTTGTTATAAAATTTAGTAAATAAATTCGATTTGTTTTAAACAATCAAGAAACCTTACTCCCCAGGCTGTGATTGGTTGGTTGTTGGAGCATTCACCAATCAGTGATGAGGAAGAAAACGATCTGAGCAGCGAACCTTCCAATTCGATCATTTCTAAAGGTTTGTGATGTCATAGACATGAAATAACGCAAGACAATGCGAAATTAATATTTTGAAAATTCTTTCCAAATCAAAATATATACTTTCAATATTTTCATTAAGCTATAATCAAATAATATTATGTATTTTTTTTGCGATAATTTAACAACTGTCTATTGCTCATGTTATCTTTTCCGATTTCTTTAATAACATCGATTAATTTGTAAAAATGAAAAGTGAACTAGTAACTAGTTCATTCTGTGATGTTATAACTGACAATCTGGTATGATTAAAGAATCGGGTGTTAAATAATTGATATTTTAGCTGTTCCTTACTGTGACATTGTTCCATCATTATCATCCCCATTTATTACTCTAGAATAAGATTCAAGTATAAAATTTAAAAACCACCTACCCCCCCATATTTACATCAACCCCCAATACATAGCACCGATGAGTTCCATCCCCCCCTCACTATGCGACTCCTCGCTCTCCGACTCGGATTCTTCCACCGAGGGGCCGTCGGGGTTCGAAGCGTCTTCCGACGAGTCACTCAGCCTCGCTAGTTACGCTCCACCGCTCACAACCTCCATTGAAGCGGAACAGCAACTGACAATATTCAAGAAAGCGAAGGATTTCAAAAACAGCGACGATTACGCGAGATATGTGCGAGACCATATCGAGGTGGGTTGTGGGGCGACTAATTCTATAAATAGCCAACGAACATACACATTATTTAGTTAGTTATCTCCCATTATTTTATGAAGTACAGGTTGTTAGAGGTGCCAGAAATGCAAAGTTAACTTTGGCGTCCAATATTTCACCTTTTGTAATGTTAATTAATTTTTGACTTAAATTACTTCAATCAATTTGTAAAACGACTTGAACATCAATGGATTACCTGTTATTATACTTATCAAGTATGGGTTACGGGGCGACTAACTCTATAAATAGACAACAAACATGCAACAAACCATTATTCATCACCCATTATTTTATGAAACACAAGAAGATAGAGGCCAAGAATGCGCACTGCAATCTTGCGTACAATATTTCATCCCTGGTCCCTGTAATGTGAACTGATATTTAACTTAAATTAATCAATTTGTACGACTTGAACATCAATGGATTACCCTTTATTATGCTTATTAAGTATTTAATGTGTACTATACTACTTATATATTAAAAATTTTGCATCCTGTGTTGCACCCAATCCAAACCAAATGGAAATGTTGCATTTATGATATACCCGACCTAATGAGATGTTAAAACTTAAAGTGTACCATACAATATGTTGCATCGCACAATGTACCCCACAAACTCCCCCACAGGTTGGTATGATGGTGTGTTGCTGCCGGACCTACGAAGAGGTGGAGGAGGGTGATGTGGGGCAGGTTCTTCGCTTGGATCGGGATGGAATCCAGGACCTCAACGTACAAGCTGCGTGGATCAATAAAGGGGGGACGTACTGGGTGGGTGAAGTTACCCCTAAGTTAAATTGGTTAGCATTAGTGGTGGATTAACCAAAATGTCCCGGATTCAATCTACCACAGCTGTTAAGTCTAGTTATCTCCTGATAACTAATAAATGTAATTTAAATAGATATGCTCACTTTAAAGCTTTAGTTACCCTTATTGCAAAATATCAACACATAATTCTATTCTACAATTACTAAAACTAAACTACAACTTTTTTTAAACTAATTTTATTTCAATATATTTATATTAACTCTTTCACTCCCGGCCAAATGCATTAATTCAAACATGCCGTCCCGCAGTGTTTTTTACAATTTTTAGTCATTTTCAAATTAGCACAGTTTTTCTAAAGTTTATGCTATGATTTAATATTTAGTATGGTTGGAAAGATAATTTATCCCTCTTTTAAACAAGCTGCACATCTAAAATCTACCTCTAATAAAGAATATATTATGTAAAGTTTAGTGAACACCACTTTTTATGCAAAGAAAATTCTGCTCGACTTTGAAAAATTTGAGGTGCACTGACAAACGAAATACTCACTTATTATTGGAATGCCCAAATGATATGAAAATTGGAATGTAGATTGTATAATAGTTTTTGTACTCAGGAAAATTCGAACTGTATTTTTATCTTTAGTAGTTTTTTTACTATTCCTAATTGAAATTGCCCTTTATTCTAACTATATTATGAAAAATTGAACCAAAACGCATTGAAGTTTTTAGTTTTGTAGAACTAAAATAGTAAAAAGTATAAAAAAGAACAGTGAAGGAAGTGTAAAAAGGGCATACAAAAGCAAACAAACACAAATACTATATCCAATATTCTTCAAAGCAGGGCACACCGAACTAGCTAGTCTCGCCGCCTTTTTCTTTATCGTGCGCTCAGCAGTACAGCAGGCCCAGTTGGATTCATGCTTTGGTGAACACGAAGCATAACCGCCTGCTGCGAAAACGTCACCAACGCTCTCCTTTTTATCTCAACGGCACGAAATTCACAGAGAATGTAAAGAAAGACTTGCTTGACAAAAAGAGCTTCTCTGCAAGTTAACACGACTCCTATTGGCTGAGTTAGTCACGTGTAAATTCGTGTAAAATCGATAGAAATAAGAGGCGAAGCCTTGAAAAAGAAAGGCTATCACTCCTCGCATTCTTAATATTTCTCCACGATAATCACAGAGAATAAAATATAGGGTTTCCTTGATCGAATGAGCCATAGCTGAGGTCTCTACCATTACGCATTGCGGAGAAATCGTTTTTTAGATTTGCACCCATTTATGTACAGTCGGGATGCCATGTTTTACCACCAACTCGCGATATATGGCGAGTTGGGAGGGAAAGAGTTAATTCTAATTAATTTTATCAAGAAAAATACAATTCCACATTAATATACGATAAAACGATTTTATTATTTAATTAAAATCAACATCATTTAACATTTTATTCTTTTTTGAGTAAAAAAACAAATTCTATCACCTTTTCCAGTTTTGAACCCCTGGTGTTGCCATTATCCATTTAAGAACTTAGCATCCTAATTTGGATTCCTATATACAAGGCTATACCTTGTACCGGGACCTGAATGATAAACGAATCTTCCACCAGGTGCGTTACATCCACGTTGAGCTGATAGCTGCTTCCACTGATCAAACCTTCGACTCTGTCACCGAATCCAGGAGGTCGATTAAAGTCGGGGATAAGGTTTGTGTGTTCCGTCAATTCAACCTTGCGTGGGTGGGAGGAAAGACCATATCTGCTTATGTCTTTAGTCAAGTTGTGGTAGCTTTAACTGCATGTTCGTACATTGAAACAAGTCTTTCCAGGAAAGACTTAACCTTGCCCCAACAGTCGAGGTTATTGCAGTACTGATAGGCAGCTAATATACCACCACTATCTGTTCCATCTACCAAAATATGTATGGAATTTAAAGGAAAAGCTGTTGTTGGATGTCAGTTTTAATAAACTTTGCGCTTGTAAGGCTGAATTCCCACCAGAAAGACGTTTTTACTTTCATCCAACTGACATGGTTTTATTGTAAGTTTTTTAGTTTTATTAGCGACAACGTGTCATTTGCATCAAAATTGGACTGGTGTAAACGAGCGCATGAGAGACAGTGCGTTCTATTTGGAAAATGTCAAGGGCGACACACTATATTTCTGTCATTTTGGTGAATATTAAGCCCAAGACAGAAATAGGCCCATTTAAACCCTTGTTTAACTAAACTTAAACCCATGCAACCAAGTGAATATTAGAGGGCTTCTGGCCATAATGATATTTACCTCCTTGCTACAGGTGCAGGTAAAACGGTCGGTGTCGGTACCCCGGTATAAATGGGGGTCAGTGAGGCATGCTAGTGTCGGCACGGTAACCCACTTCTCGGCCAATGGGAAGGATGTCACGGTTGATTTCCCGCAGCAATCTCATTGGACGGGACTGGTGTCGGAGATGGAGTTGGTTCCTCTCGCACACGACAACATCGCTTGTAACAGTTGTCAGGTGGGTGTCACCCTCTGCTCAATCCCAGTAACACTTTACCATGTTTTATAAACCCTGGCACACTTCACCTCATTTTCTTCTTTCGGGGAATGTTTAAACATGTCTCCCTAACCCAGGTGGTGTTTTAGTTACCCTAATTCAGGGGTGCTCACACTTTTTCAGCATGCGAGCTACTTTTAAAATGACCGAGTCAAAATGATCTACCCACTACAAAAATGCAAAGGCGAAAGAGCGGCGCTTTCGGCAAGTTTTGCTGTGCTTAGAGCCGTTTGATTTGATTGGTCACCCGAACGGCAACATTCAGTTGTCATCTGAATGGCTGCCCTGTATATCAATCAAGTGACGGCATTGAAACTAGAATGATATTTTTTTAATATCACCCCGCGATCGACCAGTACCACCTTCGCGATCAACCGGTAGATCGCGATCGACTTAATGAGCACCCCTGCCCTAATTGTTTTCAAAAAATTGATTTTTTTTTTAAATTGTGTATGCAGGTTTGAACAGTAAGAATTTTTAACTTAAAATCGTGAAATTATAATTTACAGACTAAGCAAACAGTTAAGTGATCGTATCGATTGACAGTTTAGTTTATTTGTTTTCTGCACATGTAATCATAATGATCACATAAATTAATCTTCCCCCAGGTTTCCCCCATAGTGGGTCCCTTGTACAAGTGCGTTGTTTGCCCCAGTTTCAACATGTGCGGGAGTTGTTTCCTCACCTGCCCCCACGCCTCCCCCCGCCACACATTCACACTTATGAACGAACCTGGTGGGCTGTGCGTGCACGTCGGTCCTTCACGCGTGCTCACAAACCGACCCCGTCGTAGAGTGCGCGCCGCTGCACCAGAGGCCCAGTCAAATCAACTGGAATTTAACATAGGTGTGGTTGACACTTAGATGATCTTAGTTTTATTAATAATATTTTTTTTATAAAAAAAAGAGTATAAGTACTTTTATTTGCATCAACCACGTAACACCACAGCGGTATAAAAACGATGCGATAAAATTTGCCAGCAAGTGCGTTAACTTTATTTAATCAGAAACATTTGATTCACGAACCCCAATCTCTTCTGCGCCCTACAATATAGTAAAATTTCAAAAATAATAATATTAATGACCAACTTATTCCACCAGACACCACTCAATCTACATTCGACAATGATTTCCGAAAATCGATTTCCGACATAGAGGTCTCCTCGTCGAAGCGCGACTGGTACCACCTGGTGGATGGTGATAGCTCCACCTACTGGCAGTCCTCGGATAGTAGCGGACAACACAGCATCACTCTCTCCATGCAACCCGGTCGACTCATTAAACTACTCAGTCTTGAGGTGGGTGGGTGATGTTTCACTACCTCGGTGGGAAACCATAATGGTTTTATAACTTGTGTGTTTTTGGAGTTATCTGGGGTCAATGTGAAGTCAATATGTATTCAAAAGTATGTCCAATTAGTGGTAAGCCTGGGGGAAATAATTTTAATAGATCAGTTTAAAATATATTGCTGATCGAATAATATCAAAATAGTTTTATATTTTATAAATGTATTAACACTTATTGGCCTCTGACTGTATTAAGTCATGAACCATCGAACCAACTACATCTTTACCTACTGCCCAGAAAACAGAATATTTTAGGTTCCATACAATTTTATATATATACTTTCATTCATAAAGTCAATTTCTTTTTTATTACGATGCTAAAGATAAGTAAATACCCAAATAGCTTGGGTGTACTTAATAGAATTGATAATATTCTCCGAATTTTTGATAAGGTAGATTGATGTTATGGAAAGTAGTGGAATGTTGGGTGTGTCACATGAAGAAATAGTGCTTAGTTGGATGTGCGGGTTAGAAAGAATGAAATTAGTGAAGACTTTACCAAACACGTGGGTTTGTAGATTGACCCGTCTGACGACCACTACCTCCCATCCATCATATCGGTCATGGGAGGTCACTCCCAGCATGACCTCCGCGATCTACGAACGATAAACGTCCGCCCTACCTCGCGGAACGTGCTCCTTGTGTCCGATTCCCTCATCATCCATCCTTACATACAAATCTACATCCACAAGTGCCACAACTCTGGTATCAACTGTCGGGTAAGATTTGATTGTTTCTGCAAGCGTGGTGATGGTTTTGTGACAGTTGAATAAGATTTGATTGTTTCTGCAAGCGTGGTGATGGTTTTGTGACAGTTGGTTGAGATTTGATTGTTTCTGCAAGCGTGGTGATGGTTTTGTGACAGTTGGTTGAGATTTGATTGTTTCTGCAAGCGTGGTGATGGTTTTGTGACAGTTGGTTGAGATTTGATTGTTTCTGCAAGCGTGGTGATGGTTTTGTGACAGTTGGTTGAGATTTGATTGTTTCTGCAAGCGTGGTGATGGTTTTGTGACAGTTGGATGAGATTTGATTGTTTCTGCAAGCGTGGTGATGGTTTTGTGACAGTTGGTTGAGATTTGATTGTGTCTGCAAGCGTGGTAATGGTTTTGTGATAGTTGGATGAGATTTGATTGTTTCTGCAAGCCTAGTGATGGTTTTGTGACAGTTGGTTGAGATTTGATTGTGTCTGCAAGCGTGGTAATGGTTTAGTGACAGTTCGTTCACAATTAAGTGTTTAATCAATAGCAAATGCGAAAATATTTTTTTCCTGAGTAACAAAAGTTTTGGCAAATGAGTTAACCTTGAAAATGTGTTTTATGTGGAATTAACAAATTACTCTTTTGCCTTCGTCTAAATAAAACATTAAAGAGTCATCTAAAAATTAATATCTAAAGGCAAATAAATGCCATACACTGAATGATGACATCACAGATCCGAGGATTACGGGTTCAAACCCACCCCAGTGATGTTGCGACACGATCGTTACCAACCCCCAATTCTCATCTCTCCTACCTCGCATCGGATTCTGATGACAATGATGACATCTTGGTATTTTAATGTTTTACTATAATTACAATACTTTAAATAATCGATTTAATACTAAATAGGATGTTTATGATTTATTAACATTAATGAGATCATGCAAGGCTGTTAACACACGGACAACCATCAGATTACCCTCTATTAGTTACCAGATGTATGGCAGTTTGTGGTACTTGCTTCAGACCTTTAACTTAAGACCAATCCATAATTTCAATGGGTATATATAACGTACACTAAGTGAGGTGATCAAGGGCACAATCAACTAGTTGCCAACCAGTTTCAGCCCCAAAAAGTTTTAGCTAAAATTCGCATTACTCAACAACCCCATAAGAAATTTAGACAGATAATATATTTCTGTAATAAATGGCATGATCACTGCAGATAAACTGAAAAATGAATGGGTCATAGTTTTCAAGGAGCATGGTGGAATAGATATCCATTCCAAGTCACATACCTTTTGATATATCTGTGTTCATGATCATTAGTAACTCTGGACCTGCCCCCTATGTGATATACCGCACCAACAAACTTCACTTTCCTACTCACACCTATAGTCAGAACTTATACCATTTAGTTGATAATACATTGTTTACATAGACGACTACTGGTGGTAAAAGGCGATCGCGTCGAAACTCCGGCCGACAAGATTGCGCCGCAAAGGTGTTTGTGTGGGGTCTCAACGACAAGGACCAACTTGGTGGGCTAAAGGGGTCCAAACACAAAACCCCGGTAGCTTCAAGGGACTTGCAGATGTTGAAAGTGATCCAAGTAATGGGGGGCTCCAAGAGTTTGTTCGCTCTTACATATGATGGACAGGTGAGCTTGAAACGATTTTAACAAATCATATTAAAGTGGAAGTTATGACCACCACACAACATATATCTGTTGATAGATCATCTGTTAATAGAATTACGATTTTCGACTATTAAAGTCGAATAATCGTCTACTCCATTATGAATCTGTTTTAGTCTTTAAAATTATCCATAGACTCTTTTGCTGAAATTTCTAACTTAGTTGCTTATGGAGTGCATTAGCTAAAATCCTTCGCGAGCTGCCGAGCTCAAGTTTTTGTTTTTAATTATAAAGTTTGTTTAGCAGTGGTGCGTGGGCACTGTACTCTCATCTATATGTTAGGAGTGCGAATGCTTAAAGCGTCTTATTAACAAAGCTACTTTTTACTTCGAGTGAAAATAGCTGTTAAATTATTGACTCTGTTTAATTTCTGCTGTTTATGTATGTGGCTGTTGACTTGATAGATTCAGAATCAACAGAAATGGACCACAATCTAGATAATGTAACTTTAATCATAATGCACAAACCTAATCCTATTTTGTACTATTTGGCTGCGGACATATGATGTTCAAATTATGCCCTCTACCTCCACCCCTTTCTCCAGGTCCAAATAAACATTGACTTCCCTCCCCAGGTCTACTCATGTGGGGAGTCTACAAGTGGAAGGTTGGGACTTGGTCAGGTGACAGGAAGTGTAGCTCGACTGACCAAAATATCATTCCCGATACATATTGCAAAGATCGCAGTTCATTCAGGTTAGTGTGGACTGTGGATGCATCATGTTAATTCCTATAAATGGGTAAATCAAGTCGCGTTATCATCACCTGTCTGTAACTACCACTCTGTTTGAGACACTTGGTTCCGATAATATTGTGAAAGGATCTTTTTTCTTAGTGAACACATATTTGTTGTCAACTGGTTTAATGTTCCACTTGTAAGATTATTAGACTCTGCAATTTATACAAAAGCAAAAACAAATACCCTCAATTAACTGTACAAGTGGCGGTAAAACTATGTATTGTACTGTATGTAACAGTAAGTACAAGCAGTGGTACAGCATAATAAAGTAAATAACAGTGTTTCTTATCCTTTGCAGGGGGTCGTCACGCAATGGCGCTCTCGGTGGATGGACGGGTATTTTCATGGGGTGATGGGGAGGAGGGTAAACTGGGTCATGGAAGTCGAGCGGATTCACTAACTCCACGAAGAATTGAGGTACGGCATATTTACCCCATATGTGGTGGGTGAGGAAATGAAGGATTGCCATCAGATATCTCACTTGTGCAGTTAATAGACATAGAATCCCCTTTTTAGATCATATACATGACCAGTGGATTTGCCCATTTGATTTAAGACTTTAAGAACCTGTGGATGTATTTAATTGACCTATCATTAAACTTACAAGTAACCCCACGCTTATCCATGTGAATAGGAAAATTGAACACATAGTCAATCGTAAGATAACTGCACCCAGTTACTAGAGCTATTGTAGTGTGCTGTATATGATATAGGTATTCATACTATTTTAGATGCAACCTTTTAATCCCATTGGGCTTCATTTTGTTGCCTAAGTGGCTTGCCCACAAATACAACCTACTAGCTGGTTTTAATCGCACAACCTTCTGATGGCCGATCACACAACTACTTTAAATGCATTGCAGACATTCCCGGAGCGATTCATTCAGGACATTTCATGTGGAAGCTCACACAGCGCAGCTATTGGATCATCTGGCACCCTCTATACATGGGGGCATGGCATGTATGGAAGACTTGGACATGGCAACAACCATACCCTGCTTAAACCGAAACCGGTATGTGGGTTTTCTGCCTGATTGTACCACGTTTATACTATGAAAATGTTACAAATGATAAACTGGATATTACAGAATACGTATAATATAGTAGAGGGAATTAAAATTCACACTGTCAAATTAACTATTACATGTGGAAAATTTTTTTTCTTCTATCTAGCAAAACACACTAAAGTCTAATGCCTTGTCTATTAGGTGATCATGGTAGGAATCAAACCCGTAACCTCTCCCAAGAAGCAACCAAACCCATCTGTTACATATTGTGATACCGTAGCCGCTCTATCTTAGTGTTATTATTGTTTCAAGATTTATTTACCTATGCAATTCATTTGCATGGCTGTTAAAATATGAAAACAAAAGGGTGGCCTTTCTAATTGCACCCCTGGAAAAATTACTTAAGAGTAATATTTTAAACTGACGATAAAACATACATGCAGTTTATCAATTAATTAAGTTTTGCACTCCTGGCTAAGTGTAAAACTAAGTCTATTTAATTCCAGTTCAATTTTTTAAACAACTAAAAATGTGCCCGACTTATACCTCCCCGACTGGCAAAACAAAATAACTGTAAACAAGGTAATGGAGATATATATATACCAGGTGCAAGCGTTGAGCGGACAGTTTGTTGTGATGGTGGCTTGTGGGAGTCGCGATGCCCAGACCCTCTGTCTCACTCAGGAAGGTCTCGTCTACTCGTGGGGTGACGGGGACTTTGGGAAGTTGGGCCGAGGGGGCAGTGATGGGTGCTGTTCCCCGAAACTTGTTGAGAGGCTGACTGGACAGGGGGTGGTGAAAATAGGTGAGCTTTGTATACTAGTTCAACCTTCTATATAGTACACCATTAATTAAACCTATTAAGTTGGTTGATAATTGAGGGTCCTGGTTCACATCGCAGCCACTTTCACATAGTGTAAGAATCTAATATTTAGTCATTCTTGTTTTTGTTTTGCATAAATTAACTCATTATAAAATAAACATTCAGTTGATATTCAATACATGCCAGTGTGATGACATAAATTTCACATTCCATGAATACAATTTGTGACTTCCGTTTGGAAAGTTTTGGAATTACCCCCAAAACCCCCATTCAGAATGTGGAGCTCAGTTCTCCCTTGCCCTCTCTCACAATGGATTGGTGTGGACATGGGGTAAAGGGGATTATTTCCGACTTGGGCATGGGTCGGACCAGCATGTACGACGCCCACAAGTGGTGGAAGGGTTGCGGGAACACAAAATCGTGGACGTGGCGGTCGGAGCTCTTCATTGTCTCGCTCTCAACGGGGAAGGACAGGTTGGTTGTGTGGCTTCTGTGGGGGTTGGAACCGGTAGGTTCTGGATTTGATTCCAACCACAAAGTAGTATAGTGGGCTGGTTGATACGGAAGGTTCTGAGTTTAGTTCCCACCACGTAGTGTATAATGCGGTAGTTGGTACCAGAAGGTTATGGGTTTAACCCTTTAAAAACGATAAGACCAAATTTGGCTTTTTTGACATGTGGTCATTCAAAATGAAAAATCTCCAAAATTTCTTGTCCAAATTGCTAAACTTTGGTCTCTTTGGAAAGCTATATGATATATCTTTTGAAAAAAGCAAAATTAAACATAACTTTGCATTTAAAATTTTTAAGTAAAGTTTAGTTGAATTTTATGACTTTTTTGGACTAATTCTGAGGGAAAAGTCTTGCAAAAAAAACGTTTTTTTCAATACTATGCTCAAAATGTTCGTTTTATTTAATGTCTCTATGATAGTAGAATCAGTTTCGCTTCTTGGGATGTCCCAGATGTGATCTTACCTGTTTTTTTTACATTTTTGGGGTGGTTTTGAGTATCTTTACGGTTATAGTCTGCAATTTGGTTCAAACACTTCATTTATAGTTTATTTTAAAGAAAAGTAGTAAGAAAACTCAATGTGGACTTGATAGTAATCTAAATTCATAATGTAACATTTTTTATAATAAAAAAAACAAAAAAAACTTTGGCATAGGTAGACCTATAACATGAAATTAGTGACGTAATATTATTTTGATGACGTCATCAAATCAAAATTATAATATAATT
>CH002011.1:9437-38754 GCA_000149265.1 Ciona savignyi
ATTCACTCACAACTAAATATCAATCACAACTAAATATCAATCACAACTAAATATCAATCACAACTAATAATTAATCATAACTAAAAATCAATCACAACTAAAAATTAATTAGAACTAAAAATCAATCACAACTAAAAAAATTAAATAAATGACTTTTTTCCACAAAAATAACACTTTAACTAATTTAAACAATTTCTATACCAGTGAAACAATGTAGTCAACCAACCGTGCTGCACAACTCTGGACTAACTACGCAGGACCAGGGTGTTGTGGGAGGGATATATTTTGTCGGTTCATCGGTGACTTTTCGGTGCAGGCACGCAAATGATTTGTTGGTCGGGGATCAAATCATTCGGTGTTTAACTGAAGGAGTGTGGGATGGTCTTGTTCCCAGTTGCGGTAAGAGGGGATAGATCGTAGTCTTATGGAGTAGAGTGTTTATGCTTATTTTTGTGTATAGGTAAACGCAAGTGCCGTCACTACTTACCAGGACTATCAATAATAACATAAAAGTAGCGTTATCACACAGACCATCGCCATATAACCTTATGTACACTGTCAGATAGTTGGGCTATCGCATTGTGTTTTTGATTCGTTCTTTTAGTTTTGAACCCATTTATCCACCGGGTTTATGCGTTGTCTGCAACCAAACATTTACGATACTACAACCTTTGGGTAAAAAGCAAGCCACCTAACCTACCAAGCTATTGGGGAAGTCTGCCTGGTTAACTGAGTTTTTAGTAAGAGAGTTCTGCCGAAAGTTTGTCAGTTGTGTCTTGGGTAAGGTTGATCTGACACAATGCAATAACTCCGGTAATCCGACGGTGAGCATGAGGTTAGCTGACAATTGCATTTGTAAAACACAACTCCTTACGTACTCTAAATGCAATCTGATGATCGCCCGTATTTTTTCCATGTTTTCCCATTCACAGGGTTATAACATAAATTCTAAAACCGAAATAGTGTCCTGATTAACAGCACTCAACCTTGGCAAAGAGATCATGGTTTTGAATCCATGGTTGGGTTTAAAAACTTCATGGGTACATTTTGATTAATTTTCAATCAATTCCAGAAAAGAGGTGCGAGTCGCTCATATTGCCCTCTAGTGTCCATATCAGTGCAGGGGAATCGAACACCGGGTTTTACAATGTTGATCAACAAATCAATTTCGCTTGTCTTGACCAAAGAGACCGATTAGATGGGTCCACCACTTCACTTTGTAGACCGGACCGCACATGGTCCCACTTTGCCCCCAACTGTGGTAAATGTATACTTTGGAATGCAGTGTGAAGGGATACCTTTAGAAAATTTAGGTTCATTGAGTTTTATGAAGTAGGTATAGGTTTTACTTCTATTCAATGTAGTCCATTTGATAATCCTGCACATTCTCAGCTTTTTGGTTTTCTATTTACCGGGATAAACATGAATATGCTATCATTTAAAAAGAAGTGTCTCTGCTATATTGAACATGCCTTAACAGTTTGACATATCATCTAAAGGAATAAGGCACTAGTACACAAAGTATAACAGTGGCACATGCAACTATCTGGTGGCATGCCTTGTTTTCATAAAAACAAACAAATATATTTATTTACCATACCCCTTTTTTAGGTTTCATATAAATATCCTGTATTTGTTCTAGCAGAAAAGTGTGGTATTTACATAAAATTCCATGTTTTATTATTTTTGTTTAATTTCTGGTTAAAAAGAGCTATAATTCTTATCCCGGGTCAATAAGTTATCAAACATTGAATACGACATTCATGTTTTTTCTAGGTGATTGGAAAAATACTGGAGTTTACATGAGCAATAGTCATAATAACTTAATGACCATTATCCTGTTACTAATGCTATTGATTGCAGTGTTGTGTATGACTAAAATGTACTTTTAGTATTGGTTAAACCCATTGAAGTACTTTCCCAGTGTACCCCTGTTCCTAATAAACTGTTTAAATTAATCAATAGGAGTACTCTGACCACTATGTATCAATTACCCACCAATCCAGATAGGTATATAGTATTCTTGTTAAAGTATTTACATTTTTACTACTTTTGATATTTTTAGTGACACGCTGCAGCGCGCCTGACGTACCAACGCATGCGCGAGTTGCACAAGGTGGCCAACTGAGTGCACATTATAATGTCGGCCAGCAAGTGCAGTTTGAGTGCATTGAAATGACAGCGGAGATGGTTGGGAGCGCGAGTGTCTCCTGCACTGATTCAAGATCATGGTCCCAGTCACCACAATGCAGTGAGTACACTTTGGTTGGTAGACTTATTGCATTGCTGTCTCTAGCTGTGGGCAAGTGGTGTTCTAGAAAAGGTTGCTAATATTAATATAGGAAAAAATACAAAATCCCTAGTCCTAAGTTTTCACATGTTTTTCATCAATATTTGTTAAAACAATGTTAATACAGACCAGAAGTGTATACCGTTACTGGAAATTTCCAATGGAAGTCTGGAATATCGAAGAACAAATAGGATAGTAACACACACCATATTCACGTGCAATCGTGGGTATGAGATTGTCGGGAATTCCATTCTCCGCTGCCTACCTTCCCACCAATGGTCCCATGAAATACCAGTTTGCCAAGGTAAAGTGCGGTTTATAAGGTCGCGGTGGGTGGGGAAATTTATGTTTTATACCTTTTGTCACTACCGGTTCACCAGAGCTATTGCAGTGTGTTGTGTATGGTGTTTATAAAATTTAAGTAGAACCCATAATTCACTGGGTTCAGATGGTGTCTGGTAAGTGTCTTGATCACCCACTACCCAGTGACCAGTTTCGATCCCACAACCTATCAGGTTAAAAAAGAAAACACACAAACCCACCAAGCTATTTTACTCGGTTTAGTTTTTTTATCACCAAAGTTATAAAACCTTACAACCCCGTACTGTAATACTGATAAACATCTTTATACGAATTCTGATGCTGTTCCAGTATAAAGAATTTACTTTCAACTTTTTGACAACCTATGAGTATAAACATGAATAACCTATCCTAGAGTTAAACCCGTGTGTCAGCACTCCATGTCAAAACAATGGGGAGTGTAGAAAGGTTGACGGAATATCGTACACTTGTACATGCCAACAGAATTACAGAGGAGACAATTGTGAAACAAGTAACTATTGCATTCTTTAACAATTAAGTACAGGTTCGAAAGTGGTCTATAGCTAGTCGTTGTGTCTTTGGGCAAGGCACTTAATGGATATTGCCTAAATCCAGGTTTCTACTTGAAGGACTGTCTTAATCATACACAAGACATTGGCCAATGTCCGCCAGGTGCCCTTCCCAAAAAAACAACCGACTAGCTAGAGACCAGTTTAGAATCTGCAACCCTTCGTTTAATAGCGGGCGATCTAACCCACCAAGCTGATGCAGACATATTTTCAGTTATAAACCCCTGCTTTAACAACCCATGTCAAAATGAGGGTATGTGTACCCAGAATGGACAGGGTTATCAATGTACATGTCAGGGGAGATTTGAAGGTCCCAACTGCGAAAATGGTAGATGTTTTCCTGCTTATTTTTTATCTGCCTGAATATCAGTTTGCTATGGATAATGAAATGAAAGAGTTTTCCCTGTCAAATTGCACTGCATATTTAACTTACATGTGATGTAACAACAAGTACAGTTTATAAACAATTACAGACACTTTCATCCAGGTATCTATAATATGCTCATTTCTAATCCTGCATTTATATAAAGATACTCATTTCTAACTCTGTTTTGACATTAAAATACTCATTTTTTACCCTTTATTTCTAATTCTTCATTGATATAAAAAAACTCTTTTTCGAACCCTTCGTTGACATTAGATTTGAGTTTTTCCATTCACCAAGATATTTGTTAACTTATCCCAGTTAGTAGTTGATAGTGATGTAATAGTCATATGGACATATTTTGACTGCACAGCCACGATCTTACCTATCCAACCGGGATAAATTGACGCAACATTAATTTCGACAGTAAAACGATGTCCGAATATGAATTTAAGCCCCGGCGTTCGTACAACTTCTGGCAGCACTTTAACAGTTGGTGGTTCAGCCAGGTTTGAATGCATTGATTCTAATAAGGTGCTCAGTGGTAACCAGGAGTTAAACTGTTTGTCTGATCAAACATGGGATAGAAGCCCCCCTACTTGTGGTAAGTACGTCGTATATGCTTTGCATCTCTTGTGGTGTAGGTGCTTGTATGACCTCCATTCTAATTTATGTTATACATAATGTCATGTACAATACTTTACTCCGACTGATTAGCTTGGTGGGTTAGTGCGTCACCTTTCAGATGAAGGGTTAAAGTTTAAAACTGGTCGCTACAAGCTAGTCGGTTGTGTCCTATAGCAAGGCACTTAACGGACATTGCCTGAATCCAGGTTTCTACTTGAAGGAACTTCTTTATCATACACAACACATTGCAATAGTTTTGGTAACCCGATGATGGGTGCGAGATGATTAACGATTGTTCGTGTGTTAACACCCCTGGTTTTACCATTCACGTGGATAAACATAAATAACGGTGTGTGAATAATCAGACATGACTTTCAATTTGGTCAACCCATTAGATATCAGAGAAATGTAAAGTGGCTTGCTCCGGTGCACAGTAATACACGTTATGCCTAGCCCTACAATCCAGTTGTTGAAGCTCTTATAGTTCGGTCAATGTCGCTAGGTGACCTTCCCAAAAAAACAACCGACTAGCTGGAGACCAGTTTCGAATCTGCAACCCTTCGTTTAATACCGGACAAACTAACCCACCAAGCTGATGCCGACATATTTTCAGTTATAAACCGCTGCTTTAACAACCCATGTCAAAATGAGGGTATGTGTACCCAGAATGGACAGGGTTATCAATGCACATGTCAGGGGAGATTTGAAGGTCCCAACTGCCAAAATGGTAGGAGATGTTTTCGTGCTTATTTTTTTTCTGCCTGAATATCAGTTTGCTATGGATAATTATGGGTCCCAATTGAAAAATTGGAACACATATTGTTTTTGTCCGTTTTTTTTTTCTTTTTTTTTTTTTTTCTTTTTTTTTTTTTTTCTTCGTCAAAGGTTTGACAGGCATGGCATGGCGCCCCGACATCTACCAAAAGGGATAATGGAATCGTAATAAAACTTATCCATTTGTTAGACAACATGGTCTAGATATGCAGAAACCAAAATGTTGAGTGATAAATCAAGGGGAATTCCCCTGGGAGGTTAAAAACCAAAACGGTATTTTTTATGAAAAAATTAGCATTTTGTGGCATAGCGCTTAAACGGCTGTTCCAATTTGAATAAGATTTGGTGGAATGTAAGTGCATTATCTACTTATTTAACAATTAGAAAAATATAAAAAAATATTTACGGAAATACCCTAAAAAATAAGATTTTGTTCTCAAATCATGATTGTGACAGGTATGGCATGACGCCCCGACATCTACCAGAAGAAATAATAAAATAGTAATAAAGCTTTGTTGTTTGTTAGACAACACGGTCTAGATACGCAGGAGCAAAATTGTGGGTGATAAATCTAGGGGAATTCCCCGGAGACGTTAAAATCCAAATCGGTTATTTTTCTAAAAAAATAGCTTTTAGGAAAATAACGTTTAACCGGCTGCTCTAATTTTGATCAGATTTTGTGAAATGCTAGATCGTTATCCACCCTGTGTCACTTAAAAGAAAGAAAACATTTACTTAGGGTAACTCCCTTAAAAACGAAGATATGTTCCGGACTCATGATTGTGACAAGCATGCTACATTGCACTGACATCTCCAACAAGGATTCGTCAAATCTGATTAAAACTTTAAGAATTGATAGTTAACATGACTTACATATGTAAAAACAGAAACTTATTTACCAAGCTCATGGGGAATTCCCCTAAGCCATGAAAAACTAAATCGAACTGTTTAAGGAATTTAGCTTCATTTTAATACAGCACTTAAAAAAAGCTTTAATTTAAAACATTTGTAATGAAATCTTTGTAAATCTATCACGATTGTTCTTTTTTACCTACACACGGAAAATAAGTTTGGTTTGATAACTATGGGACCCATGAGTTTATGCTTGCAGAAACAAAAACTACATACACAGTGTATAAAATACAAAATTTTGGTTAGGGATCCTGTAGCATAAATATATGGCATACAACGTGTGTTTTACAAATAGTTGTGGTTAAACACGTGGTTGACACTCTCTAGTGAAATGGAAGGTTTTCTCTGTCAAATTGCACTGCAAATTTAACTTACATGTGAAGTAATAATAAGTAAAGTTTATAAACAATAACAGATGCTTCCACCCGGTATCAATCAGATACTCATTTCTAACCCTGCTTTACATAAAGATACTCATTTCTAACCCTACGTTGACATAAAGATACTAATTTCTAACCCTGCGTTGACATAAAGGTACTAATTTCTAACCCTGTGTTGACATAAAGGTACTAATTTCTAACCCTGCGTTGACATAAAGATACCCATTTATAACCCTGTGTTGACATAAAGGTACTTATTTCAAACCCTACGTTGACATAAAGATACTTATTTCTAACCCTGCGTTGACATGAAGATTCTCATTTCTAACCCTGCGTTGACATTAAGATACTCATTTCTAACCCTGCGTTGACATAAAGGTACTAATTTCTAACCTTGCGTTGACATAAAGATACCCATTTATAACCCTGTGTTGACATAAAGATACCCATTTATAACCCTGTGTTGACATAAAGGTACTAATTTCTAACCCTACGTTGACATAAAGATACTCATTCTAACCTTGCGTGACATAAAGATACTAATTTTAACCTTGCGTGACATTAGATACTTATTTCTAAGTTTTTATTAACATTGGATCAAGTTAATAAAAAAGTTCTAATTGAGTTTCCAAATGTTAAAAACTCATTTACACTCTCCATTTCTAAATCTTCATTGCCATAAAAAAACTCATTTCTTACCGTTCGTTGACATTAGATTTTTTTTCATTCACTAAGATATTTGTTAAGTTGTCCCAGTTAGTAGTTGATAGTGATGTAATAGTCATATGGACATATTTTGAATGCACAGCCATGACTTACCTATCCCACCGGAATAAATTGACGCAACATTACTTTGACAGTAAAACGATGTCCGGATAGAATTTAAGCCCCGGCGTTCGTACAACTCCTGGCAGCAATTTTACAGTCGGTGGTTCAGCCAGGTTTGAATGCATTGATTTTAATAAGGTGCTCAGTGGTAACCAGGAGTTAAACTGTTTGTCTGATCAAACATGGGATAGAAGCCCCCCTACTTGTGGTAAGTACGTCGTATATGCTTTGTATCTCTTGTGGTGTAGGTGCTTGTATGACCTCCATTATAATTTATGTTATACATAATGTCATGTACAATACTTTACTCCGACTGATTATCTTGGTGGGTTAGTGCCTCACATTTCAGATTGTAGGATTCAACAGGGGCGAAGCCCTACCCTACGTTACCAACCCTGTGTTGGCGAATTTTAGCTGCTCCACGCACTTGACCAGTGATTGCTCTATCTTCTGTGTTTGAAACAAACCACTCTTCTGTGATGTATTTTAATTGCGCTAACATAGACAGAATTTCTAAACACATACAAACATAGCAGCATTATTGAAAACAGTAAATGAACTAATTTTACAACACACATCAACGGGCATTTCAATCACCCAAAAAACACTTCTGCACTACATCATACTTAGTTCGAAAATAAATGCAATTACAAACTACCGTAGAGGTATAGAAACAATATGCGCAACAACATGCCTACTTCTAAATACACAGGAATACAGTAATAACAAAAATCGTCAAAGTTACAACTTAGGTTGAGAGTATACGAAAAATAAAACACAGTTGCCAAATCCGTGGCTAGAAGTAGTGGTTAAACGAAGCATACAATTTACAGCCTTGCGGCCACGAGCACACTGGGTAACAGTTCAAGGATGTGCTTCCAGCAGACACAGCTTGCGTACATCTCGCTCCATAGTGGACATCATCGTTCGTACACGTACGCGCCTGACAAGGCCAGTTTTATATGTACAATGTTCAATTACGCCCTTCGGCCATACGCCGCGCTTCTTCAGCTCGTCCACGACCAACACAACGTCTCCCACAGCAAAGTTTCTCGTGGGTCGCGGAGATGTAGGCAAATAATCCTTAGTCCATCTCTCCCCAAACTTATCAGCACAAAGCTGAACCGCGCGCCATAATCGTTTGTATCCATCGGACTTCAAAATCTCGTCCGGTGAAAGAGAGTCGTCAAATGCTCCTTTTAGTAATTTCCGCAGCGAAGCCAATAACGGCGGTACCAAATGTAGCGTGATCGTTGTAAACAACGATTGATGATTGGGCAGCTGCTTTCTTTCGGCAGCAAAACCTTCTAGGTAAACCACCTTTATAATTGAGAGTAGAGCCTCCTTCAGTTCCGAATAAAATAAATATCTCGTCCACAGGAATTCTGAGGGGTGGAGAATCCGAGGTCGACACGATTTCCAAAGAAGGTACTTGCGATACCGAAGTAACCAAGCCACAGAACGCTTTCGGACGGAAAATGTAGAATGCCATTTGAATATTAGCTGCAAGGTGGTTTCCGGTGTCGCTTCTGTAAGGGAAGACACGATACCCTTCTTCATCCTGACCCTTGAGTGATCTTCTGACAACAGTGGCCACACCACTGGACGTGCTGGCCACTCTTCGGGTTGACGTAAAAATTCCGGTCCCTTGAACCACATTATAGCCTTTTGAACTTTACTTGGCAACCGAGCCCCGGTATCATTTTTCGGAACCACCTTCCTTCGAGAAAAAGGTAAACAACTATTTTTCGGCCTCGCGCTCTAAACTCTTTCGTTGGATCTCGGCGTCTCTTTCGATTTGCAACGATCCTTTACCTTAGACACTTCCTTCGGAGAAGCTTCTTCCGATATCAACTTCTGCAGCTTATTTTCCAGCCTGGTTAGTGTGCTTGTGCAACTCTGCGCCTAAAACGTACACAACCAGAAATCACTAAATCAGTGTACCAGAAACCACAAAAATCCAGAGATAATTGTACTCTTAAACGTACAATCCAGAAATAATTTCACGAAAAACAGAAATTAATTTCTCGAAAGCCAGCAATAACTTTCTTGAAATCCAGAAATAATTTCTCATGTCAAGAAATCACTTTCTCGAAACACAGAAATCGATTGTACCTTAAATGTACAATCTACAAAGCAATTGTACTATAACCGTACAATGTATAAATAACCTCACCAAGAGAACAGAAATCACTGTACCAGTGATAGAAAATCTAAAAATCAAAAAATCCAGACAAAAAGCCAAGAAATCACTGAATTAGTGATAATCCCATAAATCAATTGTACCTTAAATGTACAATCTAGTAAGCACTTGTACTATAAACGTACAATAGAGAACAAACTTTACGAAGAGACCAGAAATCACTGAATCAGTGATACGACTCCAGAAATCAATGTAGGATTCAACAGGGACGTAGCCCTACCCTACGTTACCAACCCTGTGTTGGCGAATTTGAGCTGCTCCACGCACTTGACCAGTGATTGCTCTATCTTCTGTGTTTGAAACAAACCACCCTTCTGTGATGTATTTTTATTGCGCTAACATAGACAGAATTTCTAAACACATACAAACATAGCAGCATAGATACATATTTCTGGGTTTGCTTTGTAGCGATCCAGAACAGCTAAATCAATAACAACCTTTTACCACGTAGTAAGAACAGAAAAGGCCGAAATTACTATGACCTTTAAAATTGGCAGCGACGCCGTGACGCTTCACACCCCTGGTTTACCCATTCACGGGGATAAACATAAATAACGGTGCGTGAATAATCAGACATGACTTTCAATTTGGTCAACCCATTAGATATCACTGGGTTGGAGCAATGTAAAATGGCTTGCTCCGGTGCACAGTAATCCACGTTGTGCCTACAATCTAGTTGTTGGAGCACTTATAGTTCGGTCAATACCCGCTAGATGCCCTTCCCAAAAAGACAACCGACTAACTGGAGACCAGTTTCAAATCTGCAACCCTTTGTTTAATAGCGGGCGAACTAACCCACCAAGCTAATGTCAACTTATTTTCAGTTATAAACCGCTGCTTAAGCAACCCATGTTACAATGGTGGTACGTGTACCCAGAATGGACAGGGTTATCGATGCACATGTCCGTGGTTTTATGTAGGTCTCAACTGCGAAAATGGTAGGAGATGTTTTCGTGCTTATTTTTTTCTCTGTCTGAATATCAGTTTGCTATAAATAATGAAATGAAAGAGTTTTCCCTGTCGTATTTAACCACTACTATTCCTAAAACACAATTTGTGTGATATGGGTTTATGTCCCTTACTACATTTGGTGTATTTAATACATCGAGTATGTAGTTTGTTTCTGCATGCATAAATACATAGTTCCCTGTGTTAACAAACAGACCTTGTTATCCATGTTCATTACACATTACACAATATATTGTCCGGCCCGATGGTCTAGCGGTTAAGTGCGTCGCCTTTCAATCGAAAGGTTGCAGGTGCGAAACTGGTCGCTAGCTAGTCGGTTGTGTCCTTGGGCAAGGCACTTTACGGACATTGCCTGAACCCAGCGGATTAATGGGTTCTACCAAATTGAAGGAACGTGTCTATCATATACAACACACTGCAATAGCTCCGGTAACCCGACGATGGGCGCGAGGTGATCTGGCGATTGCCCGTGTGTTAACAACCCCCTTGGTTTTCCCATTTACACGGGGATAAACATGAATATCCTATCCTAGCCTATCCTATCCTATCCTATCCTATCCTAATATATGCTATTGTTAGATATGTTAAGGTCAGGTCCATGTTATCTGACGTTCCAAAAAGTTTTAACCGGACTGCTATAGTTTTGTTTCTGCAAGTTAAAAGTATGTGTCCCAAAGTTACCAAACCTAGTTTCTGTTCCATGTGCAATTAAAAAAGGATATTCAAATTTGTATACATCTACAGCCGTTAAAATAATATGTCTTGTATAATGGCGGTTATCTGTTTATTAAATATTACGTTAAATTTCGAGAGTACTGTGTGGTGTTCCGTTGTGTTTTTTTACCAGATAACAAGTACATCTAGTCTATCTTAGATAAGTTCTAAAACTTTCAACTTGTTTTAAAAAGCTAAATACTATTTTGTTACTTTGTTATATTAAAAAAAATTGTTCCTACGATCCGTTTTTTTTGTCTACAACCCGTTTTTTTCATTTACGCGGATAAACATGGATATTCTATTCTCTATAATTCCTATTTAAACTTTAACAGAATAAATGTATTGAATCTTTTACAGCAAAGCACCACATTTAATATATAACTTGTTCATGATTTTTATTTACAAGACCAAAAATTTATTAGTGTTTTCGTTACATTTTAGGAATTTTTAGCGGGTGACCAATTATACTTCCACCTAATTTCTAGAACGACCCTGTTTGGGATTAACTACCAGAATCCTGAGAGTTCAAAATCATTACTGGTAACTAAATCTTTATTATGACCTTCCTAATATTCTTTTTCTAATCTGCGATTTTAAAGTACAACAATTTAGACAAATAAACTATATTGTTGTATCCACAACTCTTTTATTTATGCCAAGACACGAACTTATTTCAGAACACAGTTTGTTGTCTTTGTGTCTATTGGAAGGTTACACGTGCAGGCGCAGCCCTATAGTCAGTCTATGAAGTCGAGGTGTCATCAGATTCTCCTAGAACAGAATAAATAAAATAGAGCATCATTTATTAGGCACAAATATTTACAAGTTGTCTAAATTGGTAAAGGGGCTACAGTATATTTAAAAACAATCAAACAAATGAAGAAGGGATATGTGTCGTTATACATTGTACTAAAACTTAATGAATTAAAAGTGTGCAAAGGAATTTAGCCAATTATGCTTGTTCATTAATTATTATTTGCAGTATTATGAAATGCTAACATAATTGCAAAGTTTAAAGTACTGTCGGATTTTATATTCATTTTAAAACTCTGATAACACGAATTAATTCTATACTGCTTATTTTCTGCAAATTTAATTATAAAGCGTTTAGACGGGACAATAAATATAAAGCGTTTGGACGGGACAATAAACATGAATTTCAGGTTTTAAACCGCACATTCCGGCTATCTCTTCAATGCAAACTGATCTTATAAAAGGGATCTTAAAACCATTTGTCAGATAGAGGTATATTAATTGGTTAAACATCATCTTAAAAACAGTGACCGTTCCAAAAACCGTTTACTCTTTAAATTTTTCGTACACATTAGATTTCACCGGTTGATGTTCCACAATTTCTGGCACACTTTTACACTGTAAATTTAGAGGTTTAAAGACATAACCACGTTACACATTGTTGATTTTGAGGAAAAATCCGACCAAATACGTCACCTAAAATTTGAGAAAGCATAGGAATTACCCGCAGTCGTCAAAAACAAAATCGAATATTTTTCTATAAACTTAGATACTTACGAGCATCACGCCTGAGAAAAAGTTTCAAATTAGATCAAAGTGGGTGAAATGTTAGTCCGTAAACCAAAGTTGTTTCAAACACTATAGATATTTCCTTCCTTCCTTCCTGTTTGCGCTTGGCTGAGTTTAAGTGAATTTCCTGGAAAAGAAAAAGGGGGTATTGGATGCCACTAACCTATTTCATTCGCACATGGAAAAAACTTGCTAAATTAGATCCTACTACATTACAAAATCAAGTGGTGTTAAGCCACGGTGCCCCGGACATACTAAACATTACAACTAACCTGACCAATACAAAGGTGTTTGATCTAATCGCTGACCCCACAAGATTTTATTCCGTACACTGTCTTGTACACCCGGAATCATTTTTCTGTAAATTTGCAAACTAACCTGCAGTGACATAAAATATTGATACGGAGAAATCATATGATTTTTTCTATTCAGGGTTCCAATCTAATCAAATGGTAATTTTTATTTTGGTAATGTTGGGAATTTCGCGGTTCGTTTATTTATGTGAGCATTATATCAAATTGTGTAAAAGGAAGCCCATACTGCATACAGATGTGTTTGTACCAAACCATTTCCTTCATTTGGCCTGCGTGAATCGACTTATAATCCTCGCATTAGGCTCGGTGTTTGTTATATGTTCATTCTACCACACTGTTCCAGACTGGCTTGAATGTTTTTGATTAAATATTTTATTTTTTGATTAGTATGTTCTAGAAGAAGGATCTGAATAATCGTCTGCGTTGAGCGCAGCTCTGGGCATGTCTAACGAATCAGTTGAATTGAATGTATTTTACTGTGCCAGTTTATAAACAAGAAAAAAAAAACACTTTCCATAATGTCATCGAATTGCGAGTTTCATCTTGGCTGAATACTATAACCTATAGGGTTTTGAACAGGTTAGGTCAAGTTTCAAACATGAAAACAAACATATACACCAAGTATAAACCTTTGATTACTTAACTACATTTAATTTGATTTTTTTTCTTTCGACTAGTTTCGATTTCCCATTTTTCCTTCACCCAGACCAGTGCCTTGTGAAAACAGCTTTGAAATGTGAAATATTCTACAACAGATACTTATTAAATGTATGTGAATAGTAGAATAATATATTTCTAACAAAACAATTGATTTTTTTGCAAGGAAAATATTTTTTTTGCTTCTGGACACGGTGTTGCGCACTTTGTTTTAACACGTTGGTAAGACGTGCATTAAGACGCTACACGTACGGTCGTGTGGCCGAATGGTTAACGCGAACGATACATATACCGACACTTAAACAAAAAAACGGTCCTAGTGACGAGCCCATCATGGGTTCAAAACTAAGCTAAGTAAAAAAATGGCGACACAAGTTATATTACATTTCCCAAATGTGCTACGCAAATCGAAACAAGGTACATAGGAGGTATTTATTGATGTTTGCACTACCTGTTAGTTAACGGACTTCTGTTACAGTATTTATGCGTTTGGATCTGGGTTCCAAGAATCTTATCATGGCCTCGTGAACACGCTTGATGTTTAATACCCGTCGCCTTTATCTTTATCTTTCCCGCTACAGACAGTTAGACTTTACCCGCCTTTTATATGACCCGTTGTAATATGTTTTAGCCTGGTTGTGTTTTTTATGCTGCTTTTCATCAATAAAGAGTACAGGTTATCGAGAATCCGCCTACTGTGTGTAACACTTCTTGCAATAATGAAAATAAGCATCCGATAAAAATAAAATCACTAAATTTCATTTCACGTCAATTACTGGTTATTTACGAACGTGTAAAAATAAAAATAATTTCTTAATAATTTGTACAAAAAAAACTTTATCCAGACTTGGAATACGAAAAACAATCCAAACTTGATATCTATATTTTTAAATGAAACGAACGTGTGACATGGTTACGTTACCCACATAGTTTATCTTATTTAAAGAGAAGCGTTTTACTCTTTTTTTAGTTTCTGAGGGCAAAAAACAAACGTTTTAATTTACGCAACCAGAAACTAATGGTTCCGGAGTTAGTATTCCAAACTTAATATTTTTGTATGAGTAAAACATTATTTAATTCAGTAGAACCGATTATTCCGCTGGGTTTAGGCAATGTCCGTTAAGTGCCTTGCCCAAGGCCAAGGCCGACGAGTTGACAAACTAACACACCAGACTAGTCTGCAGGACTTTATAATAAAGCAAACATGTTCTCTATGCTAACCATATCCTTTACAAACTCTCTGATTCTAATGTGACAAATTCAACTTAAATTCATGTGAAATTGGGTTTGAAACTGGGTCTGTTAAATTAAAGGACAACGTGAAACCGTATACAATTTCGATTTAAAAATAAAAATAAAATAGAAAATTCATGCGTAGTCCGAAGCATGCCATTTTGTTATTGAGTAGTTGCGCTTTCACCGACAGTGAAAAGGTATTTGGTTGTTTCCATTATGGTTTCCCTTCGGTTCCGAAGAAAACAATTTTTACTTTTATTTTATTCTTTTTATTATAGGACTTTAAAGCAAACTAATCACTGCTTTCAATACGGTTGAGTTTCGGGGTATTTTAAGTATAGTTACCATCCCTTACACACCCATGAAAAAACCTTATCCTTCACAATGGATATCAATATGCATTAGTAAACGCTCTTTCATGATATCCATTATAATATAAATAATTGCGTTTCTACAAAGTTGTTAATATTGTTCTAACGCCAATCACCATCGCACAATTATACCGTCATACTTATTCCGCGAACTCTAACACTTCGGATGATTTGCCTTCTTATATCTAGTATTGATTCAACGCAGAGATGTTTATAAAGTTGAAACGCACATAACCAAGTGTGTAAAGACTTTTTGTTAATTTTGTTATGTCAAAGGTTTAAACTAGCAACGAGCATACATAATTTTAAGGTAAGTGACTTCTGGATTTTTCTAAGAAACCAAAGCATATTTGTAGCTCATACCATAACGTAAACAATTCATTTAGAAACGAATATCAAGTTAATTAGTAATTCGTGAACCCATCAGTTTTTGCTTGCAGAAACAAACATTATATAACTTGTATACAACGTAAATGGTTATTTAGAAACGAATATTAAGTTAATTAGTAAATCGTGAACCCATTAGTCTTTGCTTGCAGAAAACACAGTACACACTTAGTTGTATACAAGGTTAACCAAGTGTAATTACGTAACTAAGGAACTCGATTGATTATGCATCTAGATATATAGAATGTGTTTAACCACTTATTCTCCCTATCTCTTCAATGCAAACTGAAAAAAGGGCTGCCGAATGTTATGACTAATAGGCAACCATTTGTCAGATAGATTTCTGTTAATTGGTTATAAACATCATCTTAAAAACGGTGACTGTTTCAATTTGGTTTAAACTGTTTGTAGGGGTCATTTTATGATACCGCTATTGAAGTTTAAACCGTTTACTCTATATGCTCTGGCTTTTACAGCCCTTTTATCGACGGCTCGTCATTCTGCAGATTTCATTCAACCGACATTGTCACTGGTGATGACTGAAACTCTTTGTACACATTAGATTTTACTGGTTGATGTATCACAATTTCGGACACACTTTTACACTGTAAATTAAAAGGTTTAAAGACATAACCACGTTACACATTGTTGATTTTGAGTAAAATTCAGACCAACTAGAGGAGTGTCAACCACGTGTTTAACCATCACTATTTGTAAAACACATGGTGTATACCCTATATTTATGCCACAGGTACATAACTATAATTTGTATTTTATACACTAAGTATGTAGTTTTTGTTTCTGCAAGCATAAACGCATGGGTCCCCGTACAATATTTAGTTAAATAAAGAATTAACGTCTTAAATTTACGAACATTTCACCACAATATGTTTTAAATTATAGCTTCTTTTCAAGCGCTGTAGAGAAATAAAGCTAAATTCCCAAATAATCCGATTTAGTTTTTCATTGTTTCAGGGAACTCCCCTGGGTTTTAATAGATAAGTTTCTGTTTTTACATAAATAAGTCCATGTTATGTAGCAATTTTTAAAGTTTTAATCTGATTTGTCGACTTTTTGTTAGAGATGTCAGTGCGATATGGCATGCCTGTCACAATCATAATTCAGGAACATATCTTCGTTTTCATGGAAATTAACCTCAGTAAATGTTTTCTTTATTTATTTGGCACAGAATGTCTAATGTTTTAACATTTTACCGAATTTTAATAAAATTAGAGCAGCCGTTCAAGCGCTATGGCCACAAAATCGAATTTATTAGAAAAAAATGTTTTGTTCTTTTAACGTCTGAGGGAAATTCCCCTAAATTCATTACCCAAATTTTTGGTTTCTGCATATTTAGACCATGTTGTCTTACAAATGTCCAATTTTCATTGCGATTTCATTACTCCTTTTGGTAGATGTCGGGGCGACATGGCATGCTTGTCACAATCATGATTTGAGACCATATCCCATTTTTGGGGTATTTCCCTAGGTAATTTTATTATTTCTTCTAAGTGTTAAATCAGTGACTAATGCACTTACATTCCACCAAATCTGATTCAAATTGTAACACCCCGTTCAAGCGCTATGCCCAAAAAAGGCAAATTTTTAAGAAAAAAATAGCGTTTTGGTTTTTAACGCCCCAGGGGAATTTCCCTTAATTTATCACAAATGTCCAATTGAATTCCATTGGGATTTAAATACCCCTTCTGATGAATGTCGGAGCCACAAGCCACGCCTGTCAAAATCATGTTTGATAACAAAATCTTGTTTTTAGGGTATTTCCCTAAATAATTTTTGTATTTCTTTTAAGTGTTATATCAGTTGCTAATATTCTTACATTATACCAAATCTAACTAAAATTAAGGTAGACGTTCAATCCCTATGCTCAAAAAAGCTATTTTTTTAGATAAAAATACCATTTTGGTTTTTCACCTCCCAGGGGAATTCCCCTGGCTAAATTACACAAAATATTGGTTTCTGCATATCTAGACCATGTGCGCTAACAAATGTTAAAGTTTCATTGCAATTCCATTACCCCTTCTGGTAGATGTCGGAGCCACAAGCCATGCCTGTCAAACCTTTGACGAAAAAAATAAAACGGACAAAAACAATATGTGTCCCATTTTTTCAAATGGGACCCACAAATACGTCACCCAAAATTCGATAAACTATGGGAATTACCGTAGCCGTCAAAAACAAAATCAAACATTTTTTCTATAAATTTAGATACTTACGAGCATCACGCTTCAGAAAAAGTTTCAAATTAGATCAAAGTGGGTGAAATGTTGGTCCGTAATCCAAAGTTGTTTCAAACACTATAGATATTTCCTTCCTTCCTGTTTGCGCTTGGCTGAGTTTAAGTGAATTTTCGGAAAAGAAAATGAAGGGTATTGGATGCCTACATAATTTATTGTCCGACCTTGTGGGTTAGTGCGACACCTTTCAACCGGAAGTTCAATATTGGACGCTACCTATTCGGTTGTGTCCTTAGGCAAGGTACTTAAGTTAATGGGTTCTACCAAATTAAACGAACGTGTAAATCATACACAACACATTGCAATAGCTCCGGTAACCTGACGATGGGCGCGAGGTGATCTGACGATTGCCTGTGTGTTAACCCCCTTGGTTTTCCCATTCACGGGGATAAACATCAATATCCCGTCCTATCCTATTGTTCGTATTAAAGTTTCCTAAACATTTATACCGGTTTTAAGTGACTAGCTAATTATGGGTCCCATTTGGAAAAATGGGACACATAATGTTTTTGTCCGTTTTTTTTTTCTTTTTTTTTTCGTCAAAGGTTTGACAGGCATGGCTTGTGGCTCCGACATCTACTAGAAGGGGTAATGCAATCGTAATGAAACTTTGACATTTGTTAGCGCACATGGTCTAGATATGCAGAAACCAAAATTTTAGGTAATTTATTGACGGGGATTCCCCCAGGAGGGGAAAAACCAAAACGTTTTTTGTTCTAAAAAAATAGCTTTTTTGGGCATAGCGCTTGAACGGCTACTCCAATTTTAATTAGATTAGGTAAAATGTAACCAACATTAGCCAATGATATAACTCTTTGAAGAAATAAAAAAATTACCTAGGGAAATACCCTAAAAAATAAGATTTTGTTCTCAAATCATGATTGTGACATGCATGGCTTGTGGCTCAGACATCTATCAGAAGGGGTAATGGAATCGAAATAAATCTTTGACATTTGTTAGCGCACATTGTCGAGATATGCAGAAACCAAAATTTTAGGTAATTTATTAAGGGGGATTCCCCAGGGAGGTAAAAAACCAAAACGGTATTTTTTCCTAAAAATTTAGCTTTTTTGGGCATAGCGCATGAACGACTGCTCCCATGTTAATCAGATTTGGTAAAATGTGTGTGTACTAGCCATTGCTTTACGAATGAGAAGAAACAAATTATTTACTCTAGGGAAATACCGTAAAAGTAAAAATATGTTCCTAAATCCCGATTGTAACAGTTATGACCTGTGGCTTCACAATCTACCAGAAGGGGTAAGGAAATCGTAATGAAACTTTATTTTGTTATTTGTTAGACAATATGTTCAAGAAATGCAAAAAACAAAATTTTGGGTAATACATCCAGGGGAATTCCCCTAGTACGTAAAAAATCAAGACGTTTTTTCCTAAATAAATAGCTTTTTCGGGCATAGCGCTTGAACGGCTTCTCAAATTTGAATCAGTTTTAGTGGAATGTAAGTCCATTAGCAACTGATTCAACACTTTAAAGAAATACAAAAAATACCTAGGGAAATAATCTAAAAAATAAGATTTTGTCCTTAAATCATGATTGCGACAGGCATGGCATGGCGCGCCGACATCTCCAAACATGAGTCGTCAAATCGGATTAAAATTTTAAGAATAACATGACCCAGATTTTAATCTAAAAACAAAAAAAAGTACCAAACCCAGGGGAATTCCCCGATGCCATGAAATACTAAGTCGGGCTGTTTTGGAATTTAGCTTCATTTCACTACAGCGCTTGACATAAGTCTTTTTAATTTAAAATATTTGTGGTGAAATGTTCGTAAATCTAACATGATTACATTTTTTACAACACATGGAAAATAAGTTTGGTTTGATAACTATGGGACCCATACGTTTATGCTTGCAGAAACAAAACTATGGCAGCCCGGTTAAAACTTTCTGGAATATTGGATAACATGGACCTGACGTCTACGTATCTAAAATAACATATATTGCGTAATAAACATTAATAACAAGATTGGATTGTTACCCCAGGGACCCATGCGTTTATGCTTGCAGAAACAAAGTATATACTCGGTGTATAAAATACAAAATGTGGTAAGGGACCCTGCTCGCATGAATATATAGCATACATCATATGTTTTACAAATAGTGGTGGTTAAACACGTGGTTGACACTCTCCTAGATCATTTACAGGTGGTAATAGGTTTTGGTTGTCTAACTAATTCATATGCGCAAAAAGTGTTATTTAATAAATTATTTATATTCTATTTCGGGTTTTTTAATTAAAACTACATGTTTTTCTAATTTATTTCACCCAATGAGCTAAGCTAACAAATATGCCTGTTTCGAACGTTTTACAAAAAAACGTAAACAGAGAGTTGACAGCCTTATTTTAATTAACTACCACCATTTGTAAAACAGATTTTAATGTAACCTATATATATATTATCCATGTGCAAGCAGGGTCCTTCGGCATAATCGATATATTTTAATAATTTGTTTCTGCAAGCAGAAATGGGTTTTTGAGTTAACAAAACAATCTTGTTTACCGTGTTTAGTTTCAAAGTATATGCTTTCGTTAGATTCGTGCATGTCTGATATACAACATTGCTGATTGTTTTAATCTGATTGTAATATTTTTGTTTTTGCTAGAATAAACGCATGGCCCCTAAATTACAATTAAAATCTATTTTACAAATGGTGGTGGTTAAAAACGTTCTTAATTAGAACAATATATCTGCATTTTTGATATTTATAACACTCGTTTTTGTATTCAGATTAGCTTAATTCAAAAACATGCATTTACCCCGTGTACAATTTATAAGACTTGGAAAAAAGAAGTGGTTGGTTTTTATCTTCCTCTCAATCTGTCTAACGGGATCAGTGCTGACAAAGCTTTTGGTTCAAACCTTAATGAAAACAAATTCTGGTTCAATCTTCAACGGTGCAGAAAATGTAGGCGTTACTTTGAATGATGTGTTTATCACCATAAAAACAAGCAAGCAATTCCACGACACGCGTCTTCGGGTCATCCTTAATACGTAGTTCAATCAAGCACGGGAACAAACGTACATTGTCACAGACGACGACGATCTGGAATTAAACATCACCACCAACGGGCATGCGATTAACAGCGGCTGCGGCAAAACTCATGACCTTTCGGACTTAAGTTGTAAAACAGGTGTGGAATATGATTTGTACATGAAGAGTGGTAAAAAATGGTGGTGTCATTTTGACGACGATAACTACGTTAACGTTGGTGGTTTAGTGGATATATTAAGACAACTGGACTGGAGAAAAGATGTTTATTTAGGCAGAAGAAGCATATTGACTGACTTTGAGGGGAAGTTTTTTGGGAAAACTGTATATTTTGTATTCGCTACTACGGGCGCTGGTGTCTGCATTTCAAAGACTTTAGCTGAAAAAATGGAGCCGTGGGCCGGAGCCGGTAAATTTCTAGCGACTTCTAGAGCCTTGGGTCATACAGATGACTGTACTATAGGATTCATTATCACCAACCGGTTAAATATAAATTTAACCGTCACTAACCTATTTCATTCGCACATGGAAAAACTTGCTAAATTAGATCCTACTACATTACAAAAGCAAGTTGTGTTTAGTCACCGAACACTAAACATCATAAACATTACATCTAACCTGACCAATATCAAGGTGTTTGATCTAAACGCTGACCCCACAAGATTTTATTCTGTACACTGTCTTGTACACCCGGAATCATTTTTCTGTAAATTTGCGAAGTAACCTGCAGTGACATGAAATATTGATACGGAAAAATCATAGAAATTTTTGTATTCAGTGTGCCTATTTAATCAAATGGTAATTTTTATTTTGGTTATGTTGTGAATTTCGCGGTTCGTTTATTTATGTGAGCATTATATCAAATAGTGTAAAAGAAAGGTCATATTACATAGCTGTGTTTGTACCAAACCATTTCCTTAATTTGGCCTGCGTGAATCGACTTATAATCCTCGCATTAGGCTCGATGTTTGTTATATGTTCATTCTACCACACTGTTCCAGACTGGCTTGAATGTTTTTGATTAAATATTTTATTTTTTGATTATTATGTTCTAGAAAGAGGGTCTGAATAATCGCCTACGTTGATCGCAGCTCTAGGCATGTCTAACGAATCAGTTGAATTGAATGTATTTTACTGTGCCAGTTTATAAACAAGAAAAAAAACACGTTCCCAAAAAGTCGTCGGATTGCGAGATTCATCTTGGCTGAATACTGTAACCCAGGGTTTTCAAGAGGTTAGGTCAAGTTTTCCAACATAGACTTCAAGTATAAACCTCTAATTTACTAACTACATTTGTTATGATTTTTTTTCTTTCGATTAGTTTCGATTTCCCATTTTTCCTTCACCCAGACCATTGCCTTGTGAAAACAGCTTTGGGATGTGAAATATTTTACAACAGACGTATATTGAACATATGTGAATAGTTATTTTAACACGTCGTTAAGACGTGCATTAAGACGCTTTATTGTACAGCTGTCGTGTGGTTAAATGGTTAACACGATACGTATACCAACTCTTATACAGAAAACGTTCCTAGTGACGAGCCCATCATGGGTTCGAAACTTAGCTCGAAAAAAAAATTAAGACGCTATACTTACTGTACAAAAACGGTCTTAGTTGATTTGGAGGTCTTAGGATCTTTTCCGCTACAAACAGTTAGACTTTACCCGCGTTTTATATGACCCATTTATATGTTTTTAGCCTGGTTGTGTTTTTATGCTGCTTTTCATCAATAAAGAGTACAGGTTATCGAGAACCCGCCTACTGTGTGTAACACTTCTTGCAATAATGAAAATAAGCATCCGATAAAAATAAAATCACTAAATTTCAAAAGTAAAGAAATATAAACATATATTTTACGTCAATTACTGGTTATTTACGAACGTGTAAAAATAAAAATACTTTCTTAATAATTTGGACACAAAAACTTTATCCAGACTTGGAATACGGAATACAAACTAATAGATTCCCGAATTACCAATCCAAACTTGATATCTATATTTTTAAATGAAACGAACGTGCGACATGGTTACGTTACCACATAGTTTATCTTGTTTAAAGAGAAGCGTTTTACTCTTTTTTTAGTTTCTGAAGGCAAAAAACAAACGTTTGCAAACCAGAAACTAATGGATTCCGGAGTTAGCAACCCAAACTTAATATTTATTTTTTCCAAATAAAGTTATTCACGTTGGTGTGTTAAAAAACGACAATATAAATAAATTGTTATTATGGCGGGGCTTTTCGGCGATATTTTAATTAATGTAGTTCATTAATATTTAATAACTCTGGCACAATAAAATGCTAGAAAATGTCGGATGTCGTATTATTCTTGTGCTTGGAGTTTTCCCTGACGTGATTTATAGACAATTTCCACTGCATATCTAATACATATTACCTGACACCTCTGAAAAGTTTAACTCCGAATAATCAGTAGTTTGAGTCCAGTTACGTGATGGGGGTTTCCCTACAAGGGGTTCATAGTCGGTATGGGGTATTGGAATCTTTTGCTCGCATTATAATTTACTATATATTTATATTGGTTTTAAGGGTTTAGCTGATTTTAGAATCCATTCGAGTTAAATAGTCTGGTGGTATTAACTTATATGGTTTGTTTACAGTGCCAAATTCTGGGTAAATCGCATCAAGGAAAGATTTCGATACATAATACCCACCATCAACCGTATTTAGGGAAACCCCCCAATACTCACTCCAACCTAAACCATTTAACAATCTGTTTTAACTCCCCACACAGTAAAACTAATAATTTAAACTTTTAGAAGTGTTGGTAATATGTACTAGATATACAATGGCAAATTGTGGATAAATCACGTCATCAGGGAATTTACCACTATGCCCAAGAATATAAGCATGTCTTCCGTTTTCTCGAAATTTTGGCATTTTTTGTCGATATTATTAGTTTTTTGATATTCTAGAACTGGAAGTGACAATTTACCTAAATAATAGTTGAATAACGTCGAAAAATAGATTAGTTAAAATAGCCATGAAAAGGTCACAAAAATAAAAATACAATTCAATTTTCTTTATTTCTACTGTGAATATGTGGTATAGTATATATACTAACGTGTTAGGATAGGATGGGTGAGATAATTATGTTTATCCCAGTGGATGGAAAAACCAAGGGGGTTAACACGCGAGCAATCTTCAGATCACCTCGCGCCCACCGTCTGGTTACCGAAGCTATTGCAGTGTGTTGTATATGATAGACACGTTCCTTCAATTTGGTAAAACCTAATAATCCGCTGGGTTTCGGCAATGTCCGTAAAGTGCCTTGCCAACCGACTAGCTAGCGACCAGTTTCGCACCGCCAGACTAACCGACCGGACAAATTACCCTTTGTATATGTTGTACCGTAGGGGTTAGGTAACCAGTCGGCCATTTCAATTAGAACATATGGATATCAAGTTTTGATTAGTAATAGTTTATTCTTTTTCCGACTATTTTATAACAAATAAACTTTCTTTTTATACAGCCACTAATGAAACAAAAAGTACAAATAAGAGAAAACACGTAGCGAATCAAACACTTTTAATTTAGAAATTCTAGACCTATTCCTGGAGTAATTCCTTTGATTAGTGTCTGTCCCATATACATTTTATTGCATCCCTAACGTCATAATGTGATTTTTGAGCAAATAATTTTATTATTTTTGTATAAAATTCGTGTTACTTGCGTTTAATTAAAAATATTTTCCTTTAATTTTTAAGGAAGAAAACTGTTTAGTAACCGGTTTTAACGATCTTTTATAAAGTTTTTAAACTTTATATAAACTGTAAATTTATTTATAAGATTTTAAATAAAGTAACCATATTACACGAAAGATGTTAATTGAGGTAACCCTATATAATATAATAGAGACGAAATAGTATGTACTATGAAAATGGGACAATCGTTGAGATTTTGTACAAGTGTTAATAAATATGCGTTCGATAAGTCGCCCGTGCGTAATGCCACCTGCTTTGAACGTTTGTTTATTGAAAGTAACTGATTAAAAAAAACTCTATGTATGACATCATTATCCCATTGTGCATCGATATTTCTAGAAACACTTCAATTAAAACCAAACACGACCATATTTTTACAGTTACATTTTTAGAGAAAGTACTTTTGTGTGTTTTCATCGTGGAAACATAAAATCAACTAAGGTATAATTCCCACCATCAACCGTTTTTAGGGAAACCCCCCCAATACTCACTCCAACCTAAACCAATGACCAATCTGTTTTAACTTTCCACACATTAAAACTAATAATTTAAACTTTTAGAAGTGTTGGTAATATGTACTAGATATTTAGTGGCAAATTGTGGGCGAATCTCGTAAGTAAAATTACCCACTGTGCCCAAGAATATAAGCATGTTCACCGTTTACTCGAAATTTGGGCATTTTATAGTTGATATTATTAGTTTTTTCGACATTTCAGAACTGAAAGAGACAATTTTCTTAAATAATAATTAAATAACATTGAAAAATAAATTAGTTAAAATAGCCATGAAAATTGTTAACTCAACTCATACAAATGGGAAAAATTACATAAAATGGTTGTAGGTTCGAAACTTGGGCTAGATACTAAGCGGACATAGCTTGAACTCTGGGTTCTGTATAAAATTGAAGGAATCAACGGAGTTTAAACACGGGCAATCGTCAGATGGCCTCCCACCACCGTCGGGTTACCGGAGCTATTGCATTTTTTTGTATGATTAAAACATTCTATTGATTCGGTAGAACCGATTATTCCGCTGGGTTTAGGCAATTTCCGCGCCTTGCCCAAGGCCAAGGCCGACGAGTTGACAAACTAATCAACCAGACTAGTCTGCAGGACTTTATAATAAAGCAAACATGTTCTCCATGCTAACCATATCCTTTACAAACTCTCTGATTCTAAGGTGACAAATTCAACTTGAATTGGGAAATTGGGTTTGAAACTGGGTCTGTTAAATTAAAGGACAACTTGAAACCGTATACAATTTCGATTTAGAAATAAAAAAATAGAAAATCCATGCGTAGTCCTAAGCATGCCATTTTGTTATTGAGTAGTTGCGCTTTCACCGACAGTGAAAAGGTATTTGGTTGTTCCCATCATGGTTTCCCTTCGGTTCCGAAGAAAACAATTTTTACTTTCATTTTATTCTTGTTCATATAGGACGTTAAAGCAAGCTAATCACTGCTTTCAATACGGTTGAGTTTCGGGGTATTTTAAGTATAGTTACCATCCCTTACACACCCATGAAAAAACCTTATCCTTCACAATGGATATCAATATGCATTAGTAAACGCTCTTTCATGATATCCATTATAATATAAATAATTGCGTTTCTACAAAGTTGTTAATATTGTTCTAACGCCAATCACCATCGCACAATTATACCGTCATACTTATTCCGCGAACTCTAACACTTCGGATGATTTGCCTTCTTATATCTAGTATTGATTCAACGCAGAGATGTTTATAAAGTTGAAACGCACATAACCAAGTGTGTAAAGACTTTTTGTTAATTTTGTTATATCAAAGGTTTAAACTAGCAACGAGCATACATAATTTTAAGGTAAGTGACTTCTGGATTTTTCTAAGAAACCAAAGCATATTTGTAGCTCATACCATAACGTAAACAATTCATTTAGAAACGAATATCAAGTTAATTAGTAATTCGTGAACCCATCAGTTTTTGCTTGCAGAAACAAACATTATATAACTTGTATACAACGTAAATGGTTATTTAGAAACGAATATTAAGTTAATTAGTAAATCGTGAACCCATTAGCCTTTGCTTGCAGAAAACACAGTACACACTTAGTTGTATACAAGGTTAACCAAGTGTAATTACGTAACTAAGGAACTCGATTGATTATGCATCTAGATATATAGAATGTGTTTAACCACTTATTCTCCCTATCTCTTCAATGCAAACTGAAAAAAGGGCTGCCGAATGTTATGACTAATAGGCAACCATTTGTCAGATAGATTTCTGTTAATTGGTTATAAACATCATCTTAAAAACGGTGACTGTTTCAATTTGGTTTAAACTGTTTGTAGGGGTCATTTTATGATACCGCTATTGAAGTTTAAACCGTTTACTCTATATGCTCTGGCTTTTACAGCCCTTTTATCGACGGCTCGTCATTCTGCAGATTTCATTCAACCGACAATGTCACTGGTGATGACTGAAACTCTTTGTACACATTAGATTTTACTGGTTGATGTATCACAATTTCGGACACACTTTTACACTGTAAATTAAAAGGTTTAAAGACATAACCACGTTACACATTGTTGATTTTGAGTAAAATTCAGACCAACTAGAGAGTGTCAACCACGTGTTTAACCATCACTATTTGTAAAAGACATGGTGTATACCCTATATTTATGCCACAGGTACATAACTATAATTTGTATTTTATACACTAAGTATGTAGTTTTTTGTTTCTGCAAGCATAAACGCATGGGTCCCCGTACAATATTTAGTTAAATAAAGAATTAACGTCTTAAATTTACGAACATTTCACCACAAATGTTTTAAATTATAGCTTCTTTTCAAGCGTACTGTAGAGAAATAAAGCTAAATTCCCAAATAATCCGATTTAGTTTTTCATTGTTTCAGGGAACTCCCCTAGGGTTTAGTAGATAAGTTTCTGTTTTTACATAAATAAGTCATGTTATGTAGCAATTTTTAAAGTTTTAATCTGCTTTGTCGACTTTTTGTTAGAGATGTCAGTGCGATATGGCATGCCTGTCACAATCATAATTCAGGAACATATCTTCGTTTTCATGGAAATTAACCTCAGTAAATGTTTTCTTTATTTAATTGGCACAGAATGTCTAATGTTTTAACATTTTACCGAATTTTAATAAAATTAGAGCAGCCGTTCAAGCGCTATGGCCACAAAATCGAATTTATTAGAAAAAAATGTTTTGTTCTTTTAACGTCTGAGGGAAATTCCCCTAAATTCATTACCCAAATTTTTGGTTTCTGCATATTTAGACCATGTTGTCTTACAAATGTCCAATTTTCATTGCGATTTCATTACTCCTTTTGGTAGATGTCGGGGCGACATGGCATGCTTGTCACAATCATGATTTGAGACCATATCCCATTTTGGGGGTATTTCCCTAGGTAATTTTATTATTTCTTCTAAGTGTTAAATCAGTGACTAATGCACTTACATTCCACCAAATCTGATTCAAATTGTAACACCCGTTCAAGCGCTATGCCCAAAAAAGGCAAATTTTTAAGAAAAAAATAGCGTTTTGGTTTTTAACGCCCCAGGGGAATTCCCCTTAATTTATCACAAATGTCCAATTTTCATTGGGATTTAAATACCCCTTCTGATGAATGTCGGAGCCACAAGCCACGCCTGTCAAAATCATGTTTGATAACAAAATCTTGTTTTTAGGGTATTTCCCTAAATAATTTTTGTATTTCTTTTAAGTGTTATATCAGTTGCTAATATTCTTACATTATACCAAATCTAACTAAAATTAAGGTAGACGTTCAATCCCTATGCTCAAAAAAGCTATTTTTTTAGATAAAAATACCATTTTGGTTTTTCACCTCCCAGGGGGAATTCCCCTGGCTAAATTACACAAAATATTGGTTTCTGCATATCTAGACCATGTGCGCTAACAAATGTTAAAGTTTCATTGCAATTCCATTACCCCTTCTGGTAGATGTCGGAGCCACAAGCCATACCTGTCAAACCTTTGACGAAAAAAATAAAACGGACAAAAACAATATGTGTCCCATTTTTTCAAATGGGACCCAAAAATACGTCACCCAAAATTCGATAAACTATGGGAATTACCGTAGCCGTCAAAAACAAAATCAAACATTTTTTCTATAAATTTAGATACTTACGAGCATCACGCTTCAGAAAAAGTTTCAAATTAGATCAAAGTGGGTGAAATGTTGGTCCGTAATCCGAAGTTGTTTCAAACCTGTTTGCGCTTGGCTGAGTTTAAGTGAATTTCCGGAAAAGAAAATGAAGGGTATTGGATGCCTACATAATTTATTATCCGACCTTGTGGGTTAGTGCGACACCTTTCAACCGGAAGGTTTAAAGTTCAATATTGGACGCTACCTATTCGGTTGTGTCCTTAGGCAAGGTACTTAAGTTAAGGGGTTCTACCAAATTAAACGAACGTGTAAATCATACACAACACATTGCAATAGCTCCGGTAACCTGACGATGGGCGCGAGGTGATCTGACGATTGCCTGTGTGTTAACCCCCTTGGTTTTCCCATTCACGGGGATAAACATAAATATCCCGTCCTATCCTATTGTTCGTATTAAAGTTTCCTAAACATTTATACCGGTTTTAAGTGACTAGCTAATTATGGGTCCCATTTGGAAAAATGGGACACATAATGTTTTTGTCCGTTTTTTTTTTCTTTTTTTTTTTTCGTCAAAAGGTTTGACAGGCATGGCTTGTGGCTCCGACTCTACTACAAGGGGTAATGCAATCGTAATGAAACTTTGACATTTGTTAGCGCACATGGTCTAGATATGCAGAACCAAAATTTTAGGTAATTTAGTTGACGGGGATTCCCCCCAGGAGGGGAAAAACCAAAAACG
>CH002011.1:42454-79082 GCA_000149265.1 Ciona savignyi
ACTTCAAGTATAAACCTCTAATTTACTAACTACATTTGTTATGATTTTTTTTCTTTCGATTAGTTTCGATTTCCCATTTTTCCTTCACCCAGACCATTGCCTTGTGAAAACAGCTTTGGGATGTGAAATATTTTACAACAGACGTATATTGAACATATGTGAATAGTTATTTTAACACGTCGTTAAGACGTGCATTAAGACGCTTTATTGTACAGCTGTCGTGTGGTTAAATGGTTAACACGATACGTATACCAACTCTTATACAAAAAACGTTCCTAGTGACGAGCCCATCATGGGTTCGAAACTTAGCTCGAAAAAAAAATTAAGACGCTATGCTTACTGTACAAACACGGTCTTAGTTGATTTGGAGGTCTTAGGATCTTTTCCGCTACAAACAGTTAGACTTTACCCGCGTTTTATATGACCCATTTATATGTTTTTAGCCTGGTTGTGTTTTTATGCTGCTTTTCATCAATAAAGAGTACAGGTTATCGAGGAACCTCGCCTACTGTAGTGTAACACTTCTTGCAAGTAATTCGAAAATAAGCATCCGATATAAAATAGAATCACTAAATTTACAAACTAGTAAAGAAATATAAACATATATTTTACGTCAATTACTGGTTATTTACGAACGTGTAAAAATAAAAATACTTTCTTAATAATTTGGACACAAAAACTTTATCCAGACTTGGAATACGGAATACAAACTAATAGATTCCCGAATTACCAATCCAAACTTGATATCTATATTTTTAAATGAAACGAACGTGCGACATGGTTACGTTACCACATAGTTTATCTTGTTTAAAGAGAAGCGTTTTACTCTTTTTTTAGTTTCTGAAGGCAAAAAACAAACGTTTGCAAACCAGAAACTAATGGATTCCGGAGTTAGCAACCCAAACTTAATATTTATTTTTTCCAAATAAAGTTATTCATGTTGGTGTGTTAAAAAAACGACAATATAAATAAATTGTTATTATGGGCGGGGCTTTTCGGCGATATTTTAATTATTGTAGTTCATTAATATTTAATAACTCTGACACAATAAAATGCTAGAAAATGGCGGATGTCGTATTATTCTTGGGCTTGGAGTTTCCCTGACGTGATTTATACACAATTTTCCACTGGATATCTAATAAATATTACCTGACACCTCTAAAGAGTTTAACTCCGAATAATCAGTTGTTTGAGTCCAGTTACGTGATGGGGGTTTCCCTACAAAGGGTTCATAGTCGGTATGGGGTATTGGAATCTTTTGCTCGCATTACAATTTACTATAGATTTATATTGGTTTTAAGGGTTTAGCTGATTTTAGAATCCATTCGAGTTAAATAGTCTGGTGGTATTAGCTTATATGGTTTGTCTAGAGTGCCAAATTCTGGGTAAATCGCATCAAGGAAAGATTTCGATACATAATTCCCACCTTCAACCGTTTTTAGAGAAACCCCACAACACTCACTCCAACCTAAACCATTGACCAATCTGCTTTAACTTTCCACACAGTAAAACTAATAATTTAAATTTTTAGAAGTGTTGGTAATATGACCTAGATATTTAGTGGTGTTCACCGTTTACTCGAAATTTGGGCATTTTATAGTTGATATTAATAGTTTTTTCGACATTTCAGAACTGAAAGAGACAATTTACTTAAATAATAATTAAATAACATTGAAAAATAAATTAGTTAAAATAGCCATGAAAATTTTTAACTCAACTCATACAAATGGGAAAAATTGCATAAATAAAATGGTTGTAGGTTCGAAACTTGGGCTAGATACTAAGCGGACATAGCTTGAACTCTGGGTTCTGTTTAAAATTGAAGGAATCAACGGAGTTTAAACACGGGTAATCGTCAGATGGCCTCCCACCACCGTCGGGTTACCGGAGCTCATGCATTTTTTGTATGAGTAAAACATGATTTAATTCAGTAGAACCGACTATTCCGCTGGGTTTAGGCAATGTCCGTTTAAGTGCCTTGCCCAAGGCCAAGGGCCGACGAGTTGACAAACTAGCCACACCAGACTAGTCTGCAGGACTTTATAATAAAGCAAACATGTTCTTTATGCTAACCATATCCTTTACAAACTCTCTGATTCTAATGTGACAAATTCAACTTGAATTGGAAAATTGAGTTTGAAACTGGGTCTGTTAAATTAAAGGAGAACGTAAAAACCGTATACAATTTCGATTTAGAAATAAAAAAAAATAGAAAATCCATGCGTAGTCCTAAGCATGCCATTTTGTTATTGAGTAGTTGCGCTTTCACCGACAGTGAAAAGGTATTTGGTTGTTCCCATTATGGTTTCTCTTCGGTTCCGAAGGAAACAATTTTTACTTTTATTTTATTCTTGTTATTATAGGACGTTAAAGCAAGCTAATCACTGCTTTCAATACGGTTAAGTTTCGGGGTATTTTAAGTATAGTTACCATCCCTTACACACCCATGAAAAAACCTTATCCTTCACAATGGATATCAATATGCATTAGTAAACGCTCTTTCATGATATCCATTATAATATAAATAATTGCGTTTCTACAAAGTTGTTAATATTGTTCTAACGCCAATCACCATCGCATAGTTATACCGTCATACTTATTCCGCGAACTCTAACACTTCGGATGATTTGCCTTCTTATATCTAGTATTCATTCAACGCAGAGATGTTTATAAAGTTGAAACGCACATAACCAAGTGTGTAAAGACTTTTTGTTAATTTTGTTATATCAAAGGTTTAAACTAGCAACGAGCATACATAATTTTAAGGTAAGTGACTTCTGGATTTTTCTAAGAAACCAAAGCATATTTGTAGCTCATACCATAACGTAAACAATTCATTTAGAAACGAATATCAAGTTAATTAGTAATTCGTGAACCCATCAGTTTTTGCTTGCAAAAACAAACATTATATAACTTGTATACAACGTAAATGGTTATTTAGAAACGAATATTAAGTTAATTAGTAAATCGTGAACCCATTAGTTTTTGCTTGCAGAAAACACAGTACACACTTAGTTGTATACAAGGTTAACCAAGTGTGATTACGTAACTAAGGAACTCGATTGATTATGCATGTAGATATATAGAATGTGTTTAACCACTTATTCTCCCTATCTCTTCAATGCAAACTGAAAAAAGGGCTGCCGAATGTTATGACTAATAGGCAACCATTTGTCAGATAGATTTCTGTTAATTGGTTATAAACATCATCTTAAAAACGGTGACTGTTTCAATTTGGTTTAAACTGTTTTGGTAGGGGTCATTTTATGATACCGCTATTGAAGTTTAAACCGTTTACTCTATATGCTCTGGCTTTTACAGCCCTTTTATCGACGGCTCGTCATTCTGCAGATTTCATTCAACCGACAATGTCACTGGTGATGACTGAAACTCTTTGTACACATTAGATTTTACTGGTTGATGTATCACAATTTCGGACACACTTTTACACTGTAAATTAAAAGGTTTAAAGACATAACCACGTTACACATTGTTGATTTTGAGTAAAATTCAGACCAACTAGAGAGTGTCAACCACGTGTTTAACCATCACTATTTGTAAAAGACATGGTGTATACCCTATATTTATGCCACAGGTACATAACTATAATTTGTATTTTATACACTAAGTATGTAGTTTTTGTTTCTGCAAGCATAAACGCATGGGTCCCCGTACAATATTTAGTTAAATAAAGAATTAACGTCTTAAATTTACGAACATTTCACCACAAATGTTTTAAATTATAGCTTCTTTTCAAGCGCTGTAGAGAAATAAAGCTAAATTCCCAAATAATCCGATTTAGTTTTTCATTGTTTCAGGGAACTCCCCTGGGTTTAGTAGATAAGTTTCTGTTTTTACATAAATAAGTCATGTTATGTAGCAATTTTTAAAGTTTTAATCTGCTTTGTCGACTTTTTGTTAGAGATGTCAGTGCGATATGGCATGCCTGTCACAATCATAATTCAGGAACATACTCTTCGTTTTCATGGAAATTAACCTCAGTAAATGTTTTCTTTATTTAATTGGCACAGAATGTCTAATGTTTTAACATTTTACCGAATTTTAATAAAATTAGAGCAGCCGTTCAAGCGCTATGGCCACAAAATCGAATTTATTAGAAAAAAATGTTTTGTTCTTTTAACGTCTGAGGGAAATTCCCTTAAATTCATTACCCAAATTTTTGGTTTCTGCATATTTAGACCATGTTGTCTTACAAATGTCCAATTTTCATTGCGATTTCATTACTCCTTTTGGTAGATGTCGGGGCGACATGGCATGCTTGTCACAATCATGATTTGAGACCATATCCCATTTTGGGGGTATTTCCCTAGGTAATTTTATTATTTCTTCTAAGTGTTAAATCAGTAACTAATGCACTTACATTCCACCAAATGATTCAAATTGTAACACCCGTTCAAGCGCTATGCCCAAAAAAGGCAAATTTTTAAGAAAAAAATAGCGTTTTGGTTTTCAACGCCCCAGGGGAATTCCCCTTAATTTATCACCCAAAATTTTGGTTTCTGCATATCTAAACCATGTTGTCTAAAAAATGTCCAATTTTCCTCTGCGATTTAATTACCCCTTCTGATGAATGTCGGAGCCACAAGCCACGCCTGTCAAAATCATGTTTGATAACAAAATCTTGTTTTTTAGGGTATTTCCCTAAATAATGTTTGTATTTCTTTTAAGTGTTATATCAGTTGCTAATATTCTTACATTATACCAAATCTAACTAAAATTGAAGTAGACGTTCAATCCCTATGCTCAAAAAAGCTATTTTTTAGATAAAAATACCATTTTGGTTTTTCACCTCCCAGAGGAATTCCCCTGGGTAAATTACACAAAATATTGGTTTCTGCATATCTAGACCATGTGCGCTAACAAATGTTAAAGTTTCATTGCAATTCCATTACCCCTTCTGGTAGATGTCGGAGCCACAAGCCATGCCTGTCAAACCTTTGACGAAAAAAAAACGGACAAAAACAATATGTGTCCCATTTTTTCAAATGGGACCCAAAAATACGTCACCCAAAATTCGATAAACTATGGGAATTACCCGTAGACGTCAAAAACAAAATCAAACATTTTTTCTATAAATTTAGATACTTACGAGCATCACGCTTCAGAAAAAGTTTCAAATTAGATCAAAGTGGGTGAAATGTTGGTCCGTAATCCAAAGTTGTTTCAAACACTATAGATATTTCCTTCCTTCCTGTTTGCGCTTGGCTGAGTTTAAGTGAATTTCCGGAAAAGAAAATGAAGGGTATTGGATGCCTACATAATTTATTGTCCGACCTTGTGGGTTAGTGCGACACTTTTCAACCGGAAGGTTTAAAGTTCAATATTGGACGCTAGCTATTCGGTTGTGTCCTTAGGCAAGGTACTTAAGTTAATGGGTTCTACCAAATTAAAGGAACGTGTAAATCATACACAACACATTGCAATAGCTCCGGTAACCTGACGATGGGCGCGAGGTGATCTGACGATTGCCTGTGTGTTAACCCCCTTGGTTTTCCCATTCACGGGGATAAACATAAATATCCCGTCCTATCCTATTGTTCGTATTAAAGTTTCCTAAACATTTATACCGGTTTTAAGTGACTAGCTAATATTATTTACAGGTGGTAATAGGTTTTGGTTGTATAACTAATTCATATGCGCAAAAAAGTGTTATTTAATAAATTATTTATATTCTATTTCGGGTTTATTAATTAAAACTACATTTTTTTCTGATTTATTTCACCCAATGAGCTAAGCTAACAAATATGCCTGTTTCGAACGTTTTACAAAAAAACGTATAACTAGAGAGTGACAGCCTTATTTTAATTAACTACAACCATTTGTAAAGCATATTTTAATGTAACATATATAAATATAAGGAGATATAATGTGTCCCTGAGTTAACAGACCAGTCTTGTTTACAGTGTTTAGTTTAAAAGTATATGCTTTCGTTAGATTCGTGCATGTCTGATATACAACATTGCTGATTGTTTTAATCGGATTGTAATATTTTTGTTTTTGCTAGCATAAACGCATGGCCCCTAAATTACAATTAAAATCTATTTTACAAATGGTGGTGGTTAAAAACGTTCTTAACTGAACAATACATCTGCATTTTTGATATTTATAACACTCGTTTTTGTATTCAGATTAGCTTAATTCAAAAACATGCATTTACCCCGTGTACAATTTATAAGACTTGGAAAAAAGAAGTGGTTGGTTTTTATTTTTCTCTCAATCTGTCTAACGGGATCAGTGCTGACAAAGCTTTTGGTTAAAACCTTAATAAAAACAAATTCTGGTTCAATCTTCAACGGTTCAGGAAATGTAGGCGTTACTTTAAATGATGTGTTTATCACCATAAAAACAAGCAAGCAATTCCACGACACGCGTCTTCGGGTTATCCTTAATACGTGGTTCAATCAAGCACGGGAACAAGCGTACATTGTCACAGACGACGACGATCTGGAATTAAACATCACCACCAACGGGCATGCGATTAACAGCGGCTGCGGCAAAACTCATGACCTTTCGGACTTAAGTTGTAAAACAGGTGTGGAATATGATTTGTACATGAAGAGTGGTAAAAAATGGTGGTGTCATTTTGACGACGATAACTACGTTAACGTTGGTGGTTTAGTGGATATATTAAGACAACTGGACTGGAGAAAAGATGTTTATTTAGGCAGAAGAAGCATATTGACTGACTTTGAGGGGAAGTTTTTTGGGAAAACTGTATATTTTGTATTTGCTACTACGGGCGCTGGTGTCTGCATTTCAAAGACTTTAGCTGAAAAAATGGAGCCGTGGGCCGGAGCCGGTAAATTTCTAGCGACTTCTAGAGCCTTGGGTCATGCAGATGACTGTACTCTAGGATTCATTATCACCAACCGGTTAAAAGTAAATTTAACCGTCACTAACCTATTTCATTCGCACATGGAAAACCTTGCTAAATTAGATCCTACCACATTACAAAAGCAAGTTGTGTTTAGTCACCGAACACTAAACATCATAAACATCACATCTAACCTGACCAACACCAAGGTGTTTGATCTAAACGCTGACCCCACAAGATTTTATTCTTTACACTGTCTTGTACACCCGGAATCATTTTTCTGTAAATTTGCGAAGTAACCTGCAGTGACATAAAATATTGATACGGAGAAATCATATGATTTTTTTTGTATTCAGGGTTCCAATCTAATCAAATGGTAATTTTTATTTTGGTTATGTTGTGAATTTCGCGGTTCGTTTATTTATGTGAGCATTATATCAAATTGTGTAAAAGGAAGCCCATACTGCATACATATGTGTTTGTACCAAACCATTTTCTTCATTTGGCCTGCGTGAATCGACTTATAATCCTCGCATTAAGGCTCGGTGTTTTCTATATGTTCATTCTATCACACTGTTCCAGACTGGCTTGAATGTTTTTGATTAAATATTTTATTTTTTGATTAGTATGTTCTAGCTAGAAGAAGGATCTGAATAATCGTCTGCGTTGAGCGCAGCTCTGGGCATGTCTAACGAATCAATTGAATTGAATGTATTTTACTGTGCCAGTTTATAAACAAGAAAAAAAAACACTTTCCATAATGTCATCGAATTGCGAGTTTCATCTTGGCTCAATACTATAACCTATAGGGTTTTGAACAGGTTAGGTCAAGTTTCAAACATGAAAACAAACATATACACCAAGTATAAACCTTTGATTACTTAACTACATTTAATTTGATTTTTTTCTTTCGACTAGTTTCGATTTCCCATTTTTCCTTCACCCAGACCAGTGCCTTGTGAAAACAGCTTTGAAATGTGAAATATTCTACAACAGATACTTATTAAATGTATGTGAATAGTAGAATAATATATTTCTAACAAAACAATTGATTTTTTTGCAAGGAAAATATTTGTTTTGCTTCTGGACACGGTGTTGCGCACTTTGTTTTAACACGTTGGTAAGACGTGCATTAAGACGCTACACGTACGGTCGTGTGGCCGAATGGTTAACGCGAACGATACATATACCGACACTTATACAAAAAAAACGGTCCTAGTGACGAGCCCATCATGGGTTCAAAACTAAGCTCAGTAAAAAAATGGCGACACAAGTTATATTACATTTCCCAAATGTGCTACGCAAATCGAAAAAAGGTACATAGGAGGTATTTATTGATGTTTGCACTACCTGTTAGTTAACGGACTTCTGTTACAGTATTTATGCGTTTGGATCTGGGTTCCAAGAATCTTATCATGGCCTCGTGAACACGCTTGATGTTTAATACCCGTCGTCTTTATCTTTATCTTTCCCGCTACAGACAGTTAGACTTTGCCCGCCTTTTATATGACCCGTTGTAATATGTTTTAGCCTGGTTGTGTTTTTATGCTGCTTTTCATCAATAAAGAGTACAGGTTATCGAGAACCCGCCTACTGTGTGTAACACTTCTTGCAATAATGAAAATAAGCATCCGATAATAATAAAATCACTAAATTTCAAAAGTAAAGAAATGTAAACACATATTTTACGTCAATTACTGGTTATTTACGAACGTGTAAAAATAAAAATACTTTCTTAATAATTCGGACAAAAAACTTTATCCAGACTTGGAATACGGAATACAAACTAATAGATTCCCGAGTTACCAATCCAAACTTGATATCTATATTTTTAAATAAAACGAACGTGTGGCATGGTTACGTTACCACACAGTTTATCTTGTTTAAAGAGAAGCGTTTTACTCTTTTTTTAGTTTCTGAAGGCAAAAAACAAACGTTTGCAAATCAGAAACTAATGGATTCCGCAGTTAGCAACCCAAACTTAATATTTATTTTTTCCAAATAAAGTTATTCACGTTGGTGTGTTAAAAAACGACAATATAAATAAATTGTTATTATGGCGGGGCTTTTCGGCGATATTTTAATTATTGTAGTTCATTAATATTTAATAACTCTGACACAATAAAATGCTAGAAAATGGCGGATGTCGTATTATTCTTGGGCTTGGAGTTTCCCTGACGTGATTTATACACAATTTGCCACTGGATATCTAATACATATTACCTAACACCCCTGAAGAGTTTAACTCCGAATAATCAGTTGTTTGAGTCCAGTTACGTGATGGGGGTTTCCCTACAAAGGGTTCATAGTCGGTATGGGGTATTGGAATCTTTTGCTCGCATTACAATTTACTATAGATTTATATTGGTTTTAAGGGTTTAGCTGATTTTAGAATCCATTCGAGTTAAATAGTCTGGTGGTATTAGCTTATATGGTTTGTCTACAGTCCCAAATTCTGGGTAAATCGCATCAAGGAAAGATTTCAATACATAATTTTTTGTCCGGCCCGTTGGTCTAACGGTTAAGTGCGTCGCCTTTCAATCGAAAGGTTGCAGGTGCGAAACTGGTCGCTAGCTAGTCGGTTGTGTCCTTGGGCAAGGCACTTTACGGACATTGCCTGAACCCAGCGGATTAATTGGTTCAACTAAATTGAAGGAACGTGTCTATCATATACAACACACTGCAATAGCTCCGGTAACCCGACGATGGGCGCGAGGTGATCTGACGATTGCCCGTGTGATAACCCCCTTGGTTTTCCCATTCACGGGGATAAAGATGAATATCCTATTCTATCCTTTCCTAATTCCCGCCATCAACCGTTTTTAGGGAAACCCCCCAATACTCACTCCAACCTAAACCATTGAACAATCTGTTTTAACTTTCCACACAGTAAAACTAATAATTTAAACTTTTAGAAGTGTTGGTAATATGTACTAGATATACAATGGCAAATTGTGGATAAATCACGTCATCAGGGATTTTACCACTATGCCCAAGAATATAAGCATGTCTTCCGTTTTCTCGAAATTTTGGCATTTTTTGTCGATATTATTAGTTTTTTTGATATTCTAGAACTGGAAGTGACAATTTACCTAAATAATAGTTGAATAACGTCGAAAAATATATTAGTTAAAATAGCCATGAAAAGGTCACAAAAATATAAATACAATTCAATTTTCTTTATTTCTACTGTAAATATGTGGTATAGTATATATACTAACGTGTTAGAATAGGATGGGTGAGATATTCATGTTTATCCCAGTGGATGGAAAAACCGTCGGGTTACCGGAGCTATTGCAGTGTGTTGTATATGATAGACACGTTCCTTCAATTTGGTAGAGCCCATTAATTAGCTGGGTTCAGGCGATGTCTGTAAAGTGCCTTGTCCAAGGACACAACCGACTAGCTAGCGACCAGTTTCGCACCTCGACCTTTCCGCGACGCACTTAACCGCCAGACTAACCGACCGGACAAATTACCCTTTGTATATGTTGTACCGTAGGGGTTAGGTAACCAGTCGGCCATTTCAATTAGAACATATGGATATCAAGTTTTGATTAGTAATAGTTTATTCTTTTTCCGCCTTTTTTTCTAACAAATAAACTTTCTTTTTATACAGCCACTAATGAATCAAAAAGTACAAATAAGAGAAAACACGTAGCGAATCAAACACTTTTAATTTAGAAATTCTAGACCTATTCCTGGAGTAATTCCTTTGATTAGTGTCTGTCCCATATACATTTTATTGCATCCGTAACGTCATAATGTGATTTTTGAGCAAATAATTTTATTTTTTTGTATAAAATTCGTGTTACTTGCGTTTAATTAAAAATATTTTCCTTTAATTTTTAAGGAAGAAAACTGTTTAGTAACCGGTTTTAACGATCTTTTATAAAGTTTTTAAACTTTATATAAACTGTAAATTTATTTATAAGATTTTAAATAAAGTAACCATATTACACGAAAGATGTTAATTGAGGTAACCATATATAATATAATAGAGACGAAATAGTATGTACTATGAAAATGGGACAATCGTTGAGATTTTGTACAAGTGTTAATAAATATGCGTTCGATAAGTCGCCCGTGCGTAATGCCACCTGCTTTGAACGTTTGTTTATTAAAAGTAACTGATTAAAAAAACTCTATATGTATGACATCATTATCCCATTGTGCATCGATATTTCTAGAAACACTTCAATTAAAACCAAACACGACCATATTTTTACAGTTACATTTTTAGAGAAAGTACTTTTGTGTGTTTTCATCGTGGAAACTTAAAATAAACTAAGGTATATTAAAAATTACCATGCCTTTAACTCTATATGAACCTCTCCGCAATTAAGCATTCTTTGACAGCCATTAATTTTATGGCTTTAAATGAGTGCGCGGTTCTATATCTTTCTGTTGAATAATAGATTTTAAGTTATGATGTCGGGGAATTTTGGGGTGAAACAAGTTAGCGCGTCTTTCATCGAAATGCAACTTTACCTTTGCTCTTACTGAAAACGTTCGGTTAACATTCTAACCCGTGCGGTTATCAAGTATATATTTGCCATTTTAATATTTGTTTGTTCTTTTGCCTAAAAACAAAATTATGCGTTATCGTTTTAACAAATTTTGGTAGTCGGTTAACTTTCTGCGGTTTTTGAGTATATTTTTGTCTTTTTATTATTTGTTTGTTCTTTTGCCTAAAAACAAAATTATGCGTTATCGTTTTAACAAATTTTGGTAGTCGGTTAACTTTCTGCGGTTTTTGAGTATATTTTTGTCTTTTTAATATTTTTTTGTTTTTTTGCCAAAATTTCGCGTTATCGTTTTAACAAAAATTGGTAATGGGAAACTTGTTAAACGAATACCTTAATAAAATGGTTGAACACGTGCAATGCAAGCTATGCAAGTGGAAAGCAGTCCAAAATGCTGGAACAAAATTACTCCTGCTTATTTTGGTTTCTCCTTGCATTAGATTATCAAAGATTTTCTTTGAAGCGACGCAACCTAATCTAATTTGTACGCAATCCAAAGACCCTTGCAACATCAATCGTTTTGCCCGGGCTCTTTAGCTTGCATAACGAAGCGTAAAACCGACTATCAGCGACTCATCAGAGCTTTATTTTGGGCTAGGTAATTGCACATATTGGAAGGAATACTGCTCCGAATTACCGAAAATGAGAAATGATTAAAAATGATTAGTTTAAATAATTTTAAATGCTGCTAATATTTTTTATAAGAAACCACAGCTTGTTCTATGCCCGATAATTGCATATTTGGATGGTCTCTGAATTAAAAACTGAGAAAAATGTAAAGTCGTTGAAATTTTACACGTAACATTATACCGCAGTATTCTAGAATGTTGTATGTTGAAAACACACCATGTTTACTTGGTATTTTATGGGGTGAATTAGAGTGTTTCGCATTGTCAATCTGTACCACGGTGGTCGTCGGTTTAAATGTTTTGACGAACCGGTTTTGTTGCCTGAATGATTAGACCTCTGACGCGAGGTTTCCTTTAAAAACAATAAACCCCTTTACTAACCCTACCTGTATCTAGCCTGGAAAGAAGTTAATCTTTTTCGTGCTTTCTGTAAAGAGCACGCACATCAATCAAAGCAGCGGCGCAGTGCACTGAGTGATGAGATTTCACGGCCTACCGGATTAAACGATCAACTGGCAATTCTATCCGCGAAAACGACCCGGGGTATCAAACTCGAGTTATGTATGACTTTTCTGCGTGAGGTTTTTACTAAATTCGTTTGAATATTATCGCACCTTTATTTGAAGGCATTTTTCCCACCAGTTTTCTTTAACTGGATTTCCAGCAGAGAAAAGTTCTTTTTTTTCCTAAAATTATATTTTCACTTGTTTTCGTTTCAATGATTTTAGTTCGTGTAATTAGATTTATCGTAGAGCCCAGCATATTTAAGAAACAAACCCCTCATTTCTATTGTATCTTATCGGACTTGTGCATCTTAAAACACTTCGTGTGTGGCCATCTATTTCTGCATACACACATCAAGTATAGATCAGGTAGCCATTTTCGGACCTTGGAAAGGAGACGCCGCTGATAAATCAGCTTGATTTGCCGCCGAAAGGAGAGCCATAGCCGAGCAGACCAGCCAGGAGTTCTTATCTGCTTGTCCAACTTTCCAGGTGGCCAAGAGAGCGGATAAAATCGACCGGCAAACAATTAGTCCGATATAACAAGGCGACAGGCCGAACGCTGGGAAGAAATACCAAACTGAGGTGTTTTCGGTCGGTAGAATTTCAAAAAGCAGATGATCGTATCGTACGCTAACCAGAGGCAGAAAAAAGTTGTAAGTGCTAGAAAAGCACGTGAGTTATTGAAAAGGGCGTATGCGACAGAACCTAATATACTCTAAAATTTACCGCACGCAATTTATTGGAAATAACGCACAACGAATTTTAACTAGTTATTAATAGTTGCATTTCAGGGAAGCGAAATGATAAAATTTGCTGTTAATTATTTACCGCTGCCGAACTTTACAGACACCTTGATAAATTGCAGTTCTTATCGCTTCAGCGGGAATTTAATAGAATCAGTTGAACCATCAAAATTGTAACCTGGTGTGTGACACGCGTTTGCTAGGTTAAGTGGGCCCAACACTTAACCGGTGCCTTAAATAGCAATCTCACATACTAACTCGACCATTCCAGTAAGCGCGTGCCCATTGCTTACCGTGCGTTGTGAAAAGAGAGATTATTAAGCTGACTGAAAAATGCTTAGGCCGAATCTACTGTCGGTTTTACTCTTGCTTGAGTTGATTGCCTTGCATGTTTCACAAGCTTTTGAAAGGAAGAATTCGAGGCGTGAGAACGGAAGATATCAAAGATATGGCGGGCTCTCAAAATCCGAGATTGAGAGCGAAAATCCGTTCTTCCAGTGGCCGGAACATTGGCGGAACTGGGTCGAGGAAATGAAAACAACAGACGATATTCGCGGAAGTATACAGAAAGCTTTGAAATCTAAAGCATGGTGGGAATCCTGGGCTCAACTTCCGACCATAACCAAAGACACGGTCGTACAGCGGCTCCTGCCAATGTTGATTGACAGTGATGATTTGACGATTTCGTGTTCGGATTCGTTTCGACTTTGCGAGGCCGACAGCAACTGTCGATGGAAATATTGGAATTACGTGTCCTCCTGCACGAATGGTAACACCATGCACAAACCTGTTTACTGGTCAGATTCCACTGATGACGCAAGCCACCTACGTCACGAGCGGTCTACGTCATCCTTCCGCGATGAGAGATCAAAGCGCGGAAGAAAATCACGTCGAAGGCGTAAAAGAAATAAACCGAAACACTCGAGCGATTTATTTCGCGATTTCCGAAGTTTAAAACAAAGCAACCGTCGACACAGGCGAAGACGAAAGCACAAAAGCATGAAACAATTTAAATTCATGCACTGGTGGATGGGGCGGGAATGGAAAAGTATCTATCTTGATAAACCCTACCAGGAAATCGAAGGCTGCTCCGTAAAGTGCTTGAAAGCGCTTCTACTGCTCAACAACAGCGTTTACAGTCCCTTACTTGGTAACTGCGAGTGTCGGGCATCCAATAACGCTGTAGAGAATGTATCAAATCCTGAACCCAAGGAAATAATTAACGCCAAGGTGGATTTACTAACAGACGCGAGGTTCTCGGCGAAGGAAAATATGTGCGTGCAATATCAACAGAACGCTCAAGCGTGTAGACCTCGGCTGTTCAAGCGGAATTCGACGGCGATCGGGTGCTCCGAATCCCGCGCACGATGCGAATCCGACAAAAACTGTTCGAGCGCGCAGAGGACGTTTTTATTGCGTTGTTCGCAGTTAATTAACGGGGTTTCGTGTTCGCAAGGTTGCTTGGAGGCAATGGATGAGCTCGGAAAACAATCTCGTCATTTCGAGCACTGCATTTGTGACGGGTCCGAAGCCCCAATTTGCCTCAAAATCCGATCGAATATAAACGAGTTATGCAGCAAAACTAAGCCCGCCTACGAACACACGAATTTAGTAATACGCACAGATACGCTATCGGTACGCAGGCCTGGTTCCCCCGCTACCAAACTACTCAGTAACATTATTACGCTTATAATATCGCATTTTATTATCGCAGTTTTAAGTTCGATGTTCGTTTAATTTCCGATTTTTTTTTGTTTTTTGCCGATGAGATTTTTCTATTCGCAGTTTATGTTTCTTCAATACAAACCAACCGCGCGGGAGTACTTATATACTACAAACCTTGTAGCTAAAAATAGAAATTTTATTAACAAATTTCGATGTTTTCCAAACTCCTAATTTTAATAAAAAATTAAGTCAAATCTTGGATTGTTTTGTTGCTGGAAAGTTTAGAACAATTTTATAATATCAAACTAAAAAAATCTATATTTAGCTCAAAGCTTTATATTTAGTTTTCGTCCGTTTTGTACATCAAAGTATTCGATAGTTCGATTATTCTTGTTATTTTTATGAAACTATTTGTTAATAATAGTGTTATAGATTATAATAAAAGTTATATTATTATGTTCATAAAAAGCCCGTTGTTTTTACTCAAAATTTACTTTTCGTACCAATAAAACTAAAATCGTATCAAGTGTGGCGATTGTTAGAAGGCCAATAGACCACCGACCGTTCAGATTGGGCAGACTTATTCGGATTTACTGTTGGCCGTATTTACAATGTCGTGAAGCGATTATATTGACGTGTGGGCGCATCATATACCAAGATCTTGTAATTCGAGCTTGAAATTACGAAATTCCGCGAGTAGTTTGCGAAACCGAAGTCCAAAAATGACAAACCGCTTTCGGAAAACTTATGGCGCCATTTTCCTTGCCCAAAATAGGAGCGTCCCGATCATATTCGACTACCATGCAGATCGAATTGAAGATTACCCATCTTTGATCGTATTCAATTGCGGCTTATTTAAGGGGCGGTGGCAGTTAAGCGGAAAGGTATATTCATATAGACTCGGTTATGCTCGATATGGCGTTGATAACCAGTCTATGTTGATCTACAATTGTATTGCTGGTCGATCTGTCCCGATTACTAGATTTCTAATCATTAGCAAAGAGTGAAAACACCCTTTCGTTCCCCTTGCATTTGTTGTCGAGTAGGTAAACAGAACAATACGCCTTTTCGCAGGTTACGAGGTGTCAACGGCCATTACACCTTGGCTGTTGTAAGATGCATCGCCCACGTGGTTATTAGTCATCGAAGAGCCGCCCGAATCGTGACGTCATTTTCGTTGGACCACCCAGGAGTGATTGACAGGCGGAGCGTGGAGGCATTTGTAATCTTTCAAGCCGCACAAAACAACTGCCAGATTTAGCTATAGCCTGCTACCACAGCAGCCTGATGGCTGCATATACAACCGACCAGTTTGCACGACAGTTCCACTAACAAGGGCGACTGTCTAAACAGCAGGCGACCAATTCGCGCACTCTAATCACACCAGCACACCCGAGTATGTATATCGTGTAGGATGTTCCACGAATTCCAGCTTCTGTTGGTTTAACTGTCCAAACCCAGACCAGACCGATGTGTTCTTATCATGGATTCCGTAGCGAATGTAATGCATTAGGAATTTTGAAAGTCATTTTGAATTTCTGGAGGTAATCACCGAGATAACATTGTTGCCTCATAAAAATTATGCAAAATAATTCTACATTGCCACAGTTCAAAACCGCTTCTGAATCATTATTACTATTTTTGCTTGGTTATTTGGACAATTAACGAGTACATTATAATATAGCTTACATGGGCAAAGAAACGTAATAAAAGGTCCATTGTTATTCGTATGCAAAGGAAGTGCGATTAAGTTTAACTGCGCATTTCTAATTGTGTTGTGAATTGTGATCAGTTTTAATCCGTTGTTCTTTCAGGTTTATTTACAAAGTTTAAACGATAATTCAACATGTTGCAATACGAAGAGAACTTAAGGGGTTTTCAATATAAGTTTTTGTCGGTATATTTCATTTCGGATTTTAAATGGTTTGTTTAATTATTTTTCGGTATTTTTAAGAATTGAAGTAAGAATTCAATTTCAATTGTTTCTACATGTTTGTAATTTAGATCAAACTTTTTGTAACGCAAGTGTAACCTTATAAAAGTGCTATTCGCGCAACCAAAGAGGTCGCGTGTATTTTTACCCCTAACGTCAATTGCTACTTAATCATTTTTGGCTGTGCGCATCAATTGCTGTGCGTAAAACAGAAATTAAACCTCAATAATGTGCTGGAAGGAAGCTAAGGTTATAATGATCTAGGTAGGGTCGATTGGCTCACTTTAAGTAACTGGCACGCACGCCCTTTCCAGCTGCATTTCAAGTTCATCGTTAAAGCCCAACAGGTGTCGAATTCCAAGGCAAACGCTTTGCCTAACTTGACGGACGGGCGAATCATAACGATTCATCAGCTCTAACGTTCGCGGAGGTTAAGTTTGCACCGGTAAGTGTGAAATACAACGTGGAGTAAACGTTTGTTGACGCAGCCCGTTGCACTTGGCAATGAGCTGCGATACAAAACTTAATTCGCAGCCACATCCACTTGAATTCGCAGTTATATCGCCGAGAGTCGGAAATTTGAGTTGAATTCCAGGCGACCCTAACAGCATGGGTCACTTGTATTAAGTACCGCACGTGACACGATAGTCCCCAAGTCGGATTTGGGCCCAGTAGCCAATAAATCACATACACGATGTAGCTTATTTTCGCTACTTTAACAATTTCCGGTTTGGAAACAATTTTATTCGTCCCAAGCTTGACACGATTATAATAAACGACAAAACATGTCCAGCACGGTTAGGAGAATATTCTAGAAAAATTCAGATCCCAATTCTGTCGCCACAAAATTAATATATCGTGTTATGCTCGACTGAAAATCACATAAGCAAATTCCGACATGTATCCTATTCACAGCTGCCACGATATTTACAAAACACTAAAGCGCGCATACTTAATTCCCGACACCTGTATTTCTTTTTGCAGGTTGTGGTACCGCTTGTTTGATTAGATTATTGACAGCTGTATCAAAACTATTCGGCTTTGATTGAGTGTGTCATATAGTATGTGAATGGGTTAAATTTAAACTAAGTTGTCTATAAACGTTACATGTTTATTTGTGTAAGAGCCTCCTGTCATAATCTACAAAAATTTGTCATAAAAATGCATCTGTATATGGAAATACACTTGTTCAATACTATACTTAACCTATAACTGCATGTTTGATCTGTAACCTATCGGTAGATTTCTTTTGTAAATTCTCATTTTGGCAAACCATTTAATTTATTTATGCTTATTATTTGGTGACGATCTTGTATACGCTTTACCGATTCACTTAAAAACAGGCGTACTGTTGGCCCAGTACCGTAAAAAAATCGACATCAGATTTTTCTATGCGGTTATCAGAGTTAAATAGCATATAACTATAAAAAAATAATTAACTTGGGTTTTCTTTAATTTTTGTGCTCATATGTCTAATTAGTGTAATGTGAGTTTAATTCACGCTTTGTGAAAAGGTCCTACAACGAGAGAATTGAATCAATAATTCGGGTGTATCCATATAACACAACACACATCAGTCAATCGGTTAGATATTTATCAAGGTCTGATATTAGTACAAAAATGCGCAATTTATGTTTTGTTTTGGACCCAGTTTTCAGGTGTTTATCTGGGATATTTTGTGGTGCTTAACACTGAAGGTACGGAGAGCCATTTAAAATCACCCATCGTTATATTTCTGTCAGCAATTGCCAACAATAACATTGTGATCGCAACAACGGTATATCAACACGGTTGAATGCTCGCATAGGACCACACGTACATTGCTTATACACGGAGTTACGGAATGAAAAAATCGCGACGAACGGTTTACACCGCTGCGCGGCACGTGACAAGGCTTTGACCTTAACTCACCCCTAACAAATTCCACCACCCACGAAGACACAGACGAAAACACCGGCGTTCAGCATATCAGCAGCGGCATAATGGCAAGCAGTAGTATTTTCCACTAAACATAACATGTGCGCGTCTCGAGTTCGAAGTGTGCCTTGCAGCTGAAGGGCGTAATTACGGTCAACTTTGGTTTTCTGTGGTCGATGCGTTCTTAGTGAAAGCGCCTTAATGACACGACTGTTTGGTATGAACGCAAGGAGAGTACTTTTTTATTGACAAACCGCGGATACTGGGACACATAGCAAATGTTTCGAATATCCCTGCACCTACCTCTTTCAATTTACCAATTTTACCTTATATTACTGGTTTAATTTCATAATTGTAATGGTTTTATAATTAAAATGCCAACTAAAGTACCAAACTGACTGGAATATGTGCCAAAGAAGGCCTGATCCCACAACAACCCGGTTTTTACTCTGCGCCATTACGTTTTCTCTCATTACAAACACCAAGAGACTTACTGCTGTTGTTTTTAAATGACAGAAAGATTAATTGTTCACTCCGACTGAAGCAACGTAAACTGAATGCGTTGCCTCTAAAATCTTTAACCGTGCGACACCACTGGATTCGATTTTAACGAATCAAAGGGAAGTCGGTTTTGAATTTCGTAAACGTTCTGAAGTATTCCCATTAATACTTCTAAAATGTCGCGCACCCTGACGTTAATTAAGACTGTGCTTCTGCTCCCAACGAGAGGTTTCTAAGACAAGTGGGTCGGATATTCATGTCATGAATGGTAAAACGCACCGTTATCACACGGTAAACGGCTAGATTGCTTTGAGGCCACTGTCGGGTTACCAAAGTTATTGCAAGGATACGATCGACACATTCTTTCAGTTGCTACAAGCTATTTATCCACTACATTCGGCCAATGACGGCTAAAAGTGTCTTTCCGAATAAAACAACCGACAAGCTCGAGACCAATTTTTATTCTTATACCCTTCGGTTGGTGACGTACTATAACCCATAAAGCGATTCGATCGGATATTATATATCAAAGTATTGATTCAATAAAAGTGGGTTGGTACAGGTAAGCACGCACCCAATTATATCAGCCACAGTGCAACCAGTTTAGGTTGCCACGATAGTATAGAATAGGAGATTTATGTTTCCCACCGTTTTGTTACCGGTGCTAATGCATTGTGTTGTGTATGAGACGTTCTTTCAATTTTGGTAAAACAAAAACCGTATCTATATGTATCGGTCGCGCTAACCATTCGGCCACATGACCGTACAGAAGTTCAAACAATGATCATTAGGTTTTCGCCCAAGGACACCACCGACCAGCTATCGACCAGTTTCGAACAAGCCACCCAGTTGTAAATTATAAATAACTTTTATAAATTTATAGCATATAATGTATGCAAAAACGTGATAATTAAAAAAGCATCAATCGAATTGTTAAGCTAAAAACACTATATTACAGACGTTCCGATCTTACAATCTTGATAAATGGGCCGAAGGTAAATAAAAGTTTATTGTATTTTATTTTTTACCGATCCAAGTTTTGAACCCATGATGGGCTTGTCACCAGACCGTTTTTTGTATAAGAGTCGGTATATGTATCGGTCGCGTTAACCGTTCGGTCACACCGTAAATTACAGGTTCCATTTTGAAATTCTGGTTGCTAAACGGCGCCATCTTGTGCGCAAAAAAATCAAAACAACCAACTCTAATTTGGAGCCACGATGTATTTGTTTTGCATACAATTTATATTAAATAAACCTCTCATACTCCTATAAAAACGCATTATTTCCATAAATTTCCATACTTTATATTTAAACACAAGCAATGTATTCGCACATTTGAATCTAGGCACGAGTTTGATCGTATGTTTATATGAGATAGTATGAACCTGCCGTTAATTGTTTATACATACTAACATTTATTATTATTTTAATTTATACATTTTTATAATGAACTTATAGGCATCAATTTCGGCACAATAAATAAGTTTTATATAAAACTTCCTTCCTGTTAGTCTGGCGGTAAAGTGCCTCTCCTTTCAATCGAAAGGTTGCAGGTGCGAAACTGGTCGCTAGCTAGTCGGTTTTGTCTTCGGGCAAGGCACTTTACGGACATTGCCTGGACCCAGCGGCTTAATGGCTTCTACCAAATTGAAGGAACGTGTGAATCATACACAACACACTGCAATACCTTCGGTAACCGATGTTGATCTGACAATTACCCGTGTTAATGGATAAACATGAATATCCTATCCTATCCTAAAAAAAACACAGAATTGTCTATAGTAAAACGATGTTATTTTGAGTTTATTACTGTAGTTTTTTTCTCCAAATTATAATCCATATCACACATTATCAAATACGATATTGGTTATTTCTCTGAATGAGAAAGCGCAAGCAATCCGTAAAAACGCAAATCGTTGGGTTAACGAATCTGTTGCAGTGTGTTATATACGATTAAAACGTTTCTTTAGTTAAAGTACAACCCATTAATTCAGTAGACCTAGGCGATATCCGTTAAAAGGTTATTCTAAGGACCCAGCGACTTGCTAGCCATGCTATAGCCATCAGGGTTGATGGTGTTACCTGTGGGATGAAGGAAACCAAGCTGTTCGACCGAACAATTGGACAAAGCAAGATCAATGCAGAAAAGTAGGTGTGGTAGAACAGAAATGCAACAGAAAGGTAAACGATTTATCTTGTCACATTTTGGGCGATAAGGTGGGTTATGGTGCCTGCGAGATAACGGCCCTTGCACTTACCCATTAACGGGGATAAAAATTCTTATGTTATCGTTTTAACAATAAAAATATTTATAAACTAATACATGCACAGTAGTACCGGTTCCGTTCCAAGGAAGTTCGTACTATTTAAACCATGCAATACCAAAAGGAGACACACGAACCCACCAAGCTAATCGATCTGAGGGTATTTCACCAAATTTGTTTTGCATGTTCAGTATCAGTATATATTTTTGTCGGGTTCGTGCATAAATTAAAGAAGTTAATTACCATATCTGATAAAATTAACAATTTTGTTTGTTTTCCGATGTTAGGTGTCCTACTTAATCATAAAAAAATATAAAATAAATTTATACTTTTCTGTGGCTGGATACGAAATCCATAGAGATCTGCTATGATAAATATATTAGCGTTTGTATCTCTATGGTTTGTGTCAATTATCATTTACGCAATTTAGTCCAAGTTTACATCAAAGGGAAAAAGTAATCGGCGTGTACAAAACACACATTTTTCAGACATAGGTTTAAAAAGTAAGAAAAAAACATGTCGTCTGGATTGAGAATTTCTCGTACAGTGCTGCGAAGTTCAAGTCCAGTATTTTCACTTCTGTCATCGCAGGTATACCGTTGGTTATCGATAACTATCTATGGTGTTATTTATGGGAAAAAAGTTAAAATAAAGTATGTGTTTTACATTACTTTTTTGCAAAGTGTATGGTAATTTGGAACCAAGTAATATACCGTTACTTCGACATGTATTGTATGGTACTGGTGTATTCTTTAGTAGTTAAATTGTTGCAGGTTTAACTCACCATAAGTATGACAATCGAAGTCTTATCTTATTTTCCGTTAACTTTTATCAACTACTTATTTAAATACCTGTCTTTATTGTGTAGTTAAGGTGGATCTGTAGCTGCAGTTTCACACAATTGCAAATTGGTAAATTTTATTTTCCTTTGAATCTAGGCTAAATTGCTTACATAATTATTTGTTCATGATTCACTATATAATTTTGCCTTTACTCTTTCCGCTTTCCCTCCCTTTAGCGTAGCTCGTACTTTAGTTTAACTGTTATTCCCTAAACAACACCATGATCAATAGTGAACACTTTATAGGTATGATACTAAAAATTACGAAAAATTACTTTAAACTGTTTATGAAATTACAATAATACACATACATTAGACAACAAAGCAACAGCTGGGTTAATTTAGCAGAGAAAAATTTATATATCAAAATGCACTCTTGTTTAGGATATTCATGTTTATTCTAGTAAATGAGAAAATGCAAGAAAGCGTTATCACATGGCGAATTGTTAGATAACCTCGCACCAGCCAGGTTTCCAGATTTCCTCCAGGTTTTATTACAGCATGGTTAGAGTAAACAAATTAGTTCTGTGGGTCCAAGCAATGTCTGCCAAGTGCCCAAGAACACAACCCATTAGCTAGCGAAACCAAGCTATTAAGATTTAGCTTCAAAGTTAAAGCAAGTTTTCTGCAAATACCTGAAAGAATTTTTTTTATTTTTTTTCAGTGTGTGCGGTTTTCTGCGACAGCAGCTGCTGCACAGTCGACTGAACAAGAACCACGTTTAAAAACATTCTCGGTTTACCGATGGAATCCGGAAGGTGAAGGCGATATGAAATTGCCAGTCATGCACAAATATAAAGTGGACTTGAACAAGTAAGAAACATTTTTTACTGCTTCCACTATATATGCATTGTGTTCATACTTTTTTATCCAAAATGTTATGTTGTTGGTTAAAGTGTTGTGATCTAGGGATTTATCTTGTAAACAAACAAATACCTTTATGTAAATATTTCCCTTAGTACCTAGGGTCACTTATTAAATTCTAAGCATATTACTAATACCATTTTTACCAATTTACATTGAGGTTTTTTCAGTTGTGGTCCTATGGTTTTGGATGCTCTTATCAAAATCAAGAATGAGCTGGACCCCACATTAACCTTCCGACGGTCATGCAGAGAAGGTATTTGCGGTTCGTGCGCGATGAACATTGGAGGAACCAACACTCTGGCATGCTTAGCGTAAGTCGATATATATAGTTTAAAACAGGGGTGGATAACTTCTCCAGTCGGCGGGCCAGATGTAGGAAAATGAAGTTCTTGGTGGGCTGGATTATTACATGAAAAGTATTCAATATCTTAATTACAGGGTATGGTTAAATACGGCCTGCGGGTCGGGTATGTTGTCCATGCCGGGTTTAAAACAATAAGACTGAATACGGGTTTGCTTGGGCTTAATTTTCAAACCAGAAGTGCCTATATTGGGGTTGAGCCAGGTCCTAGGGCTTAATTTTAAAGTCAAAAGTAGTGGGGAGTATTCTAGGTGTATATATTTTCTGTAATTATCCTGACACAATCAAATAAACAAAGAATTAAGTCCGACAGAAGCATATTTTACTCGACCACAGTGCAGACAGCACATTGTGTTGATTGTCAACACTTGGGAATTCTTGACCTTGTCGTGTGACAGCTATTGACAAGTCAAACTGTTTTTAAGTACCAACTATTGCTCAACTTAACTAAAAATAACTCATTAGAGGGTAATGTGTAAAGATTATCATTTCTAAACAGTAAAGCAACAGTGCTGGACACAATGCAAACAAACTATCCAATATTTATATATTAACTTACAGTATCCAATACAATTATGTTATCATATAAAGGACCAATATCATTTAATATTGGTACGTTTTTATGCCAAGTACCATTACCGGCATGTTAAAATATTGTTGTCTTAATATTGTTATATTTAAGAAATTTTAAACAGTTGAATTTTAAACAGTTTTTTGGTTAATATTAATAATATCAGGAGTGCAATTGGTGAGGCAAAAAGAACAATTTGGCCTCTACCCATGGCAATAATACCATAAGTTCACCTTATGAATGTTATCACCAGTTTAGGGTATAATTGTTCCCAAGTTGGTTAACACAAGGAAGATAAGGTCAATTAAATATATTTTTTTTATTATGGGTCCCATTTGGAAAAATGAGTGTATAGCATACAAATTGTGTTTTACAAATAGTGGTGGTTAAACATGTGGTTTACACATTCTCTAATTTTATGTATATTTCACAGGCGAATTGATACAAATCTGTCAAAGACCACTAAGATATACCCATTACCCCACATGTATGTTGTAAAAGACCTTGTACCTGTAAGTAAATAAGAATATTAAGATTTATGATTTGTTTGATGAACCAAAATATGCCCAAATGCGCAAAAGTTTATCGGATTGTCAAACTTTTTATGTTAAGGGTACGGAAACACATTTGTAGCTTGCCCGTTTAAATGACCACGTGTGCCGATTTTATAAAAAGCTAGTGTAGGTAATTGATTACCTTCTTTCACACTGTAAAAATGACAATAAAATATAATTGAATTTCTGTTCAATTTGATTTCAAAGGTGGATTAAAATTTGAAGAGATTTTTTTGGATAAATCATTACCGTATGTAGTGTGTGTCAGAATTCAGAAGAATTTATATTTTCCACTGTTATAGTATAGTAGCATTGTGACCAAATTTGCAACTTGTGTTTTTACTTTCAATTGTAAATAAACAACTTGGTAAATTTAATTAACACCACTTTATTTTACACTTATTTTTTTATAAACATTTCCAACCATGGATAGGATATGAACAATTTTTATGCACAATACCGATCGATTGAGCCCTTCTTGAAGCAGAAGGATGCCAGCAAACTTGGCAAGGAAAATCACCAAACTGTTGAAGACAGGTAACTTTATATCATAGTTTATTGAGTTTTTCATACCCAGCCGATTAGTTTGGTTGTTTAGTGTTTCTTCTCTCTCCAGCTATAGAGTTGTAGGGTTAAAAAGTTCGCTAGCTTGTCGGTTGTTGTCTTGGGCAAGTCACTTATATAGCTAGGGAAACCAAATGGTAGATGCAAGGTAATCTGATGATTACCCATGTGAGAACTCTGCATATTCTAACAATTACACGTTCAATATGCCCTTGCGCTTTTCAATGCCTGGTTATAAAACGTAAATAATCTATTGTTTCAATGATTTATTTGCCTTAATGTTTGATTTATCAGCATTTTTATTCAAACACAAGTGTGTGACCATAGTTTAGTTGCCTAAATTACAACATTATATAAACATATTATACATTACAAGCTAATACATCTCTGTATAACCTTATAGCTGTAGAGAACTCCAATCATATATTGTTATTGGTCCGACCGGTTAGTGTGGCGGTTAAGCGCACTTTCAATCGAAAGGTTGCAGGTCCGAAACTGGTCGCTAGCTAGTCGGTTGTGTTCTTGGCCAAGACTCTTAAAGAACATTGCCTGAACCCAGCGGATTAATGGGTTCTACCAAATTAAAGCAACATGTGAATCATACACAAAAAACTGCAATAGCTCCGGTAACCCGACGGTGGGCGCGAGGTGATCTGACGATTGCTCGTATGTTAACCCCCTTGGTTTTCCCATTCACAGGGATAAACATGAATATCCTATTCTGTCCTATCCTAAAACATCACTGTATAACATAACCTGATAGTTGTAAAGAACTCCAATCCTTTATCATTATTACAAACATAATTATATCCCAGGCAAAAGCTTGATGGGTTGTATGAGTGCATATTATGCGCATGTTGTTCCACTTCGTGTCCCAGCTACTGGTGGAGCTCTGATAAATATCTCGGCCCAGCTGTGTTAATGCAGGTAAGTGTGGTTATTGAAGGTGTACCAGCAAGTAAATGTTGATTGTCTATGATTGTTCAGACTTCAGATAGCTTAGAACAATTTCAAAGAAGCGTGCTATCTTGTCCTATGGTGCAAACTGTCCCTTAGGGATGAAAGAAATGCAAAAATGCGGAATAATATTTCACTCTAGCACCGGAGTTGTGCCCATTTCCAAGATTCCAATTAAAATGATTGCATTAAACTATGTTTTTTTTGCTGTCTCAAGTATGTTTTTCCATATTAAAAGTTTCAGTCATATTATAAACTTTATTTTTGTATTTTACATTTTTTTTGGTAAAAAATGATGTTTATATTTTTAATTACCTTTTTTTTATTCTGTTTGTTAGTAAAATATTCTTTAACCCTCCATTCATATATACCCAGGCATACAGGTGGATTATAGACAGTAGAGATGAATTCCAGAAGGAAAGATTAGACCGAATGAATGACCCGTTTTCCTTGTACAAATGCCACACAATTATGAACTGTACAAAAGCATGTCCAAAGGTAATTAGAATACATTTTTCCCAGCAAGTTTGCTTTTGATGTAATGATTGCTGTTTTAATTAAAAGAAAGAGTCGGTCTATAAGATAGGATATTCATGTTTATCACTGTGAGTGGAAAAACCAGAGGAGTTAAATTCCGGGCAATTATCAGATCACCTCGCGCCCACCATTCAGTTACCGAAGCTATTTTAATTTGGTAGAACCCAATAATCTGCTGGGTTCGGGCAATGTGCGTTAAGTGCCTTGCCCAAGGACACAACCGACCAACTAGAGTGTTGGTATATAACAGGTAATCAGGTGTGAACACACTTTTTGAACCAAGGACCAAAGGTATTTCATTCATAGACTGGCGAGCCAAGTGTTAGAACTCGCATATAGTTCGTCACTTTTGATAAAAAAATGAACATTTAACATTACGGGTTAAAACCAGAAAGACCCTATGCACAAATATATCTGTGACATCATAATTTAGCTGTGACATCGCTATTCAGTCTTGGAACAAAAGACTTGGCGGCAGGATTTGGTCCGCGGGCCCTATTTGTTTGGTCTATAACTAAGTTACTGCTTCGAATTTCACCCTGACCACCTTTTTGGAGATTCTGTCAATGAAAAGAGAACAAAACATGCATTTTGTGCATTCAGTATTGTATTAAGCAAAATAAGAATGGTGTAAAATATTAAAGCACACGGTACTGTATTAAGATAGGACAGGATAATCCTGTTTCATATACATGAATTGGAATCTGCTACATAAAATTTTTAGATTTTACCTTACCAATTCATGTGTTTTGTTTATGATTGAGACATTCTAGTAAAAACCATAAATCCGCTTGGTCCGTGCAAATGCCGCTAAGTACCTTTCCCTCGGACACAACCGACCAGCTATCGACATGATGTCGACGGCGTAACTACCTGGAAGTGATAGAATAGAGACGATAGAGGATTAATAAACTTTTGGTTTTTAAATTTCTCTAAGCTTACAATATTTTACATGGGCAGGGAAATAAGAGGCGACGGTGGGCGCGAGGTGATCTTACGATTGCCCGTGTGTTAATCTCCTTGGTTTTTCCATTCACGGGGATAAACATGAATATCCCATCCTATCCTGAATCGCTCATTATCCCATATACAGGGTTCGAAATGAGTATCCTATTTGTACCTTGCAGGGCTTGAATCCAGGCCTCGCCATTGCCGAGTTAAAAAAGATGTTAGCAAGCCACAACTCCGCTGAAGTGTCGTCGCCCAAACCAGTCGCCCAACAATAACTATTCTCGCGCACCAAACTGGTCATATCTGACCCCTTGCAAACTGTGCCCACTTCTAAAGCTTATTTTTAAATCAGATATTTCTGTCTAACTAAATAGTTGATGCACAATCTAATTGGATTGTAAGGTTTCAAGTTTTAAAAAACATGTTCCAGAAAGTTCTCTTGTGTTCAAGAGCTTGCCCATTTGTATTAATCTTCGCGATGCGCGTCGTGTTAGAAGTGTGATGTATTCATTGTTTTGTGTCAATAAATTTAAACAATGATATGTTTAATGGATACACCGAATGGGGTTTAAATGAATAATAAACCATAAATTTAAGATTTGTGGACAATGGCTTTCCCGTGTAATAACGACTCATTTTCCCCAGAAACAGTAAGCTGATTAACACTTGTTTAGAGCCGAATTTAGCTTATGAAGTTCTATGTTGGCATTTAGGGTAAAATTAACTTTACACTAATGAGTATTTAGTAATTGTGAGTTTTAACTCATATTCACTTGTTGTATTTCGAAAACTATCTAAGTGAGCTTGGTTAAGGGTGAGTTAGTGGGTCGCCAAACAGCCAAAGGATTTCTTCTTCAAAACTGGTTGCTAGCTATTGGTTGTAATCTCGGGAAATGCACTTAATGGACATTGTCTGAACTCAGCAGATTAATGGGCCTGTCGCATATTCGACTGCCTTGTATATTTTATCGTTTATTTAATCGACGTATACGTTTGCCAGCTGCAATCTGTTACGTGTATATTAGTTTAGAAAGCTGTCGTGCCCCTGTTTGTACCGCCGTGAGTAATTATCTATGTACTAAACAGTAATTAACTGACGCCAGTACAAATCTATTGTGTACTGTTATCGCAACGTTGCAGTTTGCCCTTTTTCGTGCATTTATTTGGCTCTCTATATACACCAACATTTTCACTCCAAGATATAACTTACAATAACTAACCAAATTACCGAATTGCTGCTTGTCAGACTACCTAAAATAACAAACTTAACAAAGTACTGATTTGCTGATCGTTTTACTACTGGAGAATAAATCTATCTTTAGAAGTCTAAACTGTATATTCTGTACCAAGTCAAGAGGACAGTTTTGTTATACAGTTAAGTGGCTGCCCAGTATTGGCAGGCGAACTCTAGACAGCAAAGGATAAGTCTGTCTATTGCGCTGGTTCGGCTCAAACCCAAGGTTAAGGCGAGATATAACCCCTAACCCAACCCCCATCAACTAAAAGAAAAAGCCGAGCTCCCACATTGATGACCTTAAGAATCGTGAGTGAACACGCAACCTAAACGGAAGAAAAAAGTAATAAAACGCAAGCTTCAGCCGGAAGTTTTAGAAGAAAGAAGAAACTGTACATTTGAACTTTGTCTGCTTTAACAAGAAGAGTCGAGGAAGATCAGAACATTTTAAATTTTAATCAAGAAAGAAGTTGTCAACGCCAAGATTTCGAGTACGATTTGTAGAAAACCAAGAATACACGTTTGTTTCCACGGATCAGCGTCGAGACGTCGATAAAGAGCCAGAAGAAGACATCGTTTTTCTACAAGAGTATCGTAATTTTGTAACTATTTTATTTTTTTATATAAATATCTATTTTATTTTAACGAAGACCTTTCGTGAGTGTAACCAAGCTTCACGTTATCAGGTCTGAGAATTTTAACTTTTGTCTTTTGCGGACTGATTCAGGTTGTTTGTGCGTAAGAACCAGGCATTCGCAACCATGCATGAATTCGGTTTGTCTTTCCCCAGGCCGAAAAACACATCACAGAGGCGTTTTAGTGAAGCACCTTTCTCGACGCCAATACTACCCGAGTCAGCTGTTCCTCAACGCGGCCAGGTTAGTGATGTCTTTGATCGTGCTCCGAATCTGCCTGCATATCCGCAAACGAACGTTACACCCACCACGCATTTTAACGAGGCTTCTAGCCGAAATCCTTTTAACGAGGATACTGCCATGAGTCCTGATTTTCCCCAGACCTGTGACTTTGACCAAACTTTAGCTCTTGCCCCGTCTGGAAATTATGTTAGGGCTAAGGCTAAAACGGTAGAACTACCGCGTTTTTGGGAATCGAGTCCAGAGCACTGGTTTACTCGTTCAGAGTTAATTTTTTTAAATAATAACGTCCTATCGGAGGCTGGCAAATACGAGTCTGTATTGATGGCGTTAAACGAGTCACAATACACTCGCGTTGTCGATTGCACTGATGCTTTGTCGTCTAACCCGTATGAGTCCCTTAAGTCTGCGCTACTAAAGCGATACGGTCGTAGCGAAGAACAGAAATTAGAGATTTTGTTGGAAACGACTGAGATCGGTGAGGATTCGCCCAGTGATTTTGTAATTAAAATGAAGTCCCTGCTTGGATCAAACCGAGATCATGAGTCGTGGGTTGTATTTATGCGTAACCGGTTGTTAAAATGTTTGCCGCCAGATGTTTCTATTGTTCTAAAAGCGTTATGTCATCTCAGTCTTGATGATTTAGCCGCGAGAGCAGACACGATGTTGTCTGGACGTAGGTCGGAGCATTTAGAAGGTGCCTTACACTTACGAAAACAGGAGCTTATAAACGTTTCTTTAGAGAGGCGTTTAGAAAGCATCACTAAGTCGCTGCAAAATTTGAACGCACAATGCGCCGCGTCCGGTTTATGATCGACCGCCGGACAATTATGATAGTCGTCGTTCAGGTTATCACCCCAGAGACTTGCCGCCCTCGCAATTACAACGTCGTGGTAGTTTCCGTAATAATCGCCGCCCGAGGCCCTCGTAACTTCTCTCGGGACCAGCGTAGATTGTGCCATTACCATGTCCGTTTTGGTAGGAATGCCGATAGATGCGTTCAACCTTGTGATTGGATAAGTTCTGACTCGATTATGCCAAAAAACTAGTTTCGCGCTCGTTTCGGATACCAGCGAATCATAAACGAGCGCGTTTTGCAGCTTATTCTTGCTTTGATAATTTTAAGCAGAATTCAGGGCTATTCTTTGTGCGTGACAGCATTAATGGTTTGTCGTTTGTTGTCGATACTGGATCAGAGGTATCTATTATTCCGCCTCTTGCAAGAGACAGGTTTTTTCAAAGATATGGCTATAAGCTTTGTGCATTAAATGGGACTAATATCGAGACGTTTGGTGTTAGGAAATTGGATGTGTCGTTTCGCGGCGTAGGTTCCTTTCGCTGGAGGTTCCAAGTAGCCAATGTAAGATATCCCATTCTAGGTAATGATTTTCTTGCCCATTTTGGCTGTGTCATAGACGTGCGTAATCGCCGTCTCTCTCGTCTGCCCCCGTCTGACCGTTTCAGGAATAGCAGTTACGTCCGCGCCAGGCATGGCCGTTTTTATGCCAATGATAAGCGGAATTTTCGCGGTCATAATCAGTACCGCCGCCCTAAGCCTGCCAAGTCTGTCACTCCGCGTCCTGAGTCTATTTGTTCCGCCCCCGCACCCGTTGCTGTGCCTCAGTCTGTAAAAATAAGCGAGCCTGTTCGCCCTAAAGTTGTGGTTTCGGACATTAAGGAGTTTTCCCAAATTTTTGATTTGTTTCCCGCCGCCTTTGACGAAGATAGGATACGTGAACCAGTCAAGCACGACGTGGTTCATGAATTAGAAACCACTAGTTATCCTGTTCGTTCTCGTGTTCGGCGACTTGACCCTGTTAAATTAAAGGCAGCGAAAGAAGAGATCGCTAAGCTCGTTTCAAAGGGTATTGCGCCGGTCTAACTCCGCTTATGCCAGTCCACTCCACCTAGTTAAGAAAGGTGAGGGTTTTCGTGTGACTGTTGACTACAGGATGCTGAATCTGGTTACAGTACCATCCAGATATCCTATCCCACTTTTGGCTGATTTGACGTCCAATTTAAATGGTGCCACAATTTTCAGTAAATTAGACTTAAAGTCTGGTTATTTTCAAGTCCCTGTAAGACCGTCTGATATCCATAAGACAGCGGTCATTACCCAGTTCGGATTATACGAGTTTACTCGCTTAAGTTTAGGGCTGCGAAACAGTGGTGCAACCTTTCAAATTCTAATGGATAAAGTGTTCTCCGACCTTCCTTTTCTTTTCGTATATATAGATGATCTAATTGTCCACAGTACAAGTAGGGAACAGCATATTGAGCATCTCTTGGCGGTATTTGAGCGCGTAGAAAAGTTTGGCCTAATTTTAAATAAGGAGAAGTGTGTTTTCGGTGTTGACAAGTTAGATTTCCTTGGTCATACGGTTAACAAGGAAGGCATTAAGACTCCTGCATCGAAAGTCGCCGCCATTGCCGATTTCCCGCTTCCTGTTGATGTGCGTGGTCTAAGAGGTTTCATCGGAGCTTGCAATTTCTACTCGAAATTCGTAAAGCATTACGCTACGACGATGGCTCCATTGAATGCAATGATTTCGCCCAAGCTCGGTAAGCGCGCTCCGCTAGTTTGGAACAACGACGCCGTCGCCGCGTTTAATAAAGTTAAGCTTGCTATAGCTCATGACGTGACACTTGCTTTACCGATAGCCGACGCCGAAATTAGATTGGTAACCGACGCTAGCACCGTAGCGGTTGCAGGCGTACTTGAACAAAAGGTTGACGATAAGTGGGCACCGTTGTCGTTCTTTTCTAGAAAATTATCTCCACCTGAGTGTAAGTACAGCGCTTTCGACTTGGAACTGTTGGCAGTATATAGTTCTTTGAAACATTTTAGGTACTACCTTGAATCTCGGACATTTACAATTTTTACGGACCACAAACCGTTGGTCTCTGCCTTGTCTAAACGCCTTGAGTTAGCAACGCCCAGGCAAAGTCGCCACTTGAGTTTTGTGTCTGAGTTTAATTGCAGGATTGAACATTTGAGTGGTTCAGAAAACGCAGTAGCTGACTTTTTATCGCGACCTCATGTTAATGCCGTATTTATAGACACCCCGGATATTGATTACGTTGCTATGGCTGTAGAACAGGATGTAGATGAATCCCTTCGTTTACTTCGTGACTCGCCCGACACAGATTTAATTTTGGAATCCCGTTTTGTCCCAGAGTTTGGAGTTTCGTTGTGGGGTGACGTTTCATTAGGAAATTTCCGCCCATTTGTTCCGGAAAGTCTTACGCGCACTGTTTTCAGGCATTTTCATTCCCTTGCGCACCCTGGTATAAGAGGGTCACAGAAACTTATTGGAGAGCGTTTTGTTTGGAAAGCAATGAATGCCGATATCCGTGATTTTACTAAGGCCTGTTTGTCGTGTCAGCAGTCTAAAGTAGGACGCCACACGTTTTCGAAAATAGAGACTATCCCAGTTCCGTCTGTGCGTTTCCATTCGGTACACGTGGATATCGCCGGCCCAATGCCTTCATGCGGGGGTTATAGATATGTCCTCCTCGCAATTGACAGATTTACTCGGTACCCTGTAGTTGTGCCATTGACTAATATAGATGCTGAAACTGTTGTGAACGCCTTTTGTCTACATTACGTCGCGAACTTCGGTTGTCCGTCGCAGTTGACTAGTGACCGCGGTACCCAGTTTTGCTCCTCTTTGTGGACTGATATGGCTAAGTTTTTAGGTTGTAAGTTGATCCACACAACGGCCTACCATCCTCAATCGAATGGAATTGCAGAACGATTTTTCAGGACGTTTAAGGCGTCTATCATGGCTAAGGACAACGGACATGGTTGGTTGGATAATCTACCATGGATTTTACTCGGTTTACGGGCTGCACATAAGCAGGACCTAAAGTGCTCTAGCGCAGAGCTTGTCTATGGTAGCACACTAAGGTTACCTGGCAAATTCTTCGAGGAACCAGAAATTTCGACTGACTATAGTGCGTTTTTACAAGGTCTGAAAAAGCATATGTGTTCTTTGCGGCCCACATTACCCAGACGCCCGAGTAACGCAAGCGAGCATATTGACCCTAGTCTGTGGACATGTTCGCACGTTTTTGTCCGTGTTGATGCTGTTAAGCGTTCCTTACAGCGTCCTTATCAGGGTCCCTTTCGCGTGTTAGATCGAGAGCGCAAGTTTTTTACCGTAGATTTCGGTAACAGACAAACCACGGTTTCCATAGATCGCCTTAAGCCAGCCAACGCGCTTTTAGATTTAACCGCTTCGCCGGCATCTTTACCTGGCGATATTTCGGTAGCTGGTGAGAATGACATCACCAGAATAGCCGTTGATGCAGATACTTCTGTTCAGCAAACGCTTTCAAACGAACCGGAAGAACAGGACATTAAACAACCTGCCAGACGAACCCGTTTTGGCAGAGTGATACGCAGACCAGCTCGACTGTCCATTTATGAAACTCACTTATAAAAAGGAGTTATGTGACACCTCAGGCCCTACCAAATTAAACGTAACACGTTGCAATAGCTCCAGTGGGCGAGAGGTAATTTGACTTTTTTTTGGGGGGGGGGGGTTGTTAAGCCAAAAAAAGCAAAATTGTGCACTTAGTGCGAGTTGGTGGCCTTAGGCCGATTCCCTCGTGCAATTGGAAATTAATCCACTGGGGGGGGGGGTTTCCCTAGTATGTGGGTGCTGGCAGAGACACCTTTCGCAGGCATCTCTCCACAGCGTGCAAGCCACGTAGGGAGGGGTTCTATTGCTTAAGGATAGGATAGGATAATTATGTTTATCCCCGTGAATGGGAAAACATAGGGGGCTACCACACGGGCAATCGTCAGATCACCTCGCGCCCATCGTCGGGTTACCGGAGCTATTGCAGTGTGTTGTATATGATAGACACGTTCCTTCAATTTTAGAACCCATTAATCCGCTGGGTTCAGGCAATGTCCGTAAAGTGCCTTGCCCAAGGACACAACCGACTAGCTACCGACCAGTTTCGCACCTGCAACTTTTCGATTGAAAGGCGACGCACTTAACCGCTAGACCATCGGGCCGGACGAGGTATCCCGAAACCTAAATTCACGCCCTCCAGTGGTTAGACTGGAGGCAGCGCTAGTTAACCGCACTACCACAGGGTGATGCGATTCTCGCAGCTCAGACCTAGCCCTTCGAGTTGTCACCTTACTGAAGTAAAGTGAACCCTAGGGCAGAGTGAATTTAAGCACCGTTCACCTAATGAATAAAGCAAGTAAAAAAAGCCCGTGTGTTAACGCACCTTGCATTTCCCATTTACTAGGATTAATATCCTAATCTATCCTATTTATGTAAATGGGAGAACGCGTGAGAGTGATCACATTGACAACCGTCAGATTTCCTCGAGCAAACGCAAGGGGGCGTTATCGCACAAATAATCATCAGTTTATCTCACGCCCACTGTCAGGCGATCGGGCCTGTTGCATTGTGTTGTATGTGATTTTGAGTCTATTAAAATTCACTTTTAAAGTCCGCAAAGTTGCATAGGCTATCCTAAGACACAGCCATTTACGCACTGGTCGATTTTTAAAACATTTCTTTTTCCCATTGGCAGCCGTCGATCTAACCAATTAAGGTAAGGATAAATCAACTATCCTTTCGCTCTTTCAGCCAACACCACATATTTTTAAACGTTTTATTTGTAAAGAGTCAGATTGAAAGAGAAAGAAGTAAGAATATAAAAAGCCAAGTATGGGTAAGGTAAAACAGATATGGAACAAGCGTCAAAAACTTATAGGATACATTTCCATAATATAACGATTATAATTTTAGCAATAATAAATATATAAGTAACAAGAAACAGCTCTATGGATACGATCCATGCACAAGTTACAAAGTCGTAATATCCCATTCAGACAAAAAGGTAGTTTTCTACAAATTTTGTACAGAAACAGCAGTTTTTAAATAGTTTGTAAAATATATTTAAGGAAAGACAGACACATTTGGCAATAAAATGACAGACTTTACAAATTTGTTTCATATTTTAAAATCACAGCATTCTTGCATATACTATTGTGCATAATAAATAACATCTATAACAATTTATTTATTTTTTATTTTATTTTTTTAAATTAATCTAATACATTTTTCACTCTGCTAGGTTTTAAAACTTGTCACACAAACCGTTTCGGGATACATATATATATCGGTCGCTTTAACCGTTCGGCCGCTCGATTTATTTCAACCACGGCGGTATTTGTGGTGTTTTTATTGGATTTCTATGTCGATTCGTTCCTTCGCGTCTTTCGTCCAGCCAATGACGTAGGCACATCAGAACGTTGGCGTCATTGCGAATATCCAACTTATTAACGAAAACCTAAAAAAAAGAATTAAAGTTTTATTTCCATTCGAATCCCCTATTTGATAGTTGTCGGGGTGACATAGTATGTCTGCCAAGCTTTTGACATAAAAAAACGGACAAAAATAATATGTATTCCAGTTTTTAGTTTTTCAAACGGGACTCATAACTACACAAGTAAAACTACAATACTTTATTAAGCACTTATTATTAAAACCTCATAACCAATTAAACATTTATTTTTAGGGTTAACAATTGCCGATTGAAGTGAGTTACGTCTGCAGAAACCCAAAGACATGAAATGAACATTGTTTGAAAGCCATGAAAGTTTACAAAATAATCTTAGACTTTTATTAAATGATCCTGATTATAGCTTGGTTATGAACCCACTTTAAATTACAGATATATGAAATCTTTTTACTTGAACTACCCCTTTAAGGCCGATGCACACTTACGGCGATGGCAAGCGATGAGAGCGATGCGAGCGAT